>JALAZF010000616.1:2812500-3183705 GCA_022829125.1 Lathyrus tuberosus | reverse complement strand
ACATTTTACAATTTCATAACACAAACCCTTGAAACACGTCATCACCGAGAAATTAGGTATGAGATTCACTCATTCCATCGAATTTGTTTTTTGTTTTAGTTTATTGGTTTGATTTTTTTCATCAATTTTTAGGGGTGATTTTGCCGTGGAAGTAAACTTTTATCAAAATCTTAATACGGTTTATTTGGTTGGAATTATCCTTTGATCTATTAAAGTTTTGTTGCTGGATTATTTTTTGACTTGTTTTTCTTGGGAATCTTCATAGTACCATGATGATCAAATGACAATTAACATTATTATTTTTCATTGAATTGTTTGTGTAAAATTTTTTATGTTGGATTTAATATATAGTTTGAGATCTATTTATTATTCTTGTGGTATATTTTTATTAGCTAGATACTTATTATTAATAATTTTTAGAGACTGCATTGTTGAAAATTTTCACCTATGCAATTGTGTCAGATTACTAGTTTTTCCCTACAAGAATACACTTACTGACTTATTCTTTATTCTTTATTTTGTCAACATTATATATGATGATGAGTACATGATCCTTTAAGTTCAATATTTGCAAATGTTTTAAACAACCCTGTCAAAGATTCTTATTGCCCAAGGTCTAGAGTTCTATTTTGCTACAACTAAACTTTTATATTTGAGTGTGTGTATGTGTGTGTGTAGATATTCATCTAGCAGTTAGAAATGGAAGACGAATCCTCACAGACATCGTATAGAGATGCACTCAATCAGAAGAGAAAGCTGGCTATCCGATGTGTTTGCACATTTGAATAATGTTTCGACACCAACAAACTTGGTTGTCAAACAAATGAGATTAGTTGGAGATGAGGGTCGACAGATGACTCAGGTCCTGGTATTTCAAGGTCCTTCGTTAAGTATTATTTGAACTATAAAAAAAGTGGGTTGCCAAAACGTTTGATGTTCTATAAAAACGGATGAGTGGTTGGACTATCCTAAGGATGTTGTTGACTTGGTTAAGAAAGATTTTAAAATCAAGAAGGGAAGTTGTGAAAGTAGAGTTAGATGGCCTGGAAGTTATGCTGGACTTTTTGCATATGTATAATATCAATTTGAAAAACGGGTTTGCAACAACCTATTCGCTTGGATTGATGAGGCCGAGAGATGCTTTTTCCCTGAACTTTTTGCTGGTTCGGACGAAAAAACCAATGACTTAGGAGAACATAATGGGTGTGGGAAAGTCATGGTATGAAAGAGGCCCAAGAGATTAAACTACATTTATCAAATCAACTTAATGGGGCGGTTAAATCCAGAAATTGGTGAAGCCTAATGGGGAATCTAATGCTTTAGTTATGGATGTAGACGTTGATGGTCATGATACAACTAACGGAGTGGAAAATGAAAACCTTGGGGTAAACATCTATCAAAGTCAGAGAAGTTAATTTAGATGCTTATATTGAACCTGGATATGGAGGCCTGAATGTGGATTCTGTAAAGAACATATTTCTCACAGGAATGACAACTTTCGGTGTTAATGATAGTGATATTGTTGATATTTACTGCAGCTCGGGCATCTTAATGCAAGTGCGACTGGAGTTATTCCAGAAGCAAGCTGATATCACGAAAGGAAGTCATGGGGATGCTAATGTTCGATTCGGTTGGCTTGCATGTTCTAAAGAGGAACTATCTAGGATGATGGAGTATGTGGCTTGATCACAATGCACTTTCACCGTCTAAGTGCATATACGGCTATGGTATTCATCTTGCTGCTATTACCCACCCTTATGTCTGGTAAGTTTTTCATATGATAAATATAATGTGTGTCACTAGTTTTCTCTTATTTAATTTTTTATTGAAAAATTAAATATGGAGAGATTTGTAAATGCATAGATGTCATTCTATTTATATAAAGTCAATCATGTTCCTGTCGATTATTGAAAATGTTCTGTATTTGGTACATGTATGGTTTTCCCGTCCAACAATTGTTATAGGTTGTGTTAGGCTTCAATCCGTTATCTTTGAGAGGGGATTTATAAGCATAATATATTTCTTTATTGCCAACTTCATAGATTATTATTTGAAATATTTCTATAAATTGTTCTATTGTAATGCTGGGGAGGATTCAATTTTGCTATATTTACAGTGTCCCTTATTGTGATGTTGACGAAAATGGGATTAAGCACTTAGTCCTTTGTCGTGTCATAATGGGAAACATGGAGCCTCTTCGTCGTGGCACTATAACAGATTTGTCCAATGGTTGCGAATATGATAATGGGGTTGATGACATTAGAACACCCAAAATACTATGTGGTTTGGAATATGAATATAAGCACACATATTTATCAGAATTTGTTGTCAGCTTCAAGGCTCCTTTCAATTCTTAAGGTGATGTACTATTCCTTAAGCAAATTTTTTCCTATGTTTGTTTATTTTGCTAAGTTTATAGATAATTTCTATATCTTTCAAACAAGTTTATCACAAGACTTTATGTTTTCTTATAGGAAATGAAAAAATGAGATTATGAAAAAAGTTTCTAGGAAACACTCTTCTACATTGGATACTGTATAGTTATTTCATATGAGTTTTGCATCTTATGTTTTCCTAGCTCTATAATGTAAAAGACAACTTATTCTAACATGCACAAGTGAACTGAGTGTTATATGGTGCACAACTTTTTATACCATTAAATTAATATGTCTATTATAAGTTTATGGTACAATATCGTTACCAAATCTGTTAGTATAACTTTAAAATTTAATGTGCAATAATTTGAGGCTTTTATCTTTTGAAATTCGTTTAATGGTTTTTTTTGGAAAATAAAGATAACTTTATTAAACCAATGGCAAGAAAAATACAAAGTGGCCTAAGGCACACCCACCCACCAGTACAACCAAAAAACTAGACTATTCTATAAGGAGTTTAGCTATATTGTCCCTCATTTTTGAATTGACCCGACCTCTATTAGCAAGGGATGAAATCACTAAGTCCCTAATCTTTATAGTATTCACACTATCTCCAAAAATCTTCTTGTTTCTATAGTTCCAGAGTTCATAAACTGTTTCCGCTACGGCACTGCGGAAGAGGCATTTCCTCCACCCTTTGCCTTTACTAGTAGTGATTATCCAATTAAGCTCATCTTGCCAACCACAAGGTGTATGGTGCATACCAAGCCACAAAAGGATATCCTGCCAACATTTCTTAAAGGGAGGACAAGTGAAAAACAAGTGATCAATCGATTCCGTATTGTCACAGAACTTGCAACCATCATCTGCCATAAAGCCATACCTTCTTCAATCGGTCTTTTGTAGGAAGCCTGCAATGGCAAGCCATCCAAAGGGTGAAAAATGCCCTCGGCCTAGCTATGGTGTTGTATAGCAAGTGACTCCAACCAACCTCAGTTCCGTCTTGCTTGAGGTATCCATAAACTTTGCAAATAGAGTATTTCACATTCATGTTATTCCAACCAGACATACCAATCATTATATCTCGGTTCCTAAGGATAGCTTTAAGAATCAAAGACATACCTTGCTTTTCCTTCACCTGCTGAATCTCAAAAATTTTGAAATAGAAGGAATGTATCCATTTAACCCACATGGTGTCCTTCTTTTTACAAAGGTTCCAAAGCAGCTTAGTGATACTGGTCGTGTTCCACTCGTATAAAGACAATATATTCAACCCACCGTTGCGTCTAGGATTACACACCTTTTTCCAAGCAACGTGAGACTTGTTAGATTTCAACTCACTACTAGTCCACAAAAAAGTCCTGCAAACAGTATCAATGGTTTTGATCACTTTTCTTGGGAAAGGAAGGTAGCTCATCCAGTAGGTAGACATATCATCAAGGGTATTATTAATCAATTGAAGTCTGCCAGCATAATTCAGTAATTTAGAGCTCCAGTGGCGGATTCGACTCACAATTCTCTCCACCAAAGTCATGTAGTGATGAGTGGATAATCTTTTGCTGGTGAGAGGAACTCCCAAATATCTAAAAGGCAACTCACCCTCCATAAAGGAAGTAGTAGCCAAGATGTCAGCCTTCACCTCATTGTCTACTCCACCAAAGTGTTGTGAGCTATTTTAAAAATCTGATATTTTTGAGAATTCTGCAAGCGTAATCGATTAACGCTTTTGTTGTTAACCGATTACAGCTGTTGGTTTTCCAAAAAATAACAGAATTTAACAGCATGGCACTTTAGTTGGTTTTGTTATTAGTTGTACTATTCTCTCATGTGTATATATACATTGTTGTAATCCCAATTCAAGGTTAATGCCATTTTTGATTCATTAATATTACTCTCTACCCTAATTCTCTCTTTCAATTCATCTTTTTCCCCAAGTTTCTTTTCACCATTGTTACTACCTTCAAAATTCTGGTTTTATGTTTTATGTTGTTCTAACATTTGGCATCAAGAGCCTGGCTATTGATCCTAATCCGCTGCAACAACAATGGCTACCGTTTCCAATGATCGAATTCCCACCAATCTCCCAATTCTTGATTCGAAGAACTACGACAAATGGGCGAAACAAATGAAGGTTCTGTTTGGTTATCAAGAGGTTCTTGAGATCGTCATCAATGGAGTTACACCGTTAGGGGCAGATGCTATCGATGCTCGTTGGGCTACACACAAGGAAGAAAAGAAGAAGGATTACAAAGCTCTATTCTTGATTCATTCGTGTGTTGATAACGACAATTTCGAGAAGGTTGGTGATTGTGAATCCGCGAAGCAAGCATGGGAAATCTTGGAGAAAGCGTATGCCGGTGCCGTCAAAGCGAAGGTGGTAAGGTTACAAACTTACAAACGTCAATTTGAGTTAACGCAAATGGAGGACAAAGAAACGATCAACGATTACATCACACGCATTACCCGGTTAGTCAACCAAATCAAGTCATGTGGCAAAACGATCCTTGAGCTAAATGTTGTATCGAAAGTGTTGCGTTCGTTAACATCACGTTTCGATAACATTGTTGTGGCTATTGAGGAGTCAAAGGATCTAACAACTTTGAGCAAAGATGAGTTGCAAAGTTCGTTAGAGGCGCATGAACAAAGGATGGATGAGAGAAGTGCCGACAAAGCCAAAGCGGAGATCGCTTTGCAAGCGCGTTTACATGAGAAGAACAAGAGATCGAAAGGGAAATGGACTTCTAAAAGTAAGAAGAATCTTGGTGGAAAAGATCCACAAAATTCAAAGGGTGAAGGAAGCTCCAAAGAGGGTAATCAAAGCGCCTACAAACTGTTTGACAAAAGTTCCGTGAAGTGTTATAATTGTCAAAAGCTTGGGCATTTTGCGAAAGAATGTCGCTCAAAACGCAAGGAAAAGGATGCGGATGAAGCTAAGGTTGCTAGGGAAGAGGTAGATGATGAAGATACCCTTCTTGTGATGATTACGGAGGAGAATTATGGCATTGTTGATGTTTCGGGAAGCAGCTACTGTGGTGATAGTCTGCGGGACAGCAGCTGTACTGTTTTGGAAAGTGGTGGAAAAATGCGTTCGGATCGAAATGCATTACTTACCATTCGTGATGGAGTTCAAAGTAAAGATGAGTGGTACTTGGATTCCGGTTGTTCAACACATATGACGGGTCAAAAGGATTGGTTTATGCAAATCAAACAAGCAGCAAAGAGTAAAGTCAAGTTTGCCGACGACACCACTTTAAGAGCCGAAGGGGTAGGAGATGTTTTGATCGGAAGAAAGAATGGTGGACATTCTAGGATCAAAGATGTCTTGTGCATACCGGGAATTAAGTGTAATATTTTAAGCATTGGCCAATTACTTGAAAGAGGTTACTTAATTCGGTTGGAGAACAAGATGTTACGCGTTTTAGATTCAAATGGTTTGTTGATTCTAAAAGCGCCGATGGCTGCCAATAGAACTTTTAAGGTTGAGTTAAAGGCTATGGAGCATCGTTGTTTAGCTACAGCGGCAAGTAGAGATGAGTGGTTATGGCATTACCGTCTTGGTCACCTTAATTTTAGGTATCTCAAAATGTTGCAACAAAGTGAAATGGTAACGGGGCTGCCACATATTAGTGTTCCGACAGAATTGTGTGAGGAATGTGTGACGAGTAAGCAACACAAGAATGTGTTTAGCAAGGATGCGGGTCGAAGAGCCAAAGGCTTACTTGAGGTGGTGTATTCCGATGTTTGTGGACCGATGCAAGTAGAGACTTATGGTGGCAATTGATATTTTGTTACATTTATTGACGACTTTAGTAGGAAGCTTTGGACATATCTTATCAAGAGGAAGGATGAGGTATTTGGAGTGTTCAAGAGTTTCAAATCCATGGTGGAGCGTCAAAGCGGTCGGAAGCTCAAAATTCTCAAAACGGATGGTGGAGGTGAATATACCTCTAGTGAGTTTGGGAAGTTTTGTGATCTTGAGGGTATTGTGCGTGAGGTGGTGCCTCCATATACGCCTCAACAAAACGGAGCTGCCGAGAGGAAAAATCGTACAATAATGAACATGGTGCGTAGTATGCTTTGTGGGAAGAAGTTGCCTAAGGAATTGTGGGGTGAGGCCATCTCTACAGCCACCTACTTGTTGAATAGGTGTCCTACTAAGAAGCTGGAGAAGATTACACCAGAAGAGGTTTGGAGTGGTTTCAAACCGAGTGTGAATCATTTGCGCGTTTTTGGATCAATTGCATATCGTCATGTACCGAATCAACTTAGAAAGAAGTTGGATGATAAAGGTGAGAAATTGATATTTGTTGGATATCACTCTACTGGAGGTTACAAGCTATTTGATGAGAGGAATCGGAAAATCGTGATAACCCGGGATGTGCAGTTTGATGAAATAAAAACTGCTGAAACAACAGGTGTAATCGATTACCTGATTGTAGCTAATCGGTTATACCCTGCTGAACAACAGCAGTTTGTTGATTTGTTTGATCTGGAGAATTCCGATGCCGCTGAACCTGCACCTACTGAAGCGGAAAATGATGTTGTGAATAATGGTAGACCAGTGAGGCAAAGAGCCTTGCCTCATAGACTCCGAGATTGTGAGAGGTTCCAAGATAATGAAGTGAATAATGATGGTGATTTTGTTCATTTCGCACTTATGGCCGAATCTGAACCGGTAAATGAGGAGGAAGCCTTAAGTGATCCTAAATGGATATGTGCAATGAAAGAGGAGCTGGAATCTATTGAAAAAAATGGTACTTGGGAGTTGGTCGATTTACCACATGGAAAGAAACCGATTGGTGTGCGATGGGTCTATAATGTCAAAGCAAATCCTAAAGGTGAAGTAATCAAGTACAAAGCTCGATTAGTTGCCAAAGGGTTCTTGTAACGTGAGGGGATAGACTACGAGGAGGTATTTGCACCGGTGGCTAGATTGGAGACTATTCGTTTGGTTGTTGGAATTGCGCATAGCAACAATTGGGTGATTTACCAAATGGATGTGAAATCTGCGTTTTTGAATGGTCCTCTTGATGAGGAGGTTTATGTGGGGCAGCCACCCGGTTTCTTGATTAAAAATCAAGAGAAGAAGTACTACAAGCTACACAAGGCGTTGTATGGTTTGAAACAAGCTCCGAGAGCTTGGAACAAACGTATAGACGGCTTTCTTATTGACATCGGTTTTAAACGGTGTGTATCCGAACATGGTGTTTATGTGAGATCGGATACTATTGATGGTGTTATTATACTTTGCTTGTATGTTGATGATCTCTTGATTACGGGCAGCAATGACAAGAGTATTTCAAGGTTCAAAGTGGAGCTCATGAGTGAGTTTGAGATGACGGACCTTGGTGTCATGAGATACTTTCTTGGCATAGAGTTTCACAAGTCAAAAGTGGGGCTGCTTATGCATCAAAGAAGGTATGCTCTAGATATCTTGAAAAGGTGTGAAATGGAACATTGTAATGCTTCTAATACACCTTGTGAGGCTAGAGTTCAGCTGTCCAAAAGTGATGATGAGGATGATGTGGATCCAACACTTTACCGGAGTTTGATTGGATCGTTACGGTATTTGTGCAATACTCGACCGGATTTGGCTTTTAGTGTTGGTATTGCGAGTAGATTCATGGAGAGACCTAAGGTGTCTCACTTGGCGGCGGTTAAGAGAATCCTTAGATATGTGAAAGGTACTCTTGGTTGTGGTATTTTGTTTCCCACATCGGATATGGGTCGCAAATGTACTTTACTTGGCTACACCGATTCTAATTGGTGCGGAGATAAAGATGATCGAAAATCTACGGCGGGTTACATCTTTATGTTCGGTAGTACACCAATCTCATGGTGTTCGAAGAAGGAACCGGTTGTAGCACTCTCTTCTTGTGAGGCCGAGTACATTGCGGCATCATTGAGTGCTTGCTAAGCTATGTGGTTAGTGAATCTTATGAAGGAATTGGGATGTGGTGATGATGATGCCACCACACTGTTTGTGGATAATGTTTCCGCGATAAATCTTGCGAAGAATCCGATTGCACACGGAAGGAGCAAGCATATTGAGATGCGGTTTCATTACTTGAGAGAATTGGTCGGTGATGGAAAGCTTAGATTGAGTTATTGCCGAAGCGAGTACCAAGTTGCGGATTTGTTGACCAAAGGTGTGACAAATGAGGTGTTCAAGAGACTGTTGAAGAGCTTGAGCATGATGAACTTGGAGCAACTAAAGTGAGGTGGTGTGTTGTGAGCTGTTTTAAAAATCTGATATTTTTGAGAATTCTGCAAGCGTAATCGATTAACGCTTTTGTTGTTAACCGATTACAGCTGTTGGTTTTCCAAAAAATAACAGAATTTAATAGCATGACACTTTAGTTGGTTTTGTTATTAGTTGTACTGTTCTCTCATGTGTATATATACATTGTTGTAATCCAAATTCAAGGTTAATGCTATTTTTTATTCATCAATATTACTCTCTACCCTAATTCTCTCTCTCAATTCATATTCTTCCCCAAGTTTCTTTTCACCATTGTTACTATCTTCAAAATTCTAGTTTTATGTTTTATGTTGTTCTAACACAAAGTACACCTTACACTTCAAAGGATTGACCACTAACCCTGTTGCGCTAGAGAACATCTGAACCTGTTCCATAAGTACTTTAACAGAGTGCCCATCACCCTGTTTAATGGTTTTTATTCCTATAAGTTTTTCTTTATTACCTTTATTAAAAAAAAAATTGGTTTGTGACATACCTCAGATAAAAGTTGATGGTCTGCTGACTAACATGCGAAGGCGTCCAAGATCACCTTGGCTTCCATATCCGATGTTATTTGCTGCAATAAGAAGCAAGGTTCTTCCGGAACTGATGCTTCTTATAAAGGCATATTACCTACGGTTCATGATATGTAAAGTAGCTACAACTGATAAAGTAGCTACAACTGATGCATATGTCATGTGATGAAATATCCCTAATGTATCATTATGTACTTGTATAGGCAAAAATGATTTCCCATGAAGATTTTGTGATGAAGTTGCAATTGATTGTCGGAGACAATTTATTGAGATCTGTAATAACTAATCTTTCATACTGGGTACCAAATGTAATTATTTTAAAATTTTAATTTGGATTTGAAGTATGATGCTGCATTTTATTTGTGCTGTGTTTATACCTCACAACGAATTACATTGAAGTTGCAGTTGCAAATATTATGCTCAACTATTTTATCATAAAATGATAAGATCTATCTTTTAAAATTTGATCATGCCTCCTAATATTTAACTTGTTTCTTGCAGAAACCATCAAATGATGACCCAGATGGCGGCATAACTGAGAATATCTAATAAGGAGGTGGAGATCTTTCATTTGGAGGAGCTAACTATTGGCAAAATGAAGTTGTGATTTTGTTTGCTATTGGAATTTTCGGGGTCCTGATGACACATTTGTGAAAATACTCTAGTATGTAATAATTTATGCAGGTGGGTACAAAGCAGTTAGTGATGATTGCAGGAATTTGTTGTCAATGATAACATGTTGTAGTGATGTGCGAAATCGATCGTGTTCCTTCTTCGGGTTGAAGAGCATTAGATGGGGAAACTGGTTATGCTTTTACAATATTGCTAGAATCACCCCTCTTCATCATACAACAATTTGAGGCACATGTTACTCATTTTTATATTTGCTACTATGCCTTATTGTTCTTCTTTAAGCTCCTATAGAGAGAACGTGAATTATGATACATCATGATATACTCCAAAAATAGTTTCAACCAACGATAAAGTTCTTTCGCATCTAAGATTGTGAAAACTGATTCAAAATTTCACAAGATCCCATTAAAGAATATATCAGTAGCAAATCAAATCTTGATTTAGTCATGAATATTTCATATAAATTTGGGAAATGATATTGCAACATATATATATATGAAAGGAATTGCTTCTTAAAAGACTTGATAGTGTTGCATTTGCATTTGCATTTTAAGTCTTGGTATCTTTTCTTTTTGGTTTTAATGACTATAACAATTCTTGAACAGTTGAACTGCTAAAAATTTCTCTTGTATTACCTTATCTAACAATTTTGTATTGACATATTTGATGTATTCACTTATTATTATTGATAATATTATAAGCACCATTATTGTGTGCCTAGAGTTTCGCCGCCTTCACTTGATGGATCCCAACATGGGTGTTTGATGTTCGGCCAATCATCACGGCATCCCAATCTTATGTATAAGCCTTTTTTACATGCATGATCAATACAAGCTAACGTAATACCTCAACTTTAGTTATTTATTTTTAATTGAATTTTTATTAATTTATTTTATTTGTTTGAATGGTATATGTGGTTTATTTTAGAGTTGGGGAAAAATATGATTTTTAGTGAGAATGGATTGAGTAAGAGTTAAAGTGTGGTGAGACTTATGGAATTATTTGAATTAGAATAAAATAATTATTTTGAGTAATATTTACTTAATGAAATAATAGAAATAAAATAAAAAATAAAGTTTTAATGAAGGTTTGAGGAAAATTTAGGGTGAAGGTAACTGAGAATTTTAGGTCAAATAAATAGATAAAGTGTTGAGACTTTTGTGTTGTATTTACAAAAGTTGTAAAAATAGAAAAAAGGTAGAAAAAGGCAGAGAGTTAAGCGGTTGTAGGAAGGGACAGAGAGGTAGATCCCAAGGATAAGAAGTACTGCAATTTCAAAGTAGAGGGAACTCTTTACATATGGGTGTTTAGACAGTAGGGTAGTGGATTCTAACCCTCTTATCTTTTTCTCCTTAATTTCTATTTATGATTGTTGTTTTTGTGTTTGTGGGCAAAATGGTTTGGATGGACTATGGCTGACATTCCTAGTATTAACTCATCAATGTGTATGCATCAGATCTTACTTGATGATGGATAAATCGTAGTGAGGTAGCCCCAAAGGTGGCTTAACCCCTTGATTTTGGATGTTGTGAAAAATGAGATCTATATTGAACCCGAGGACAAAGAGATGGCCATTTTCACTTGCTTATTCGACACTTTTATCTATAGAAGAATGTTCTTTGATCCAGAAATAAAAAGTGAAGGTACTGATAAAAATATCAAAGTCAATGGTCATTGTCTTAAGTTATTCCATGAGAGTCCCACATTGGAAGAGGAAAGTGTAGAAGAACTCTCATTGGGAAAGGCTACTTATGCAGTCATCTATCCGCCTTGATTACTCGATGTGTTCTTTCCTCACTCTCATTCTTATTTTATAGTTATATTCTTTCATTGAGGATAATGTGTGTCTTAAGTGTGGGGGAGGGAACCATTTACATTGTTTTCTTTTATTCTGTTTTCATTGTTTTTGTTTGTTTTCTTAAAAAAAATGCATGTTTTTCCTTTGATTTTTGGGTTACAATTGTGAGTATTTTCTTAGTTCTCTTGACTAGAGACTCATGGTGTGATGTGATTAATTTGATGTGCATTCTTAGTATGATAAGTAGGATTAAATGATGAATTGTTCACCATTTGTGGTAGATCATTAACTTTTGTGAGATTTGAGTCTTTTAATGGATAAGATACAAAAATCCATCGCTTTCTTCTTGTGTGATTTCACTCATGTCTGTTAGTCACTCTATAACTTGAATTGACTCCTGCTGAAGCTTTTTGCTTACTTGTGAACATTGATATGATAAAGGTAACTTGTTTTTGTTTCACTTTTTTTAGTCAATTAGCCAAACAGCCAACCCTGAATAATATGATCCCTTTGTTTGAAAACCCCTTTAGCCTATTTATCTCATTTTTTGTTTAAAACTCATTACAAGATAAAAAGTGAAAAATAATGTCATCACCCTATTCAAGGGGTTGAAAGAGTCTTATTTGGAGTTGTGCGGGGTTGATTAATTATAGTTGTTTTATTTAATTCAAAAAGTTGGCAAGAAAAAAATTGAAAAGGAAGAGAAGGATGTCAATACATATTCCTTATGGAAAAAAAGTGAATAAAAAAGATAAAACATAAGAGAACTATCAACAAAGTTGTTGTTTGAAAGTGAATGAAGTCTTTTGTATTTTAACTCCCTGTTTAATGTGAAAATTAGTAAACAACCGCTGGTCTTCCAAATCAATAAGGGATTGGGTTACTTGCAGGATCGACCATACTAAATCCTAGAACATGTGCTAGTAATTAAAATAAAGTTTGGAAAATGACGAATACTTCGACAACATGTATGATTTAAAAGTTAACAACTATTAAGAATTCCAAAGAAAATAAATTGCAGAACTTAATCAAAAAATAAGTAAATGTATTAAAAATCACTTGGGCAATAAAGAAGATAACTTGGATTAAAATGTAAAAGTATGGTGTTTACATCAAACGTACATTTTCTCAACACACTCTTTTCTCTGCACATGGGTACTTTGAGTAATTTAGAGATTTTGTACAACTTTGAACACACACAATCCTATCACTAAGTCTGTCTATTTATTATGAATTGAAATAACTGCTTCTAACGACATTTCTCTTAAATCAATACAAGTGGCGCTCGGCATGTCTTCGATTCTCCAGCATACTCCACGTGTCTTCGTTTAAAAACAGGATAAAGACAATATTTCCTCCTTGATTCAAATTCAAAACTCAAGTCGAAAACACCATCTGTGACGTTCTGTCGAAACACCAGTTCAATACTTAGAAAATTTTCCAAAGTCCACCTGGTCATCCTTCCTTTCGTAAGGAATGACTTCGACTGAGCATCCATCACCGAACTTTCCTAGTCGAAATGCATCATAACTTGGCAAAAAAATTCCTTTTCTTCATTTGTTACATGAATCAAACCAGATGTCGAAATTGAGAGCCAACAAATTGCCCCCCAAAAATGTCATTTTCGACATCTAATTGAGAAAAGGATATTTTTTGATAGCATGATTCGATGCCATAGTCAATTCGACGTCATGAACTGTTCACATGAATCAGCAAAACTGTGACGTTATGGTCATCATGACACCTTTTCTGAAACGTTTCCTCACTCCCACGCCTAAATCTTTTTAATCATCACGCTTCTAGCCCCTAGGACATCGTGGGTCAGAAACTTAACTGCCACCGTCTAATCGCATCGTCTCCATGCAACACGTGTCCCACGATCTTGTCACCATTAATGAGGTACAATTATCGTGCATAGAAACTGTTTCACCTCAATTCACCTATAAAAAGTGAAAAAGTTACCACTTTACTTTTCTTTTCACTTCCTGAATTTCTTAAACTACATCATCTCCCAAACTTCTTCTTTTCTCTAAGCTTTCTTCACACATCCACTATAACAATGGCTTCCATTCAAACAACCTCCAAAGAACCAACACGAAAGCACAGGATTCTAAGAAGTCAATAGAGCTTGCTCCAGTTCATAGGGTGTTAGGTCCAAAGGTGGTTAGGAATCAGCAATATGTTACAGAACCTCCAAATGAAGAAGAGAAGTGTCGGATATATCAATCCCAGGTATTGATTCCTATTCTTGTATATGGTAAACCCTAGAATTACTATTCATGAATTCTAAGTTTATAGGGTCCCTAGAGGCTACGGTCGAAGGCGAACCCCGCCCTTTGTCGAAAGATCCTTCCGACTACCTAGATTGGCTAGAAAAGATAAAAAAGGCCAACTCCCAAGTTTGGAAGAAAATGGGCATTTATGACCTTATCCAACCGTCGAAAGCAGGACCAAGTTATTGCCCTTCGATGCTCATCGCCTTCCTTTACTTCTGGGAGAACACCTATATTAATTTCCATTTCCCTTGTGGAATGGTCACCTCAGCCTTATTCGACATTGTTGCCATTACTGGCTTGAAACCCACTGGAGTAGATTATGACCCCAATATTTTAACTGACGACTCAATAGGCTTCGATACCAGCAAAGCAACCTTCACCACCTACATAGCCTACTACCATGACAAAGAAACCAAAGAGGTTTCCGACTAAGAGCACGTTGCCTTTTTGGCTCTCTGGCTCTCACGTTGTGTTTTTTGTTCAAGACCTCTTCAATTGGCGAAGAGGTATTTGACCATGGTGAATCAATTGCACGCTGGTCATGACCTTTGTCTTAGCGAAATTATTTTGGCGAACCTGTATGAATCCCTTGGGGAAGGCGTCACGATGTTGAAGACGATCAAGACGAAAGGAAGCTTGCTCCTTTCTGGACCTTTCTGGTTACTACAACTATGGCTGAATACCACTTTTGAAGCATCGCTTCCTGGTCAAAATCCTGTCGACGAAGCCTCTGTAAAAGATAGAAGAGTCAAAGGAACACGACTTGCGATGTTGACTCCTAATGATGAGGGAATGAGTCTTCAGGAGACATTCACCAGTTATGTAATGATGTTCGCAAAACGCTACAACTTTCCCCCTACCATGGCCCTTTTTGCTAATAAGAAAGTAGGCCCTGAATGGTTTACAAGACGATTTCCTCCTGGGTCGAAGGAACAAGAAGGAGAATCTCTCGATGTCTGGGAGTCTTTGCTTACACCACGATTATTAGCCTAGAGACTCAACCCTTCCAAAATTCGAATCTCTCTTGTTAACTATCAACCAAATCATGCCTCTCGACAATTTGGTTTGATTCAGATTACAGCCAAACCTATCTTTCCAATAAAAGGGCTCACTGATTCGTTACAACATGGTGCATAATGAAACAGAGTGTGCCAAGTTGCTAGCCATATATTCTGGCCTAATAGAATTTAACGTTGTGGCCTTCAAACCAAGCTTCCTCTGCACCAAGGAATTCGACGATTAGTGGGGAGAATACTACAACACAAATTTTTTTGATGTAGCCTCCTTCAACCTCCAACTAACTAGAGATTTTTCCCTTGTACAGGACAAAGTGAAGAAAGGTACTTCAAGACACATAAAGGAGATCCAAGCATTCCAGAAATACTTTGAAACTGCCTATAGGCAAAATGAGCTTAGTCGAACCATTAGCGAAGCAATAGTAACTTTAAAGGAAAAATTTACTAAGAAACTAGAGGATTTAAAACTTCATTCGTACTTTCGACTTGATCAATGCTACGAGATAGCTTTTAATCTTTATCCTCCGAAATTCCCTCGACTGCCAACTGCTAATTTTGGTGTGGCTTTCAGCCCTCCATTTCCAGACTGGTCCGCTTGTGGGAATTTTATGAGAAATATTCGCCATGATTATCAAAGACGTACTCAGCGAGTGGTTCCAACTAAGTATACTTTGGACAATTTCAAAGGCCACCTTCATATTGGCATAAAACACGTTCGGGTAGAGTCTCCGATATATGAAGGTGTGGAATGGGAGGTTTTTCGACATCATCTCTCTCCTTTCATCTATATTATCCTTTTTCTTATATTAATTGCATCACTTTCCTCTTGCAGCTGTAAGGATTCCAACCAAGAAAACCACTCCCGTCGAGAAAGAAAACAACGAAGAAGAAGAAGATGATAACACCAAGAAACCCATATCAAAGGTAAATTTTGTGCTTATCATTTCTTTTTCCTCTTTTTTTTTTATATATTGCCTTATCGAATTTTCATCAAAAATATGATATAACTTTTATTGTTTGCAGGTAAGTCGAAAACCTCCTCCGACACCTAAAGAGAGAAAGCAAAAGGATCCTGAGGTTCAACTAATTGAATCTGATGATCGGGATGCTTCACCAGACCAAACAAAACACCTCAAACAGAAGAAGAAGAAATAGATGAAAATCACTGATGTAAGCTTTCGTCCACAGCCAAAACCCACAAGAGGACCTGTAACGAAACCTCCTACCTTGAAGGTAGTCGAAACTGATGCTACACCTGCTGGCAAGGGACAAACCGACCAGAAAAAACCTGATCAGGTTGAGAGTGATAACTTTAGCCCTGGGACTGAGAATCCTGAGGTACCCAAATTTCTTCTTCGTTTTGAACTTTTATAATTTTCTTCGATTAACATGCTTCTTACCTATCATCTGATGAGCCCTTCCAGAACTTCCCCCAAGGATTCCACAAAAGGGTCTGCTGACGAAGTGAGCCAACTCGTTGATGTTCAAGAGAAAACACCACCCAAAGCTGCCACTGAGTTTTCGCACACCGACAAACCTGAACAAAAAACGAGCCCAGTCAGGGAAGAAGTTATAGCTAACGTCGGAGGGGATACTGAAATGCCCTTCGCAGAACAAGATGTCAAAAATAAATCTGAAGATAAGTCTCCAATCTTTCAACAAACTAGCGGCGATGAAAAGGGTGAGGAGGATGAAGAGGAGGAGGAAGATGATTTTGAAAATGAAATTATAGTGGAAAACGAAGAAGAGAAGAAACAAGAAGATCAACCCAAAACCAACCCTGCTTCGACTGGCACAAACTCTACCAGTCTTTCATACGAAGAACTAGAATCATTGAAGGTACAAAGGCCGCGAAAGCCATGCTTAGCTCCAAATACAGCTTTGGTGATAAAAGCAACATCACATCGACTACCTCAGGCAACTAATCAATTGGTAAACCTGAGGAGGACTTGTTTCCTCAAATCAAGAGCGCATTTTCAACGTGGATCTATTCCAACTCTTGGAAAGGGATGCTTCTGCCCATTTTGGGCTCAAAAAACTCTTGAAGCAAGTCAATGTTTTGGAGGTTTCTCCTGAAGTTGCTGATGTCATCATGGAACTGGGCACATTGATTGAACTTGTTGTTGTTGATCTAAATCGTCTTCGAGATTTCTCAAGCACAATTAACAATAAGTCGAAAACCCAGCTGAATGGGACACAGCTTCTGAATCTACTACTAAAGTTTCAAACTTGGAAAAAATCTTTGAGCAGAATAAAAAGGAAATCAAAAGTTGTGACAAAAACGTCAAAGAATGGGAAAAGCAAATAAAAATTCTGAAAAGCAAAACCTCTCAGGCTAAGCAACGTAAAGATGAGCTTCTCCAATCTAACCAAGAAGAGGTGGCCAAAGAACTCAAAGTTGGAATGTATCATGTCGACAGAGCCCAGCAGCTTGGAAAGGAAATCGAAACCCTCTCAACTAACAAAGATCTCTAGGAACTTCGCTTGATGCTTCAGAAATCTAAATATGAGAGGATGAAGAGCTCTTTCCCATTCTGAACTGAATTATTGAATTTGATTTCCTTTTCGATTGTAATTAACCCTTTATGGCATGACTTGTAATGACTTGAGCCATTTTGGCGATACTTATTTACCATGTTGGCTTCTACCATTTTGTATGTGATTATTCCTTTGCTACTTTTATCTCTTAGAGTGTAGGTTTATGTTTCTTCTAATATTTTCCATTCACTCTCGAGATCCTTTTATCCTCACTTAATTCTTCGATCTCATATGCACCGTTAGATAATACTTGAATAACTTGAAAGGGACCTTCCCATTTAGGGGACCATTTCCCTAAAGTCCTATCTTTTCGATCCATAGGAAGGATCACTTTCCAAACCAAATCTTCAGGAAGAAATGCTTTAACTTTAACTTTTTTGTTATAAGACTTCTCTATTCTCTTTTTCTGTCTTTTTAGAAATTCCAAGGATTTTAATATCTCTTCATCCAGATCTACTAATTCTTCCAACATCATATTCCAATATGTTTCTGATGGAATTTCATGATGTCCAGAGGACTTGTTCTAAAGTCTTATGCTAGTTTCTAGGCTTTTTTCCCACATGCTTCTTAATCAAAGCAATGACAACCTTATTTTTTGCCTCGACTTGGCCATTGGCTTGAGCGCAGTAAGGTGTAGATGTTAACAGTTTGAAACTTGTTTCCTTAGCAAACTCTTTCATCTTTCGACCAGTAAATATCGATCCTTGGTCAGTTGTAATAGTTTCTGGAATTCCGAACCTGTAGATGATGTATTTCTTGATGAATTCGATCACATCCTCATGGTCAACGTTCGTCAGTGGTACAGCTTCGATCCATTTTGTAAAATAGTTAATACTAACCAAGATGTATCTTTGATTTTTGGATGACGCTGGTCGAGTTTCTTCAACAAGATCTATATCCTGGCCTCTAAAAGGCCATGGTTTGACTATAGAATGCAATTCACTTGCAGGAACATGTTGTATGCCTCCATGCACTTGACATTCTTGACATCCTTTGGCAAACTCAATACAATCTTTCAACATGGTGGGCCAATACATTCCTTGTCGAAACAACAACCACTTCATTTTTGACCCACCTGATGTGCCCCACATGCCCCACTATGGACACTCGAAAGGGCTAGATATGCCTCAGATTCACTAAGACATTTAAGCAAAACTCCCTCAGAGGTCTTTTTAAATACTCATTTCCCAAAAGAACATAACTTAAAGCTTGATACCTGATTTTTCGTTCAGTAGACCCTGTTGGGTTTTGCAAATATTCCACTATTGGTTTTATCAAATCTTCATCCGTCTGGCTGTCTATTGCTAATATCTCAAAGTTTTCTTTGTCAGCATATCCTAGCTTTGTTGTTTCTAGATCTGATGGGGATAATCTGGCCGACACAACCCTCCCTCTGACTTCGATCGCATCTTGCAACTTTTCCGTCGAAATTTTATACTCAGAGGAAATCTGAGCCAAATCATTATCTACTTGATTTTCCAATCGAGGAATGTGTCGAATGCTGACCAACTCAAATCTTTTTAAGAGTCGATTGGCTATCACGAAGTACACTATGAGATTTTCTTTCACACATTTGTACTCCTTTGTGATTTGTTTTATGGCAAACTCTGAGTCACCCTTTATTTCGACTCGAGTTGCCCCAAATTCCAACAATATCTCAAGTCCAGCTATAAGAGCCTCGTATTCAGCCTCATTATTCGAACAGAGACCTTCCACTTTATACTTGAATTTTGTTGGAATTTTGTTAGGAGAAATAATTAAGACTCCCGCACTTGTTCCGTCTTTATGACTCGAACCATCGAAGTACAACTTCCAAGGTTCTAGTTCGAGGTAATTTAATGATTTCTCATTTATCGAGTGGTCGACTATAAAGTCTGCCACTACTTGTCCCTTAGCAGCTTTTAAGGGCATATAAGTTAGAGAATATTCAGTTAAGGCTAATGCCCATTTACCAATTCGACTATGCAAAATTGGTTTTGACAACATATGCTTTATAACATCAAAATGTGAGGAAACAAAAACATCAACGGGTTTTATATAATGCTTTAGTTTTATACATGAGAAATACAAACACATGCGTAGTTTCTTGACTATGCTATACCTAGTTTCTGCATCGTTCAACACCCTACTAAGATAGTAAATGGCTCTTTCACACCACTTTCATCTTCTTGAGCTAACATGCTCCCTAGAGTCTTATCCGACGCAGATATATACAACCTCATACTCCTATTTCTACAAGGTGGACTCAGGATTGGAGGATGGCTCAAATACTCATTGATTTTGTCGAAAGCCTCTTGTTGAGTTTGTCCCCATTCGAATCCTTCCTTCTTGAGTTGAAGCAGAGGCAAAAAGGCTTGAGTTTTGCCACTAAGGTTTGAGATAAACCTCCTCAAGAAATTAATCTTGGCCAGCAATGACTGTAACTCCTTCTTTGTCGATGGTGCTTTCGCTTCCATTATGGCCTTGGTCTTATTCTGGTTTATTTCGATTCCCTTTTTGTGGACCACAAAGCCTAAGAAATCCCCCGCTTGCACACAAAAAGCACATTTGAGAGGATTCATTTTCAAACCATGTATCATCACCCTTTCAAAGGAGTGTCGAAGATGGTCTATGTGATTTTTCCCTGAAATTTACTTTACAACAATATCATCAATATAGATCTGCATAAAAGTCTCAATAAAATCATGGAAAATCGAATTCATTGCCCTTTGGTAAGTTGCCCCTGCATTTTTTAAGCTAAAAGGCATCATCACCCACTCATAAGTGCCTAATGCTCCAGGACATCGAAATGTTGTTTTTGGGACATCCTCTTCGGCAATGAATATCTGATTATACCCTGAATATCCATCGAGCATACTAAGGTATTCATGTCCCGCGACAAAATCGATTAACATTTTCGCCACTGGCATTAAATATTCATCCTCTGGGGTTGCATTATTTAAATCTCTAAAATCTATACAAACTCTCAAAGTACCATTCTTCTTAATAACTGGCACGATATTTGAAAGTCATTCGACATACTTGGCTGTACGGATGAATTTGCATTGCAGAAGTCTTTCAACCTCCTCTTTAATCTTCGAGAGAATTTCATGTGCAAACCGCCTTGGATTCTGCTTAATGGGCTTCTTCCAAGGCTTGATTGGCAACTTTAGTTCAACCGGCTATCTGTCTAAACCAGGCATCTCGTCATAATCCCATGCGAAGCAGTCTCTGAACTCCTTCAGCAATTAGATCAGCTCGACTCTGAGTTTAGGGTTGATATTGGCACTGATGTATGTTGGCCTTTTGTCACCCCATCTACTAAATCGATCTCTTCAAGTAGATCTTGCGCTAGCATTTTTATGTTGGTTGCCAGCGGATCCTTCTCGAACCCCAAAGGCACGTCATCATAAATGGCATCGAGCTTCTCGCCTTAGACTTCATCCCGAACCTGATCGGGTGGCTCTGGGTCGAAGTTTTTACCAGGACTTTCCTGACATGATTCCTTCTTGGCTTCGACAGCCATGAATTTTACCTCAGCCTCCAAGGTCGTTTTTAGCTTATTTTCGGCTATATAAGCCGAAATTCTTTCGAGCGCTGGCAACTCAGTCATCGTCGCCAAACTCGCTCCCCCAACCTGTTGGGTCGATTCCAGATGTCCCTATGTATGCAAGGCCGTCTTCGCCCACAACCTCTCGATCCCACTGAAAACCGTTGGTGGGGTGTAAGTACAAAGAGCAATATGCATTATCATCTGGAGTAAATACAAAACTGGTTAGATTACAAGGAGCAATATTAGGCAAATGTTTGTCGAAACTGCGTTTATCGACATGATTAACCGAAGCCATAAAATAGCTCTGATCGACTTCAATATTTTCCACTATACCATCCGTTCACCAGATGGTAATCCTCTGATGAATTGATGATGTTACGGCTCCTATGTCGTGAATCCATTCACGTCTTAACGATAAATTGTAGTTAGCCTTAGTCTCCACAACCATGAACATGGTTGGTCTAGTAATGGTTCCTACCGTCAAGTCGACTCGAATCACTCCTAATGTGGTGCCAACTTTTCCTTCATAGTTGGATAACACCATATTGTGGGGCTTTATGTCCGTGTCGAACTTCCCTATCTTTCTTAGCATGAAATGCAGCATCAGGTTTACTGCTGCACTGCAATCTACCAGGATCTTGTTGACTGGAACATCTTCGATTTTTCCTGTAATAGAGGCTTTAAGTGACTTTTCATAGCCTCATTAGGCCTTTCAAAGAATGCATTCAGTTCTTCTACACAATCATTGTTCATAACATAGTATTAAACTGGCCTATGAGTGGCCATCTCTATGTCGGTATTATCCTCTAGCTCTTCAACTTTGGTAACTTAGTCAAACTCCCTTGGTAACACAGATACTACATTAACCATGATATCCAAAGTTGCTTCTGAATTTGTATCAAAGTCATCAGTGAGCATCTCATCTTCAGCGATCGATCGATCACACTCCTTTTTAGCTTCTTCTTCTTGAGTAGGAAACACCTTCCCCCTACAGGCTTCTTTTCAATGGATTTCACCTCTTTTTTCTCACTTTTTTCAGCAGGTAAATTGGTGCTTGATTCAGCTTTCTGATTCTCCTTAGTCTCCCTTTCTGTGTTTCTTCTTCTTTGCTCCCTTCTCCATTGAGATCTAGTCATCGAATTCTTGCCTTTGTAGTTCTCAGAGATATAAGCTGACTTCTTGGAGGTCTGAAACTCCCTACGGTACTCAATCGATGAACCCCTGTTAACCTCGAAGTTGTGCCACTTTTGCTAGCCTCTCTTTCTGTCTTCGATTGGCTTTGCCCACTTTCCTCTAGAAGCCTCTGCAGTTGGTTTGAATATGGTGGGTTTGGCACCTGGGAATCCTGGCTTCGCTTGATCCTGCCCTCTGTATGGCCTCTTTTTGTTGAAAACTTGGTGGCTACTGGAGTCTCTCCAGTTTCCTTTGGCTTTTGCCAATCAAAATCTCTCCATATTCTGGGCCGCTTTCTTATCGAACACGACACTGCACCTTGGACAGAGCATAACCTCCGAATTTTTCTTCTGACACCTATGTATGAAATCAATCAGGCTCTCCTCTTCCTTTGGGAAAGCCAATTTGTTGTATTCCTCTTGTCGTTTCTCTTCGACAATCTCCATCGAAGTCTCTTGTAAAACTTTGACTATGTTAACATCCATAGCGACATCCTCAATATTGTCCAAACTTTGAAACTTCATTGTAAGGCCATCAATATCCTTGTTTAAGTTATCCATCCGCACGAAACCATCAACGGTTTCTTTTGTTACCATCACCAAATTAGAATCCTCGGTGATTCCTATAGTATCGAAACCATCAGCGATTTCGTTGTTACAGTCTTTGACGATTCCTTTGGTGAGGGCATCAGTAACCTCACACATGCAATCTATCATAACCTTCTCGTCAATATCCTCAGTGATCTTAACCATGACAACATTATTGATAAAGTCGTCAGAAACTTTGATCATGTTGATGTTGTGAGCGAAGTCATCGGTAACTTCGATCATATTGACAACAGTTGGTTCAGTGAAATGAGCATCAATCACTTGCAAAGGGTTAGCATCAATTTTCATCTGAGCCTTCACTTTTTCTCCAAACCTTAGTCTTCCATCCTTGATGGCATTTTGAACGAGGTCCCTGAAAAGAAAACATTGAGATGTTTTATGACCCAAGAAATTGTGATACTTACAAAAACCTCTCTTCTTCCTTTGCTCTAAAGGAGGCATTTTAGCACCAGGAGGCACTATCATTTGACCATACTTAACTAACAAGTCGAAGATTTCGTCATATTTGGTGACGTCAAATGTGTAAGTATTCTTAGGAAATCTATCGTTCTTTTCTGGTTCGACTGGGTTTTTCCCGTTCGGAGGGGCCAAGACTTTACAGGCATAAGGTGGTCCCTGCTTTAGTTCAGCAAGGTCAACCTCGTTTTCGTCAAAGTCTAAAGACTCATTGTATGTTTCTTCGTCGTCTTCACTAACTCCGACGTAGGCTACCCTCTCTTTTCTATTTTCGTTTTCAGCTTTCAATCGCTCGACCTGTCAAACTCTATCAGCCAATTGGCCATATCTCTCAAGTACTGGGTATCCAATTTCTTTCTAATTGAGTAGTCGAGACCACCAGCGGCCATTTCGACCAATTCATGTTCAAACACTTGAGTAAAGCATCTTGCTTTAAGTAATCGAAACCTATTCAGGTAATCATCTATTGGCTCAGTAAACTTTCGTTTGATACTAGCCAATTCCTTCAGGATAATCTTGGTTTGTCCCATATAAAATTGTTCATGGAACAATCTTTCTAACTGAGTTCAATTATGGATCGAATTTAGTGGCAAGGTTATAAACCATGTAAAAGCGTTTTTGGTGAGAGAGCTTGGGAAATATTTTACCCTAAAGTTTTCATTATTCAAAATTTCTCCAGCCTCTATCAAGTACCTAGTCACATGTTCGACAGTGGATTCAGTGGTATCCCCAGAAAATTTAGTGAATTTAGGAACTTTCCATCTAAGGGGTAAATCTGATTGTAAAATATACTCCGACAATGGTGAAGTATAGTTTGGTCTTTGAAGACCAAAATTTACCCCATTTCGCGCCATTATCCTTTCGACCATAACTGCTAGGTTATTATCTACGGCCATATCATCATGTCGAATCTGCTGCACAATGTTACCAGCATTTTGATTCCTATTTACCATTACTACCCTTGGTCTCTCCTCAATTGGAATTTGAGGTTGGGCTCTGGGGGATCCGACCCTAGGTTGTTCGACCGCTACTCCTGGATTGACTATGTTTGCATGGGGCAGGTTTCCTTGATTATGCTGGACTTGATTAATGGTAGGATCTTCTTCGAGGGCTACTCCCTGATTTTCCAATATGTATTCTCTCTGTGGATGTCGAGGAGGCTGCGGTACTCCAAAAAAATCTGCAAGGCGTGTCATATGCGCTATCATTTGTTGGTTGGATTGAGTAGTACTCTAGATTAGGGGATTAAAAATCGTCCCCACTGTTTGGGCCAACATTTGGACCATTTCGTGATTACTCTCATCCATTTATTGCCTAATAACCGCTGTAGAATTATTAGTAAAGTTTGGTATTTGGGTGGAATAACTTATTCCTAAGGGTTGGCTACTTTGACCTATGTTTATCCCAGATCCTGATCATTGTAATGGCAAAGTAACATTCGTTACTGGTTCTGAGAATGTTGAGACGGTGTTATGCAAGTTCACCATCATAGATGTTGGCATTCCATAGGGTTGCCCTCTACCGTCTAAGGGCATAGAGAAACCTGGAGGCATGAAGGGCCTACTCGAAGCAGTCCCTATTGGTGGAGGGGTTACTGGAGGATCCCTTGGCCCAATATAAGTTAGAATAGGCTCACTATGGGTAATCGACTGCGTGGGTATCGAACTTGCCATGGATGGCATTGGTTTTGACACAATCGATGGAACCGTGGTTCCCCTAGTCGAAGATACTTGGGGCGGTTCTCCATTGTTACTTTGAGGTATCGAAACATTTGGCTGATTTGAATTCACCATTCTCCTCGTATATCTTCTCCTTGGTCTATCTTTGTTAGTGGTGGCTACTTTGCCACTTCTCAATAACATACAACGAAGTTTTCAAAGAGAACAATGACCAAAACGAAATTTTTGTAAAGAAAATCACTTAGCACTGTCCCACTGGGCGTGCCAATTTGTTTACTGTGAAAATTAGTAAACAACCGTTGGTCTTCCAAATCAATAAGGTATTGGGTTACTTGCAGGATTAACCATACTAAATTCTAGAACATGTGCTAGTAATTAAAAAAAAGTTTGGAAAATGACGAATACTTCGACAACATGTATGATTTAAAAGTTAACAACTTTTAAGAATTCCAAAGAAAATAAATTGCAGAACTTAATTAAAAAACAAGTAAATGTATTAAAAATAACTTGGGCAATAAAGAAGATAACTTGAATTAAAATGTAAAAGTATGGTGTTTACATCAAAGTACATTTTCTCAACACACTCTTTTCTCTGCACACGGGTACTTTGAGTAATTTAGAGATTTTGTACAACTTTGAACACACACAATCATATAACTAAGACTGCCTATTTATAATGAATCAAAATAACTGCTTCTAACGGCCTTTTTCTTAAATCAATACAAGTAGCGTTCGACATGTCTTCGATTCTCCAGCGTAGTCCACGTGTCTTCGTTTAAAAACTGGATAATGACAATATTCCCTCCTTTATTCAAATTCAAAACCCAAGTTGAAAACACCATCCGTAACGTTCCGTCAAAACACCAGTTCAATACTTAGAAAATTTTCCAAAGTCCACCTGGTCATCCTTCCTTTCGTAAGGAATGACTTCGAATGAGCATCCATCACTGAACTTGCCTAGTCGAAATGCATCATAACTTGGCAAAAAATTTCGTTTTCTTCATTTGTTACATGAATCGAACCAGGCGTCGAAATTGAGAGCCAACACCCCCGCAATTTATTTCAATTTTCTTTTGACCCTTTGAATTTTATCCTAGTACCCCTTAGGATTTATCCCACCCTTACCTTGGCCAAGTTACAACCCAAATAAAGTACTTTTGATCATTGTGTGCATGTATTTCAATTGTGGATGTTAGAGTGTTTTCAAGCTTATGGTAATTCTTTCTTTCAAGATGTGCTTTGAGTGTAAACAATCAAACAAAACACTTGAGAGTTGAATGAATTTTTATCATGTGAGAATCTTACTGCTTATGATATACTGTTTGGTAAATTATCCTCTTATCTACTTTGACTGCCACAAAAAGTTGTTGCACTAGCGCCATATTCTTGAAGCTTATAATTAGAATTTTTTTTGCCATTTGTCACCCTGAAAACTTTTGAAATTGCATGTTTTGTTTTGTTATTGTTTTTTCAGTTTTGAATTTTGATTTTAAAATTTTGCTCGGAGTGCAAAAGTTTAAGTATGGGGGAATTTGATCAGTGTATTTTAAACACTGTCTTTTTCTTTGTGCAAAGAATTTTATATGACTTACCACATTATTTTAATTGCTTTTAATAGGATTTTGAAAGTTAAGTTAAGTTCTGCCTATTTTCTGAATAAGTGTTTATTTTCTAAATAAACGGTTATTTACACCTTCTCGCTGTGCAGGTTATAACTTGAACTATGAGAATCATATTGATGCATTCTAATATGCGTTGGAAAGTTTGGAGGATAAGATACAAGTTTTGTGTCAAAGTCAGAAGCAAATTAGGAGTGAAAAAGAGTCGCAACATTCGTTTTCAATTCATACTTAAGAAGATACTTAGTTTTTGGGCCGATTTTGTATTTCTTTCGGGTCGGTTTCTATTAGGCCCGAATTACGTTGCTCTATTTAAACTAATTAGTAGTTTTATGTTTAACATTCAGCATTCACAAAATAAGAAATAGCAATTACAAATTCTATGGAGAACTAATTCTCAAGCGTTGATTCATTGTATTCGGATTCCACTTTGAGGTTTTTATAAATTTCAGTTTAATTTTGATTTCTCTTCAATTCTGTCAATAAACTCGTTTTCTTAATTCAATTAATTTCATTTTCTTAACTCGATTGTTTCTTATAGGATAGAGTTGATTAAATTCTACTGTTTGTATGATCCTTATCTATAATCACATTATCGTAGCCTTTTTGTTATCGTGTTCGATTAAATCGTATTTGATTAATTCGCGACTTCTTAAATTCGTTTGCTTAATTCGAAAATTAGGAGCATACATAATATGATACAATTGCGCTTGTCAGTGGGTATTATAGTCGAATAAAATCGAATACGCTAGGGAATTGGAATTATAGGAATCGATGTTAGGTTAAAAATCGATACAGTAGCTTAACTTATTTATCAATTTTAATTTTACCTTAATCATCTTAGATTTAACTTCAGAACCGTAACCCCTCCCCCCTATTGTTACGATTTTTGGTTAAAACATTCAAGAGTCCTTGTGATACAACTCGAGTGTTGCTTTCGTTTTTCTGCATTTTTAATTCTCATTTTTGACCCATGTGCAACAACGGATCATATAGCTTGCTTGTCTAGCACTTTCCATCTTCAAAAAACATTAATCATATCTAACCCTACCAAAATTAATTTGGGTGAAAAAGTAATGATTGTGAGGGCAAGGTGCTTGTCATCGGGTTCTGTTTTAATCATGTCAACATGGTAGACTAGTATTTAGTTTGTAATTTGGGCGGTATCACTTCGTTGTCATTCGCATTGCATATAACCATTGATAATCATGTGTCTAAACATATAGGAAGGGTTCTATACATTTTCTACATGTGTATAATCACGGTTCTAGTGTTGGGTGTGCATGACTCGTGTCTCAGTTGGTTAAAACATGCAGAAAAATAAATTTCTAGGTTTTATAGTTCTTGAGTCGACCTAACCTATGCATGAGTCGACTCATGCATTCTTGATAATTTTTGTGAAACGAGCGGGAAAGCGCACGCTGACCTTTCCTATGCATGCGGTCGACGCATGCTTCTGGGTTTTGTCATTCTGCAGTTTCAGCATCTATGCGTCGACGCATGGTCATGTAGCGGTCGACGCATGCTTGACTATTTTACGTAGACGCTTCACCGGGTAAGCGCCCGCCGACCCTCATCCAGCGAGCGGTCGACTCTTCGCTGGTCTGAGTCATTTTTTCTGCATTCTGTTATTTCTGTTTTGCTGTTATTTCATTTAGTTGATTATTTTGCATCATATATATAGTTGGTTTCTCATATTTTCCTGTATAACAAGAAACGTGAAATAGGTACTGATTTTTCTCTTCATCTTCATCTTCAGCTTTGTGTCCTCTAACAACTACACATAATCATTTTTGTTAGTGTCTTGCATTGGGTGAAGTAATAACGTTCAGACTTCGGTGTGTTGTATCCTTTGTTCTGGGTTGAGAATCAGTAGGTGTTTCTTGAATAAAACCTCAGGTTTTGTCCTCCAAGAATCCGGGTGATTTTGGGGGTGTTTGCACAAATCGTTTCTCTACAAGGATTCAGCCGTGCAAAAGTGATTGAAGAACGGAGGGTTCGTTCAGTCTAGTAGCTACAGTCGGAGGATCATACGAGAAAGATTTGGGATCGAATTGTGGAAGATCGAAATCGACCGAGTGAAGGTGATTGAAGAGCTGCGGATTCTTGCAATCTAGTAGCGTGAGATGGTGATTTGTTCGACCAAATTCGAGGCACTTGATTCATCTTGAATCAAGGGGAGAGAAGACTTTGTATCGGCGTCAAAGACGTTTGAGGGTTTGATGTTCATTGTTCTTCTCTTGTATAAACAATTTGCAATGACAGTATATATATCTCAATTCCAATTGTGGAATTGGGGGCAGAGGTACCCATAGCGAGGACGATTGGGGAACTGCCTAATCAAATCGTGTTTGTTCTCTCTTTCCTTTCTCTTTTGCGTTTTGATAACAATCGAACTTGTGAAATATCAATTGATCGGAAATTTCTGATATTGTGTAATATAGAGCTGAAAAGGTATTTTGTGAAAACGATACAATCCCTTGGATTGCATTTGGAATTAGCTCTACATTCACATTACTTAGAAATTCACACTTGGAGTGTCGTGCATGTCAAGTGTTTGATAAATTGATTAAGCGCAAGCTCTAAAGCACTTTGTGATTAAATTTTGTCATCCTATCTTGTTGGTAATTGGATAATTAAAAGTAAATATAATTTGGTTGAATACATTGTGTTTCTTTTGATTCATCAATTTTTCTCTTCTGTCGCATCATTCCAAGCGGTGTTACGCATACCCGATATTTCTGGTAGTGGTTCGTTGTAGACGAGTGATTTAGTGGTTGCTTCCGTAACAAATTTTTAAAACCATTTTTTGGAACACCATTAGTGTGTAATAAGTTGTGGGATCTATTCAACCCCCCTTCTAGATCCAAGCCATCGTCTAACAAGTGGTATCACGAGCTCCGATTTATCTGGTGCTTCGGTAAAACTTCTTAGAAAATGGTGAACGAACCTAAAGGGGCTTATAATAGAGCTCCAGTTTTTACAGGCGAGAATTATAGCTACTAGAAAGATTGTATGCGCGTGCATATAAATTCCATTGATCAGAAGGTTTGGAATGTTATTTTAAACAGTCCTATGGAAATAACCATGATAGGTGAAAATGGTGTTGTTGTTCCTAAACCCGAAGCACAATGGAATGAGGAGGACGAGAAAAAGTATAGCTATGAATGAAAGGCTCGAAATATTTTGATCTCCTCTTTAGGAGTTGATGAATATTATCGAGTCTCTCATTGTGAAATGGCCAAAGCCATGTGGGATGCTTTACAAGTAGCCCACGAAGGCACTAATGATGTGAAAATGGCCCGAATCAACACATTAACGCAAGAGTTCGATCTTTTTTACATGAAGCAAGGTGAAACCATTGCGAACATTCAAAAACAATTCACTCATATAATCAACAAATTACATGTACTTGGTAAACCGGTTCCCAACGAGGTTGCTACTAATAAGATTTTGAGGTGTCTTAACAGGGAATGGCAGCCAAAGGTCACATCGATCAAGGAGGGAAATAATCTAGCTACTCTAGACCTCACGACATTATTTGGAAAACTCGATGAACATGAGCAAGTGCTCATCAGCTTGGAAAAACATGAGAAGAGTGTAAAGAAGGAGAAAACACAGGAAACGGAAAAGAAGTTGATTGCTCTTAAGACTTCTTGTTCAAAGTCCACGTCTCAAGAGCAAAGTGATAATGAAACCAACAATGATGAAGATGATGATTCGAGTGATGACATGGGCCTATTTGTGAAGAGATACAATAGGTATGTTCGAAAGAATGAAATTCAGCACTCGGATAAAAATCTCGTCAAATTTAGAAGGCAATCTAGAAATGAAGGTAACAAGAGTGGCAAGTTGAAAGGATCTTGTTACAACTGTGGAAAATCCGGGCACTACAAACCGGATTGTCCATCACTTAAGAAAGACAAGGATAAGGATATGGATAAGAGCCGTCAACACAAAAAATCAAACAAAACTAGACGAGCATACATCGCTTGGGAGAGCGATAACGAGTCGGAAAAAGATGACAGCTCAAGTGACGAAAGTGAATCCGTTAATCTATGTCTTATGGCACGTTAAAACAAGAAGAAAGAGGTAAAACACTCTAAATACGATCACTCTAATAGTATGTCTCATTTAGAATTACAAAAAGCTTTTGATATGTTGCACCACGAGGCTAAGGAAGCTTTTCAACGCTTTGCCTTGAACAAAAAGATTTTTTCATATTTAGAGAAAAAGGTTTCCGATTCCGAAAAGGAATTGGAAGCTCTTAAAAACTCCATGGTGGATACATCAAAAGCTAAGATTGATGAGGATAAGTCTTCTTGGTTCAATTGGGGTTGTGATACTTGTCATATTTGGCAAAGAGAGGTGAGAACCCTTAAGGCCAAATTAGACAAGGCTCTAAGGCCTAAAGTTACGTTTGCTATTGATCGATCACATTATTGAGAAAGTATGAATAATCCGTATCAAAAGTATACGTATGTGATTCGATATAGAGATAACAAAGGTAAACCTCAAATGAACTGTAATTGCCTATATTGTTGCAAACCTGGTCATACTATTGCTAAATGTCGTTTTAGAAGATTTCTTGTTCCAAAAGGCATTTATCAATGGTTGCCCAAGTGCAATCTTGGTTTCACTCACCATAAAGGACCCAATAAGAATTGGGTACCTACTCTCCCTTGATTGACTATGTAGGTACAAAGTCTTGAGACCACCGAAAGAAGATAGGTTCTGGATAATGGCTGCTCAAGACATATGACAGGAGACATATCTCTTTTCATCGACTTTGAGGCAAAGAAAAAGGGGTTTGTTACCTACGGAGATAACAACAAGGGACAGATTCTCGGCAAAGGTAGTGTAGGTAACCCTTTATCTACTACTATCTCTGATGTGCTTCTTGTGGAAGGCCTTAAAAACATAACCTTTTAAGCATTAGTCAACTATGTGACAAGAATTATAGAGTAACTTTTTCAAAGGATTGTTGCATAGTTGAAGATAGTGACAAAAATGATGTGTTTAAGGGCTTGAGGGTGAATAACGTCTATATGCTAGACTCAAATGAGGTATCGTTGAATGGCGACAAGTGTCTAGTCACTATGAATGAAGATTCATGGTTGTGGCCTAGACGGTTGGCGCATATCAATTTTGATTTGCTTACCAAAATAGTCTCTAAAGACCTAGTCATCGGTTTGCCCAAAATCAAATTCACAAAGGATCATCTTTGTGATGCTTGTCAAATGGGGAAGCAAACAAGGATCTCATTCAAATCTAAAAACATTGTTTCAACCATGAGACCCCTTGAGCTCCTCCATATGGACCTCTTTGGACCATCTAGGATCAAAATCCTAGGTGGTAACTATTATGGTTTTGTAATAGTCGATGACTTTTCTCGGTTTTGCTGGACTATTTTCTTAGCAAACAAGAGTGATACCTTTTCGGCCTTTGAAAGATTTGCTAAGTTATCTCAAAACAAGTTAAAAACGAACATTGTGTCAATTAGAAGTGATCATGGGGGTGAGTTCGAAAATCATTTGTTTGAAGCATTTTGTGAATCCCATGGAATTGATCATAATTTTTCCGCACCACGTACCCCTTAACAAAATGGGGTTGTGGAACGTAAAAATAGAATTTTGGAAGAATTAGGAAGGACTATGATCAATGAAAGTGGACTTCCAAAATACTTTTGTTACGTTTTGAATAAGGTGCTCATCCGGCCTATTCTAAACAAGACACCGTATGAGCTTTTAAAAGGGCGAAAGCCCAATATCTCTCACCTTCACGTTTTTTGTTGCAAATGTTTCGTGTTGAACAATGGTAAAGAGACACTTGGTAAGTTTGATGCCAAGGCCGACGAGGGTATTTTTCTTGGATATTCTCAGTCAAGTAAAGCATATAGGATTTATAATAAGAGGTTACGTATTGTTGAAGAGTCGGTACACTTTACTTTTTGTTGAACCCTAATTTTTACCCCTAAGATTTCGCACATTTCATTTGCATCCCATACCACAAACAAGATCACAATCTTTGTTTCTCCTGAGTATCTGTATATTTTTCTTACTTGTTTCTGTTTACTAACCTCTAACCAAAATACCAAAAATATGTTGCAGTTTGCCTGTTTTCTCTCTCTGTGCTTGCAGGGTTTTGCAGGTTTGTCAAAGACAATGAAGTGATTTCAAGTCACATGTGGTTGTTCAGCTATGATCCAGTTCAGATGGATGTTTGACCTAATCTTGGTCAAACTATCAAGCATTTGTTCCAAGTGCAAGATATCTGTTTCAGTGGGCTATTCCTCAAAGCAGTGACTGTCAAGTTGTTATGTGGTGATATTCATCAGTTCATCTGAGTTCATCAGTCCAGACTGTGTTCCTCTGTGGATTTATTTTACCAGAAATTGTTCAAAGTGATTCAAAACTTATTATCAGAGATTCAGAGGATGATAGTTTCAGGTGGCTGTTGTTCAGTAGTTCAAGGATTGGCTTCATTCATTTTATCAGAGGCTTGTGGAAACAAGTTTGAGATTGATTTTGGGCTAAAATCGGGGTTTGTTATCCATGATCCATTTTTATATCTAGCTTGACTATCCACCATTCTAAACCATTTCTTATCCATTTATGTCCATATGCCAAATTTCTCTTCATTATCCAAAATCCATTTATTATCCAAATAACCATTTTCATTATCCGTTTTCTTTTGATTATTCACTACCATTTTCATTATCCAAATAATCCATTAGTCACATTTTTTCATCCAATTCTTCATATCCATTTTTCTCAAATTCAAACCCGTTTTCAATAATTATCCACATTGTATCATTTATGTCATAAACATCCATTTATTATATCCATTATATCCATTTTAAAATCTACTCTCATTAATCCATTACTACAAGAATTATTAAAAAAAAAAAATAGAAAAGAGCCATAATCCATTTCATTATAGCCAATTTACCACTTTTAAAAAAAAATGAACAAAAGTACAACAAGGCCATGGTACACGGTCCAGCCATCATCATGCTAAAACAAAAAGCCAAACTTTATGCACAAAGCCATCACGTTACAATTGACATGTTTCTAAACCTCAAAAACCAAACCCTTTAACAAATTCTTCTAAGACAACTCTCCACGCAAATACATTTCAAACCGTCACACTACACTTCATATACCAAGCCGCGAGCCACTTTTGAACAAAATCACAATTACAACTTTTCATCCAAATCAGCTGCAACTTCCAAGCTTCACAATTTTCATGAGCCAAGAAGCTACCACAAGTTACTAGTCACACCTTGCCAAACAAAAGCATCAGCCGCACCAACCATGACGCCACAAAGCCAAGTCACGCATCTGCTGCAAAAAAATAGCTACAAGCCGTTTCTAAATTTCAGAAACACAAGCTAGTTCCAAAAAGCAAGCTGCACGTGACATGAGAATTTCAGCAAAAATACGTGAATAACAGATTCAAATTCAAAACGCTGCAGCAAAGTATCAAAACGCATCACTACAGGTGAAAACCAAAACGCATAGCAACGTTCAAAAACGGCAACGCGAAAGTTTCACTGACCTTCAATTTCTTCTATAAATAACAACCTTCCTTACCATCAAATTCAAGCTTGAAAGCCAGAAAACCTCTGCAGAAAAATCACCAATACACATCTTCAAGCTTCAACCAAATTACCTCTTATTCCTTCTTTCAATTCATCACAAACTGAATTCAAACTTCATAAACAATTTCACCTTCTTCTTCGAATTATAATTCATCTTCAAATTCGTTTCAAACCTGCAAAAATCAATTCATATCCCATTACAACAGCAACAATAATTCGCAAGCATTTAGAAGAGAAGTGAAAGAGAGATTGAATCGGAATCAGAGCTTTTCAACACAAACCTCGCAGTTTAGATTCGCACTTGTAGTTAGATTTCTCTTGAAATTGAAGGTAGATTTGAGATCAGTATTACATTCCGTTCAAATTAGCGTGAGTTTCGGGCTCCGCCGCTACCGGAAGGAAGCTCCGGCACGGCGGAAAAGTACTGGCATGAATGTTTGGTGATGACCGCCGGCGTGTGAGAAGAAGAAGATAATGTCTTCTTTTTTTGTTCTGATCCTTGTTTTATTTTCTTTAAATGATGTATTTGATCTTGCAATGGGCTTGGCCCCTTTTTTTTTTATAAATATCCCCACCACCTTTTTTTTACAGAACCTCCCTTTCATTTCTTTTTTTTTTTTAAATAGTTTTCTTTTTTTTATATTCTTTTATGTTTTTTTTTTAATTTCAATTTTCTTTACTAATTATTTTTTAGTAATTTTTTAAACTAGATTTTTTTTAGTCAAGCATTTCTTAGAAAAAAATCATAAAAAATTATATTATGTGTTTTCATTTGAATTCTACTTTGGATTCTCATTTTGGTGAATTGTTGGTTGTTGATGGATCATAACTTGTTAGATTCATTTTTTTCTCCATCCCAGCTCTTTTCTTTTGATCGATGAAAGTCTAATGGATCTTAGAATTCCTTTGTTGAATTTTGATCAAGACGAGATCGTTATCTTCTTTTCTTTTTGTGCGGTATTGCTTTCGGATGACGATCTACATATCGTTCATCTAGCATGCATTAGCACAAAGAGCTATTGACCGGCCTTATTGTAGGTTAATTACTCCATAAATTACTCGGCGATTGCTTAACATAGCGCAACATATGTCCCTTATCGGAAAACAATAAAAAATTATTGATTATTTGTCTTTTGGTTCAACACTTATGAGACTTGTTGTTAGGAGGCTTTGGTCTTATCAATCCTCTAATGAGTTCTCATTAACCTTGACCTAAGTGCAATTATTCAATTATTATTGATCACTTACTCTAACAACTAACAACTAATCACTAACTTCTAACTTTTACTTTTACAATTCCTTCTCGCTCCCTATCTCTCTTTTACTTTTATGCTCCATTTTATCATTTCATATCATGTTTATGTTTCCGCCATTTTTACTTTGTCCGTTGGACATATGTTTATGCTTCCGCAATTTTTCCTTTGTCCGTTGGACACATGTTTATGCTTATGCCTTTTTCTCTTTGTCCATTTGGACCAAAAACATTAATAAAGGCCAAAACCTCTAAAAAACTTGTGCTTCTAATCTTCGACTATGGTTACTATCCTTTGCAATGGACATGGAGTTTTGCACCTAGACCTTGGACATCCAATGCAATTCTTGGAACCTTGGACTTAGAACTAGGACCTTTTCCCTTTGCTTTGGAATTATGGTTCGAAGACTATGGAGCTTATTTGTGTGGTTAGGCTATTCTTATCCTTAGCTTTTACTTTGTGCTTTAGGATAGTCACTTCTTCTCCACCCATTCTTCAATTTTCAAAACTCTCTCCCTTTTTTCAAAACCTTCTTGATTTCAAACTACCACCTCTTTCATAATCAAACCTTGACTTTGTCAAGTGATTTTACTCTTTTCTTTTCATTTCTTAACAAATGCTAAACTACATAAGCATATTGGCACCTTTTTCAAAAGACTTTAAAAAACACCAAACTCATCAACCTCTTTTGTGCCCTTGTGCACTTTTTCCTTTATATTTTTTTCATAAGTTTAGACATGATTCATTTCTTTAAGCGGAAATATTCGCTTGGAAATGACGACTTGTCTTTACATTTAAAATCAACCAAAACAAACAAATTTCAATCTTTGTACCACGAACTACGGGGTTTTGATCCTACATTGCACAGCGTGGGTACGTAGGCATGAGACGACAAGTCTCTCCAAACACAAATATCTTAAAAAACAATTTCTCTTCTCACCTCCTCAATCCCTTTTCAAACAAACCTTTTCAGACCAAAAGCATAGATATTTCAAAGGGTTCCTATAGAGTACTATAGACGTTTTAGGTGCTAACACCTTCCCTTAATGTAACCAACCCCATACCCAGTCTCTGTTCACCTGTTCTTGTTGTAGAGCTTTTGTAGGTTTTGTTCGCTCTTTTTCCTTTCCTTTTTTGGATAAAATAAAAGTGCGGTGACGACTCTTGCTTTTCAAGTTAAGTTAATCAATAGCTTACACTCACGATTTTGCCGCTACACTTTTGATGAGTCTTATTTGAAAAATTTCAGAGAAGGTAGTTCTTTTCATGGTGCAGGTGTATCTTCAGAAGACATACTCAAGGACACTGATAAAGGAATTGATCAACCTGAAGCAGTGCGTATTGAGGAGGAAAAGGATCACCAACCTATGAAGAGTGAGAAGGATCATTCGTCCAATAAAGATGACCTTCCTCCAGCTTGGAAGTCTTCCAAAGACCATCCCATCGACAACATTCTCGGTGACATCTCTAAGGGAGTAACAACTCACTCCAAACTTAGTAACTTCTGTTATTACTCCACTTTTGTGTCACAAGTTGAACCTAAAAACTCTAAGGAGACATTACTCGATGAGCATTGGTTTTTATCAATGCAAGATGAACTAAATCAATTCAGGAGAAATGAGGTTTGGGACCTTGTCCCCCCTCCGCATGGTCATCGAGTGATCAGCACCCGATGGGTGTTTAGGAATAAACTTGATGAAAATGGAGTTATAACTCGAAACAAAGCATGGCTTGTAGCGCAAGGGTATAACCAAGAGGAAGGAATCGACTATGAGGAAACTTATCCGCCGATTGCCCGACTCGAGGCTATACGCCTTTTACTTGCTTATGCTTGCACTAAAAATTTCAAATTGTTTCAGATGGATGTCAAAAGTGCTTTCCTTAATGGATAGATCAATGAAGAGGTTTATGTAGCCCAACCTCCGGGTTTTGAATCCCATGAATATCCCGATCATGTCTACAAATCTAAACGTGCTTTGTACGGACTTAAACAAGCCCCTAGGGCTTGGTATGAACGTCTAAGCAAATTTTTACTTGATTAAGGGTATTCAAGAGGCAAGGTTGACATAGCCCTCTTTATTAAACGTCAAGGAAAACATTTAATTTTGGTACAAATTTATATTGGCGATATCATCTTCGGGTCTACTAACATGACATTGGTCAAGGAGTTTTCTAGTTTGATGCAGGGGGAGTTTGAAATGAGCATGATGGGGGAGCTCAACTATTTCCTCGGATTGCAAATCAAACAACTCGAAGAGGGCACGTTTGTGAGTCAAACTAAATATTGTCTTGAGCTTCTCAAACGTTTTGACATGGTAAAATGCAAGGTAATTGATACTCCGATGCCTACTTGTGCTAATCTTGATCGTGACAAAAATGGTGAGGATGTAGAGGTAAAGAAGTATAGAGGTGTGATTGGATCTCTTCTTTATCTTACCGCATCACGACCCGACAGTATGTCCAGTGTATGCATGTGTGCGAGGTATCAAGCATGTCCCAAGGAATCTCACTTAAAATCTGTTAAACGCATACTTCGATACCTCTCTGGTACTCCAAAGTATGGGCTTTGGTATTCCAAGGGTAGTGGTTGTTCCTTAGTTGGCTATTCCGATTCCGACTTTGCCAGGTGCAAATCGATAGGAAAAGCACTAGTGGCACGTGTCACTTTTTTGCAAATTCCTTGGTGAGTTGACATAGCAAGAAACAGGTTTCTGTTGCCTTGTCAACAGCCGAGGCGGAGTATGTTGCCGCCGGCAGTTGTTGTGCTCAAGTCCTATGGATTAAGTAACAATTGCTTGATTTCAATTTAAAACTTGAGTGTATTCCTATTTTATGCGACAACACTAGTTCCATTAACCTAACTAAGAACCCCGTATTGCATTCACACACCAAGCATATCGAAATACGTCATCAATTCCTTAGGGATCATGTAGAGAAAAGTGATGTGGTCTTTGAGCATGTTGATACTAAAAATCAACTGGCTGACATCTTTACAAAAGCACTAGCTACAGAGCCTTTTTTTCACATCCGTAGGGAACTAGGCGTTCTCGACATCTCGGATCGTGCTTGATAATTCTTCAATATACTAGCTCTTCACACACACACACACACACACACACACACACACATATGTTTGTTTATGATTTTTACTAACAATGCAAAGAATTATTGAGCTATATGTGAGGGCTCTCGTCGTCAATCATGATTAAGGTAATATCGTTCCTCTTCATAAGTTTCTCTTAAATATATGTACCATGTTAAATGTTAAAAATGATGTTTATTACACATTTAAGCATATCTTATTCATTTGAATGTCTGATTTTTGTGTTGGCATGTTTATTTATCATTTCTTGGTGCATAAGTAGATAAAAACATGATTTTTTTCCATTTTATACTTGGTTGAGTCGACCAAAGCATGTCATGGGTCGACTCAAGAATGGTCCAATTTTTCAAGAGAAGGCGCGGGTCAGCGCATGCCAACCTATGGTCGAAACATCCCAAGATTTTTCAAATTTTTTAAAATTTCGTTCAGCGTGCGCCGACGCATGACATGCCTCGGTCGACGCATCGCTGACGAACCCCTATTTTTTATTTCTTGGGAAGGTGTGCGTCGTTTCAGTTGTCTTGAAAAGTCACTATATCAAATTAATATCTTTTATTTCCCATTTACATGTCATAAAATCTGCATTTGATCTTAGTCTTCTCATCTCCTCTCCTTCAAACTTCCTACCCTAAATCTCCATTATTACTACATTCTTCAAAAACCTACAAATTCCAATCCACTAAATTCTTATAAGGGGGTTCTCACTTCATATTGGAATCAAGCTTCTCTCTTAACCCTCTCATCATCATCAACCGCGCACTGTTCATCATCCCCTCACAGCTCGTCACTATTCATCTACTTTCTTCAAATTACTCAACAATGGCTTCCCAAAGAGTAACTGGAAAAAGGTCTACCAGAGCATCAACATCAAGGGCTGGACCATCTTCAACACCAGTAACTGCTATTTCTTTACTCCCTGATGCATTATCTGAGGCTTTCAACGACGACTTCCGAAACCGCTTCGTTATTAGACAGTATGTATACTACCCTCTAAGAGCGCCAGATTATCATCTCACATAAGTCATTGAAATGTTGAATGTTCAGAAATTTGATGAATTTTTGGAATGTGACAATAAGTATAATGGAGATCTGGTGCAATTGTTCTATACCAGAATTCTGAATAAATTCATAGGTACGGATTTTAAGTATCTTATGGATAATAAGACCTGTTCTATAAATGCTACTGTATGGAATATCTTGTTTAAGTTGGAAACTAAATATCTTCCCGAAGTAACTGATACTAAGTTTGTCAACAACTATGAGTTTAAACGTGCATTGAACTCAATGCTGCGTGAACCTTATTCAGACAGCATTGTGAACAGCAATCTGTTTCACAAAACTGTCACAATAGGTCATCTAAAACCTGTTGATCGTATCTTGCAATGGATTTTCGCTCACATCTTGCGGCCCAAGAAAGGAGGATTTTCTAGGGTCGATCAAGCAAAAGTTCATTTAGTCTATCTGCTGAAAAACAAAATTTGCATCAACTGGCCATACTACTTTACGTATCGAATGTTTGCACTACGGGATTCTATAAGTGGTACTTCGTTGTGTTATGCGTCGTGTATTCAGTGCATTTTGAAAAAAAGCTGGGATTAAGGTTCTGGGTATTCGCTATATCTCTGTTTCACCTGATCATGAATTCAAACAAAAGACCCTGACCATGATGGGTTACTTTTGGGATCCTGTCGCCAAGGAGTTCAAATTCAGACCCAGAGCAACTCACAATGACACTCATTATGATGTTCTTGATGAACAAGCTGTTGCGGAAGAAAATGTGTAGGAAGATCAAGCTGGAAATAACATCCCAACTGAGGTAAGCATGATGGATGAAGACAATGTCGAATGGATGGGTTCCTCTCCACCGTGTGACCTTTATGAAAATCAAGGATGGGGAGAATGGCAACACACTGGTTGGACGTCTCTTGGTGTTGCCTATGTTCCCCCCACCTATGGCTGGAAACAACAAGCTGATGAATATGAATGGTAACAGCCTGAGTATTCGATTCCTACAACTCCACAGCCACAACAACAGGACACTGAAGAACTGGCCATGTTGAATCAGATGCTGCTGGAACAAGAGGAATTCATGAACTTACAAGAGGAACGGTATACAGCTCAGGAGGAGAGGTTCACTTCTCTTTCAAATCAGTTAGACACCCACACTCAGAATTTCAACCGGTTTGCTGATGCTATAATGAACATGTTTACCACTTTGGATAATGCAGTTGAACTTCAGACTCAGAATCTAACCAACAGTTTAGGCATTCTCAATCGAGTTCTGATTAAACTTAATCAGTACTTAGAGGAACAACCACTCCCTCCACCACAAGGACAACACTTCAGAGGAAGAGCCCATCAATTTAGGGGGAGGAGACCATGAGACATAGGATCATATTTTTAGTGCATGTTTTATTTTGTGTTTTGCTTGAATGACTTGTTCTTTACTTGCATTTTGTCTTTGTAGTTTAGCTTTGGACTATGTTACTGTTTGAAATATTATAGAATGTATTTTTTTTTGCATCTTGTGTGCCGTATTTATCAACCTTATCTTTGCGTTAACTTCATTATATGTGGATGAATGTTAATGTATCCGTTTTTCAAATTGGTGAGTGAATCTTCTAATATCATGATGTTCTCAATTTAACCACCTTCTGTTTCTCTTTTTGATGTTGTCAAAGGGGGAGAAGGATACATCTTAACTAGCAGCAGAAATTGAATATTCAAAGACCTCACAAATTTAGGGGGAGTCTTCAAATTACAAATCAAACTAATGACAGAAAATGTTGCCATCAACAAAAAGGGGGAGTATGTGAGGGCAAGGTGCTTCTCATCTGGTTCTATTTTAATGGTGTCAACATGTTTGACTAGTATTTAGTTTGTAATTTGGACGGTATCACTTCGTTGTCATTTGCATTGCATACAACCATTGATAATCATGTATCTAAACATATAGGAAGGGTTATATACATTTTCTACATGTGTATAATCACGGTTCTAGTGTTGGGTGTGCATGACTCGTGTCTCAGTTGGTTAAAACATGTAGAAAAATAAATTTCTAGGTTTTTATAGGTCTTGAGTCAACCTAACCTATGCATGAGTCGACTCATGCATTCTTGACAATTTTTGTGAAACGAGCAGGAAAGCGCACGCTGACCCTTCCTATGCATGCAGTTGACGCATGCTTCTGGGTTTTGTCATTCTGCAGTTTCAGCATCTATGCGTTGATGCATGGTCATGTAGCGGTCGACGCATGCTTGACTATTTTGTGTAGACGCTTCACCGGGTAAGCGCCTGCCGACCCTCATCCAGTGAGTGGTCGACTCTTCATTGGTCTGAGTCATTTTTTCTGCATTCTGTTATTTCTGTTTTGCTGTTATTTCATTTAGTTGGTTATTTTGCATCATATATATAGTTGGTTTCTCATATTTTCCAGTATAACAAGAAACGTGAAATAGGTACTGATTTTTCTCTTCATCTTCATCTTCAACCTTGTGTCCTCTAACAACTATACATAATCATTTTTGTTAGTGTCTTGCATTGTGTGAAGTGATAACGTTCAGACTTAGGTGTGTTGTATCCTTTGTTCTGGGTTGAGAATCAGTAGGTGTTTCTTGAATAAAACCTCAGGTTTTGTCCTCCAAGAATCCGGGTGATTTTGGGGGTTTTTGGACAAATCGTTTCTCTACAAGGATTTAACCGTGCGAAGGTGATTGAAGAACGGAGGGTTTGTTCAGTCAAGTAGCTACAACCGGAGGATCGTACGAGAAATATTTAGGATCGAATTATGGAAGATCGAAATCGACCGAGTGAAGGTGATTGAAGGGTTGCGGGTTCTTGCAATCTAGTAGCGTGAGACGGTGATTTGTTCGACCAAATTCGAGGTACTTGATTCATCTTGAATCAAGGGGATAAAAGACTTTGCATCGGCGTCAAAGACATTTGAGGGTTTGATGTTCATTGTTCTTCTCTTGTATAAACAATTTGCAACGACAATATATATATATATATATATATATATATATATATATATATATATATTTCTCAATTCCAATTGTGGAATTGGGGGCAGAGGTATCCATAACGAGGACGATTGGGGAACTGCCTAATCAAATCGTGTTTGTTCTCTCTTTCCTTTCTCTTTTACGTTTTGATAACAATCGAACTTATGAAATATCAATTAATCGAAAATTTCTGATATTGTGTAATATAGAGCTGAAAAAGTATTTTGTGAAAACGATACAATCCCTTGGATTGCACTTGGAGTTAGCTATACATTCACATTACTTAGAAATTCACACTTGGAGTGTCGTGCACGCCAATTGTTTGATAAATTGATTAAGCGCAAGCTCTAAAGCACTTTGTGATTAAATTTTGTCATCCTATCTCGTTGGTAATTGGATAATTACAAGTAAATATAATTTGGTTGAATACATTGTGTTTCTGCTGATTCATCTATTTTTCTCTTCCGTCACATCATTCCAAGCGGCGTTACGCATATCCGATCTTTCCGGTAGTGGTTCGTTGTAGACGAGTGATTCAGTGGTTGCTTATGTAACAAATTTTTAAAACCATTTTTTGGAACACCATTAGCGTGTAATAAGTTGTGGGATCTATTTAACCCCCCTTCTAGATCCAAGCCATCGTCTAACAATGATCTGGTGTATACGATTCTTTCCCCCGATTGTTTGGATATGAGCCATATAGCTCGATCATCTGAGCATTTGCCATCCCCTTAAAAATTACATTCAACCAATCAAACTAAGCGATGTCAAAACCTTTTCATAAACGACATATGTTATGTCTATTGCGAGACGATGCAAACTAAGCCACATTCCTACAGTGCACAAGAAGTTAAAACGCTTTACGCTCGAATGCGATGAGAATATAAATCTGCGAGATTCCAGGTTATGTTGTCCATTCCAATACGATGCCAATGTTCACTTATCCATGTTTTGGATAGCAAGCAATGTTTTCCGCTCGAATGCGACTAAGTACCTTTCACTAAAATCGGAAAAACAACAAACATTTGCTACCCAAAATTGCGTAGCCTTGCGTTCCCCATCGCACCTAGGGATACGTAGGAGCGAGATTCAATGTCTCATCAAACACCCTAATAAAAAAACTTCTTTTTTAGTCCCTTTTCTTTTCCCTTTCTCAAACTTTTAATAACTCAAAGAAAGCAAATAACGAAAGCTAACATTCTATTCGCAAATCTAACTAAATGGTTTTCGGTGAGTACAATAGATGTGAGGGGTGCTAATACCTTCCCCTCGCATAATCGACTTCTAAACCTGAATTTGGTTGCAACGACCATTTTATTTTTTCTTTTAAGGGTTTATCAATATTTTCCCTTTCCTTTTGGAATAAATAAAGTTCGATGGTAAATTTATTATCATCTGGAGCATGTGAGATCTCGTGGTCATTTTTCGCACTGCGACAACTGCATTTTGAGTAATACTTTTATTTGTTTAAGGAAGTTAAGCCAAAGAAGTTAAATTTAGTTGTTGATTAATTTATAATAATATTATTGATTTGAGTTGAAATTTAAGTAATTTGACAGGTTCAAAGTTATTTTGATAAGGCTAGAGTTTGCCTTGAATATTTGTGGCCTTACTCTGTTAGGGGTCTTACATAAGTATTAATAAGTTTGATCTTATTGATGAGTATGTATGAATATTATATGTTGATATAATTGAGTTATAATTGTATAACATATTTTCAAGTTGATTAGTTCATGGATAACTACCGTGTTGGCCTTGCATTGGAAAATTGTGGTTCAGAGAGAACCTTATTCAAAGAAAACATTTATTTAATTTCGAGATGTGAATGTTGTTTCTTTGATTTTCGAGTTGAATTATTACATAAGTGTTTTGAGAATTTTTGTTGAGTCCCATGCATTCATGTATACTGGAGATATGTATGACTTCGGTTCGAAGAGGTCAAGTGCTCAGAGAGAGGTAATGACGATATCATTGTTTAGAGAGAACATTGTGTTAGAGAGAGAAATCGATGATGTGGATACATCAATAACATAGCTCTGAAAAACCTTGGTACCACGTGCATTCTTGGAGAAGGAGTACATTGCATTAGTACATTTACATTGTGATTATCGTTGTTGTTTTATGAATTATTATGTGAGGATGATAATTTATGTTATGTTTGACTATCCTTACTATTTAATTCACAGTTATCATATGTAAAGTTATTCTCTCCCCTGTTGGTTCTTTTGTGGTGTTCTGTACTATCATGGAGTACAAATAATCAGGTATAGGAGTAGATTTTGTTGAGCTGGAGGAGGGTGTTAAGGCCTCTTCACTTATTTGTTATTTTCTACGTTATTTAGTTTTGTTGGTGCTATGATTTGTAACACTGGGTTGGGAGGTTTTATTTGATGTTTTTGAGATGTTGGGTTAATTCATTTAATCGAGTGTTTGATTTTGTTGAGATATTATAAAGCACGTTTGAAGTTGATTTTTCGTTGCATGATTATAAAAAGTTTTTGAAAAGTATGATTATTTAAGGGAGATGTGTGACACCCTTGTTAATTAAATATGATTATTGCATGTTGTTATTTTAACTAAGAGAATTCGGGATAGGATGTTACACTACTTTTCCCAACCCTAAAATGAGTTTTTGATTGGATGTGTTAATGTCTAAAGGGACATGTAATTTAGAAACAAACGGGCACATGTACCTGGAAGTTTCTTGTCTGATAGGATTAACTATTTTAGGGCCCTTAAACATCCTAGTGCCACACTTTTAGCATAGGCAGAATCCCATCCCTATAGCTTGACAACAACATCCATCTTTGACATTTCAGTGCATCTCCTCCTTTGCAAAATCATCATATGTATATCACGCCATCAAAACCAAGTTTTACTGGAAACAATAGGCTAAAGTAAATAAGCTATCAAAATCATGTAAGTGCTTATGTAATATGTCACTTCATTTCTATAACAAAAGGTAAAATAATGACAACATGTTTTCATTAAGTTATAAGTTTTCAAATTTTATTCACGAGTTTATGGAAATAAGCTAAAAACCACTTATGGACATGTCATAGTTTGTTTATATAAGCTCTCTCAAACAATCTCACTAATGTTTAAGTCTTTAGATAAGCTCAAATAAGTCAATATAAAGAGATGCTTACTAAGTTTATTTTCCCTTGTTTGAATGTTTAAAATCTTCCAAAGTTCTTCCTCCAAATTGGTAGAACAAGATGTTCATAAAAATCAATAAGGAATGGTTATTGGTAGATACATGTAAGTTATTGATATTTCCCTCCCTCCATTTTTAAAAACATCCTAAAAAAGTTTTATTTATATGTGGCTTCCACATGTTTCCCTCATTTCTCCTATAAATCTCTCCATCCAATACATAGCCTTTATAATGGTAAAAGTTCCATCAAAATCCAGGCTCAAGTGACTCATATATTATTGTAAAGGTTCAAACACAAGGTTGAAATGTTGGACTAGAACTCAAGTTATATCTTTACAAAAAGATGGTTGAATTGGTTAGAGGGCAGTGTGTTCAACAATTATATGTCAGTTCTTATCAACCGAAGTCCAACTCGTGATTTCACAGTTTCAAGAGGTTTAAGACAAGGTGATCCTCTTTCACCTTATCTTTTTGCTATTGCGGCAGAAGGATTAGCGGTGTTAATGAAAAGGGCTACAGAAAGACAGTTTTTTAAAGGTTTCTGGTTGGATCAAAATGTCTCTTTCAATCTACTTCAATATGCCGATGATACCGTAATTGTAGGATAAGGATCTTGGAATAATTTATGGGCGATCAAATTTATTCTTAAAGTCTTTCAATTGCTGTCTGGTTTGGACATTAATTACAGCAAAAGATGTCTTTTTGTCTTTGGTTTGGAACAATCTTGGTTGAGGGCAGCTGAAAGTTTCTTGGGTTATAAAATCCAAATGGATCCTTTCAAATTTCTAGGAATATAAATGGGTGGTAATCATCGACTTGTTTCTTTTTAGAAACCGGTTATTGATAAGTTCCAAGCGAGACTAGCTTCTTGGAAAGGAAGACTCATGTCAATGGGTGGAAGGACTACTCTCATCAAATCTGTTCTGGCCTATTTACCTATTCACTATATGTCCTTCTACAAGATGCCTAGCAAAGTCATTCGGATCCTCACAACTCTTCAACGTAGATTCCTTTGGTCTGGTTCTACTATCAAAAAAGGAATGGCTTGGATCAATTGGAACTTGGTGTGCAAATCTAAGGAGGAGGGTGGCCTCGGTATTTTAGATTTACGATGTTTTAATATTGCTCTTCTAGCTAAATGGCTGTGGAAATGTACCCAGCCAAATGACAACTTATGGTATGACATTCTTGTTGGAAGGTATGGTGATCATTTTAACCATGATCTGGTTCAAGGTGAATTCCTTAAGTATAAGGTTCCATCTTCGCTTTGGTGGCTAGATTTACGCACCATTTCCAGCCTATTCTGCTTAGATTATTTCTTTGGTTTAATGTCTTCAACAGTTGGGAATGGAGAATCCACTTTATTTTGGTCATCTCCATGGATTGGCAGAGATAGTTTAGCCTCCTTATTTCCGGACCTTAGTGGTTTTGCGCTTCACAGACATAGCAGAGTTGCAGACAATGGTTTCTGGTCTGGTGATCAGTGATTTCAGAACATCCAATTTGCTAACAGCGGCTTCCACCCTTCAATCCGACAGGCTTATGATAGAATGATAGAGACTTTGGATAATATTTCGTTGAATAAATATGAGAAAGACTTGATGGTTTGGCCTCTACATTCTTCTATGGAATACACGGCTCACTCAGGCTATACTTATATGCGAAAAAACACGCTAGTGCCGGCTGCTACGAACTGTCTTGTGGCAGTTTTCAAAATGTTGTGGTTAGCATCTTCACCCATTAAAACCATCCTTTTTGGTTGGCATCTATTACATAATAGACTTCTGTCTCGCGATAATCTTTTTGCTAGGGGTATTATTTCAAATCCACATGAAAAGGTCTGCCCTTTTTGTTTCTTAGTCGATGAAAATTCTTTGCATCTGTTAGTCCAATGTCATAAAAGTAGGACTGTATGGGATAACTTATGTGGATGGTTGGGTGTTATAGTTAGTCCTACTAACAGTATTTTTGATCACCTTAGAGGCTGGATGGAGGCTTTTCTTTCTAAAGGTGTCAACACTAGCAACACAATGGGTCTTTGGCTAGTTTCGTGTTGGTGTTTATGGAATACCAGGAACAATATTTTGTTTAATGATGAGGTTTGGGATGGATATGCGGTGGTGCATAAGATTATTATGTTATCTTGGTGGTGGATTGGTAAAATATTTAAGAAAACGGTTACATGTAATTATTACGAATGGTATAAGTCACCTTGTGATTTTATGTAGGGTTGTCTTATAGGTTGGTCGGTGCTATTTTTTGTATGTGGGTTAGGATACCCCCTTGTATCCTTTGAATATATTTGCTTATTAAAAAAAAATACACAATGACCATTTCATTTGGTGATTGCGTATATGCATAGGTCAAACAGATAAAAGTCAATAGTTTGCAGTTTGACTTTTCATCTGATCATTTGAATAGTCTCACTTGTTTCCTTTTACATGACATTACATAGTTCATACACTCATGTTTTCTATTTCAAATCCATTTAGGATTTTTGGGTTTGAGAACATGGGCTTGGATCTAAAACTTTAGCGTCATTCGTGATTCATACTTATGCTTATCCATGGTTCATATTTAGGTTTTCTACACATTTTAATTTTTGAGCAATTTTGTTAAAAAATGTCATTCCATTCATTGTATCATTTTAAAATTTAAATTTTGAATAACAACCTAAATATGGATCTTTCATTTCAAATATCTTCCAATTTTGCATTGCCTTGTCAAAAAAAATTTCACAAAAGATTACAAGAGTCAATATTTGCATTACATAAGATTTGGTACATTTTGAATTGTTATCTTTGCATTGTGGACATAAGCCATAAAAAACCTAACAACTAAGGCTTTAGTTAAGTTTTCAAAAAACTCCAAAATGCTCTAATTTCTTTCAATTCATGCGCTTCCCCACGTACAAAAATTTCTCATAAGGATGCTACAAAAGGGAAACTCATTTTCATATAGAGACACACCAAAAAAACCTACTGAAAGAGCCTGCAGAAGAAAGCATAATATTACATACTCAAAGGGGCATCAAATTCACAAAACTCTTAACCCTACCTAGTTTTACTAAAGCTCATAGTGTTTAGAGCTTCATCTCAGAATCTCTAATTCACTAAGCTAGGCCACTCATACATCATAAACTCAGAAGCAGAAGAAAAGGACAGAAGAAGAAAAGGATTAACTAACCTCTGAGGAACATCACGTCGGGAACTTCTGGTCCGATAATCTCTTTTGCTCTTCCATTTTTGCGTTTTGTAGTCCATCATCGTTTATTATTTGTAGCTCTTAACCTTGCTTTGATTTTGTGATATCGTTGATGACTGAGGGGTTATGTTGGGTTAAAAATAAAAAGTAGGTTTTTGGTTTCTATTTGTGTATTTGGGGAACGAATTAAGTAACTTTGACGTGCGAAAGTTACGGTGCCTTTTGGGCAAACAGTTCCGTTAGATTAATCGCACGTTTCACATTAGACCATATATCATTTTTTTAATTTCTTTTTAAAAAGCTAAAATAATGTCTCAAAATAATTTGGATATAATTCAGCTGACCCCTTTTCCCGAACCAAAGGCTCATGATACCATTTTTTGGGGGAGTTCACTAGGGAACATTGAATATTAAGCCAAGAGCAACACAACTGAGAGAGACACCACATATTCACCCAAAACCTTAAGGTGATAGGTGTATGGGTTTTATCACTTATAAATCCTCAAGTCACCACATTCCTATCCAATGTGGGACTATTTCCCCATTTACTCACACTTGCTTATATTATTCCAATACAACCTCTCTATGTTTAATTGGATTTTACAATTTTAAGCTTTTCTATTTCTACTTCTGAATTTGTGTGCAAATAAATTGGAGAACTCTCAAAGAATTGTTGGTTTGTAGGATCTCTGGGTTTCTACTTGATCAATGGAGATATTAAATTTTAAAGAAAACAATAAAAGAAACTGTAGCTAAAGTAACACATCAATAAAGATAAAGAAAAATAGAAGGATAAAGCAAGGTGGAGAAACGATGGCGGTCAAGGCGGCGAGATGAAACAGATCTTTCATAGTTCAAAGTGTATTTTTGTTTGAACTGTGTTTTTTTATTAAAATAAAGAAGATAGAAACTTGGTTTGACGTGGAGCGTTTGATTTATCAAAAGGTGGATATTGACTTAAAGTCACATGCCTTTGCCGCGTAAAAGGCACCTAAGCCTGATCCGTGTATTTGAGGGTATTAGGTTGATTGTATGAGGATTTTAAGTTCAAATTTAAACTCACTGTACCTTCAAGTGCACCAGTGCGGACCTTCATAGGCTCTGCCGTCCCACCGTTGAATCTCCATCAGAAACTGGGCTTGGGGTGTTCAGAAAGAGGGAGAGAAAATTGGGTGAAGAGATAGAAAACAGAGTTTGAAATGAGCTCCCTCTCTCTCTCTCTCTCTCAAATACGTTGATATAACCCCTCTGCCTATTGCCACATTTGTCCCATGTGGCCTTCTGAGGGCCTTCGAATCTGTTGACTATCCCAAAGTCAATAGGGGCTCCCATGTGGGAGTCCCCATGTCACCGATATGAGCGTGCTTTTGGACAGTTTATATATCTTAACTCTCGCTTCAAGTAAGTTGATCCCACGTCCTTGATTTCATCAGCCCATCACATGGCCTCTAGTTGAGTCAACAAGTTTGACTCCTATGCAGACTAGGTTAGTGGATTGGGCCTACGCCCTTTACTGTTCGTACCCCACTTTCGTTTATCACTTCCTTTGTTTGGGCTTTTCGTAATCCATGTTTTGTTTTTTTATCTTATTTGTTTTATGATTTTTTTAATATCTCTTGCAATTATTGTTTGTAAAAATAAATATTGAACATTTTTGTTTTAATAATGGTACTTTATTTTTATTTATTTAGTTATTGATTTATTTGTATTCATTATAGCAAATATTTATTTATTTTTTGACCACTTAAATCGTGTTTAATTAAAAAAACCAAAAGAAAAAGACTTTCTCTTTAACCTAACTTATTCACAAAATAATTAACATCACTTTTATTTGTAAATATTCATCTTTTTTCCAATTAAATTCCACTCTTTTTAAATCAAAATCCAAAAAAAACAATTTCACCATAAACTTAATTCAAGTCATTTCAATCATTCTGCAATGCAAATCAAACATCGATCAATAAAGAGATCATTTTCACAAATATAAACAAAAATACTTAATCATTATCAAACCTCTTGATCTTACCGGACCAGAAAGTGGTCAGCAACCAGCACACTTCGTGAGCTCCTAGTCCACCGGTGGTGGAGATGAGGAGGGGGTGTACTGTAACACCCCCTTTCTATACCCCCAAATAATCACATAAATCATTTAGGCACATATAAAAAAAAAATATAAAAATTCGCCAGAGTACGATTAAAACATGGTATAAAAGAGGCATGTCACATCATACACACAATTAATACATACAACACCTGCTCATTATATTGATATGCAACAGTGGGGTAACTTGCCACAGAGGAACTTTGTCCTTACACCCACATCTCAATATTTAGAATAAAAGCGGAAACATCTAAAATATTGAAGAACAACACATATGTACATCATCCAGTATGAATCACTAGCTACATCATGTTTATACACAAATTCATCAGCAAGATACATATGCAAATGTATCACAAAAGAATAATATACATCCTAGCTACCAGGTGCTACATATCAGAGCCAACCGACCAAAAGAATGAAGACACGCTTCACAAAAAGACCTCCAGCATACCTACTCTGCAATGCCTCATAGAGCATCATAAAACAGCAGAAGGGTGAGAAATATTATCATAATAACAATGCATACAATTATATATATCTTAACATAAAAATACACATATTACACATTCTCACCACAATTCATCACATTTTCATCTATATACCTCACAATGTATATATATATATATATATATATATATATATATATATATATAACAAGTATATTCATCATGCACACTTTCACATTTCTCAATCATTCCGTATAAACATACACAATTATGTTCATTCAACAACACATCATTATAAAGATGATAAATGCAAATCATAGAGACCGACTCACGACTCTATGCAAATGCAATGCGGTACCGACTCAATCATCACTAGTTCACTCAGGAACTCTGCTGGAACCATCGCTCGTTACCGAAGTAACTCCCCGTCGGGCCTACGATGTTCACCCATTGCTCACACCCCACATGGGCACACAATGTTTATGGATCGCTCACACCCCACATGGGCACACGACCCGATCGCTCACACCCCACATGGGCACACGATCCGATTGCTCACACCCCACATGGGCACACAATCATTCGTAATCATCGCTCACACCCCACATGGGCACACGACGTTACGACGGATTCTCATTAGAATCGCACAACACAAGAATGCACATCATGATGCTTCACATGCAAAATGACTCAAAAGACATTCTTGAAATGCATACATATTCACAATATATTCATGCATTCATCTCATACAATCACATACAATCTATATACATTCACATTAATGCACTATTGTATGATTCACATTCAAACACACAGTCAAAACGGTAAAAGTTGCTAAATAGCACTATTCCCGACTTTCCGACATAATTAAATCGGCTAACGATTTTCAAAACATCATAATAAGAAAGTACAGCTCAATACCTTTCCAACGACACCAAGAATGTAAAAATCGGATACTCGGAACAAAAGTTACGGACGAAACCGAAAACGACATTTTGAAAAATCCCATTTTTACATTCCTCCTGTCCATACGCGTATCACCCATGTCCATACGCGTACGGACAGAACCCATTTCCTTCACAAATTCCTCGTTCCAAATCCCATACGCGTATTGGCCCATGGCTCGCCCCTGTTACGCGTAATGCCAATATTCATACGCGTATTGGCCCAAAAATAAGCCAATGATACGCGTATTGCCTTGGCTCATACGCGTATGGACATGCCCCTTACGCGTATGGCCAGAGCATACCCAGAAAAATTCTGCAGAACGAAGTTCTGCGTTTTCCACTCCCCAATCATCCAAATCTTCACCTAATACTCAGAAAAATGCCAATTTGATGTATAACAATACATACCAATCATGTATAAACAACTATGAACACAATCAACATAAGTTTTAATACATTTGGATCAATTTCTAATCAATTTCTCAAAAATGGGTTATACCCTAAAACTCACAAAATTCATCAACAACAACAACAATTCATACATAATCATATACATTGATAAGATAACAATGTTTCACACCCTTACCCGGATTCCAAGCTTGCTAATTGATTGATCTTGATGAATTTCTAAGTTTTTCCTCCTTTCCTCTTCTTTTCTCTTCCTCTTCTTTCTTTCTCTCCTTTTTCTTTCTATCTTTTTTCTATTTCTCTCTATTTCTCTTTTCTTTCTATTTTCTTTCTTTTCTATTTCTTTTCTCTCATTTTCCACTAAATCAATTTAATTCATTTTTTTCTCACACAATTCTAATTCCACAAAATTTCTAACTTATAATTAATTGAGAAAAGACTAAAATACTCTCCATTCTAATTTCCCCGAAAACTCTCGAAAATGGTAAAATAACATTTAACACACCAATTTAACAAATAAAATAATTTATCACCCAATTAAATTAAAAGACTCAAGAATAATGGAATAATCAAAATCGGGGCGTTACAACTCTCCCCCACTTAGAAATTTTCGTCCTCGAAAATAATACCTGATTCAAATAACTCCGGATACGACTCTCGCATCCCACTCTCTAGTTCCCACGTCATATTGCCTTCCGCAGCGCCTCCCCACGCTACTTTCACAAGCGCAATATCCTTGCCCCTTAGTTTCTTAACTTCGCGGTCCAAAATCCTAACCGGTAAAGCTTCCACCGTAAGGTTATCTCTCACTTCAACCTCATCCATAGGAATAACATGTGACGGATCCGGAACATATTTCCGAAGTTGCGAAACATGGAATACGTCATGCAAATTCGAAAGGTTCGGAGGCAACGCCACACGGTAAGCCACAACACCAACTCGTGAAGTAATCTGATACGGACCAATAAAACGAGAAGTCAACTTCTTCGACTTCAAAGCACGACCCACACCAGTAACTGGTGTAACTCTCAAAAACACATGGTCACCTTCTTGAAACTCAAGATCCTTCCTTCTCTTGTCATGATAGCTCTTTTGTCTACTTTGAGAAGCTTTCATCTTCTCCCGAATAAACTTCACTTTCTCCGTTGTTTGTTGTACCATTTCCGGTCCAACTATCGTCCTCTCGCCGGTTTCATGCCAACACAAAGGTGTTCAACATCTCCGGCCATACAAAGCCTCAAATGGTGCCATACCTATACTCGAATGAAAACTGTTATTGTAAGTGAATTCAATCAACGCCAAATAACCATCCCAAGCACCACCTTGCTCGAGTACACAAGCACGCAATAAATCCTCCAACGATTGAATCGTCCTCTCGGTTTGACCGTCCGTTTGCGGATGATAAGCCGAACTCAATCTTAGCTTAGAACCCAAAGCCTTTTGTAAACTCTCCCAAAACCTCGATGTAAACCTTGGATCTCTATCCGATACAATACTCTTAGGAACTCCATGTAACTTCACAACCACAAGAACATAAATCTCGGCTAACTTCTCCAAAGGATAACCAATATCAATTGGAATAAAGTGAGCAGATTTAGTAAGCCTATCAACAATTACCCAAATAGCATTATGACCTCTTTGCGTATTTGGCAATCCCGTAACAAAATCCATCGATATACTATCCCATTTCCACTCCGGAATATCCAACGGTTGCATAAATCCACTTGGATTTTGATGTTCCACCTTAGACTTTTGACAAGTTAAGCATGCATACACAAATCGAGCCACATCCCTCTTTAAACCGGACCACCAAAAGATCTTCTTCAAATCTTGATACATCTTATTCGCACCCGGATGAATACTCAAATTACTTCGGTGTCCTTCCTCTAGAATCATCTTTTTCAACTCCGCGTCGTCGGGAATACAAATACGACCACGGAATCTCAAAACTCCATAATTATCAACCTTGAAATCCTCATTCTCATTCAACATCAAATCAACGAATTTCAAGTCCAACTTTTGCTTTTCACTAACCGTTGCAAGAAAATCATTCGTAACATGTAACATACCAAGTCGCACACTCCTCGGCGTCATTTCACAAACCAAACTCAAATCTCTGAAATCTTCCAAAAGTTCCCATTCTTCCATCATCAATGCGGACATATGTAACAACCTCCGACTTAAGGCATCGGCCACCACGTTTGCCTTACCCGGATGGTAATTCAAACCAAAGTCATAATCCTTCAAAAGTTCTAGCCACCTCCTTTGTCTCATGTTCAATTCTTTCTGATCAAATAAATATCTTAAGCTTTTGTGATCACTAAAAACTTCAAATCTCGCACCATAAAGATAATGCCTCCATATTTTCAAAACAAACACCACCGCCGCTAACTCCAAGTCATGTGTAGGATAATTCTTTTCCTGCACTCTCAATTGTCTAGAAGCATATGCCACAACTTTTCCATCTTGCATCAAAACACCACCTAAACCTGTCAATGAAGCATCACAATACACAACAAATGGTTCATTAGGATTAGGCAAAATCAAGATCGGAGTCGTTGTCAACCTTCTCTTTAACTCATTGAAACTCTCTTCACAATGAATATCCCAAATGAAAGCCTTTCCTTTACAAGTCAATTGCGTTAAAGGAAGTGCCAATTTCGAAAATCCCTCAATAAACCTCCGATAATAACCCGCCAAGCCTAAAAAGCTTCGAATCTCCGTAACCGACCTAGGAGCCTCCCATTGCATCACCGCATCTATCTTGGATGGATCAACACTAATACCACTACCGGAAATAACATGTCCAAGGAAACTTACTTCCGACAACCAAAATTCACACTTCGACAACTTAGCATACAATTGTTTCTCTTTCAAAATTTGCAACACAATTCTCAAATGCTCTTCATGCTCCTCTTGAGACTTAGAGTAAATCAAAATATCATCGATGAACACAACCACAAAACGATCCAACTGTTCATGAAAAATACGATTCATGTATTCCATAAACACACCCGGCGCGTTAGAAACCCCGAATGGCATCACAGAGTATTCGTAATGACCATACCGTGTCCTAAATGCCGTCTTTTGAATATCCTCTCCTTTCACACGAATCTGGTGGTATCCTGATCTCAAATCAATCTTGCTAAAAACATTCGCACCAACCAATTGGTCCATCAAATCATCGATCCTTGGAAGCGGATACTTGTTCTTAATTGTCACCTTGTTCAACTGTCGATAATCAATGCATAACCGCATACTCCCGTTCTTCTTCTTTACCAACAATACCGGAGCACCCCAAGGAGAAACACTTGGCCTTACAAATTTCTTGTCCAACAAGTCATTCAATTGCTTTTTCAATTCTACCAATTCCGATGCCGACATACGATACGGTGCCATCGAAATCGGTCTAGTACCCGGAACTAGATCAATAGAAAATTCAACTTCTCTTTCCGGCGGTACATCCGTAATATCTTCCGGAAACACTTCTGGAAATTCGCACACCACTGGGAACACATCAAGCTCAACTTTACTCTCCACCGACAATGATGCAAACAAACCAAACAATTGAGCTTCGTCCGCTAAAAGTTTCTTCAACTCTTTAGTGGATAGGAAACTCTCAAATTCATCATCTTCCAAAGAAGGAAACCTTACTAACTTGTGATAGCAATCTATATGAACTCGGTTAAATTGCAACCAGTTCATACCCAAGATTACGTCCAATCCCTCCAACGGCAAACATACTAAATCCATAACAAAGTCTTTACCATACATGGTCAAAGGACAACTCATACACACCAAAGATGTAATTACCGACCCTGAAGCAGGAGTCTCAATAACCATTTCAGCACCCATCACAGTTAACGCAAGATTCAAACGCTTCGCACACTCAGACGAAATAAACGAATGAGTCGCTCCCGTATCAATAACAGCAACTAAAGGTGTACTATTAATAAAGCATGTACCTTTAATCAAACGGTCCGCATTCGTAGTTTGAGTCCCCGCCAATGCAAACACCTTTCCGCCCGCTTGAGCTTGTTTCGGCTTAGTACACTTAGTACTAATGTGACCCACTTCTCCACAATTATAGCACTTCACCATATTTCTTCTACAATCTGTAGCAGCATGCCCAAGACCACCACAATTAGAACATTTCGCTACAGGCTTCCCACACTCAAAAGATTTATGACCTATATCACCACATTTGTAACACCTAACAACACCGGAACCTCCTCCAGACCTCCTATCAAAGCTTCCCCTATGCTTACCCTTATCAATGGGTGTCACATAAGGTCCACTTCTAGCTTGTTGCTTCCCCTTCCTCTCATTCAAACTTTTGTAATGTGTAGAACGAGCCTTACTATCTTCTTCGAAGATTCTACAACATTCCGTCAAATCCGCAAACCTCCTTATCCTTTGATATCCCACAGCTTGTTTGATCTCAGGACGTAAACCATTCTCATATTTAATACACTTTGAGAACTCAGCAGTAATCGCAGCATAATGAGGATGGAATTGAACCAACTTCACAAATTTAGCAGTATAGTCCACCACAGACATACTACCTTGTTTCAGTTCAAGAAACTCCATCTCCTTCTTTCCCTTCACACTCTCAGGGTAATACTTCCTCAAAAATTCAGTACGAAATAAATTCCAAGTTACCTCTTCATCATCCACCTCAAGAACTTCACGCATACCGACCCACCAATCGTCGGCTTCTTCCTTCAGCATGTGAGACCCAAGCCTCACCTTATTCTCCTCCGCACAGCCCATCACTCTGAAGATTCTTTCAATCTCTTTCAACCACAATTGAGCTCCATCGGGATCAAATCTTCCTTTGAAAACCGGTGGTTGATTCTTCCTGAACTCGTCATTAGCATTCACGTTAGGTGCACCTTGCACCGCCCTAGCCATTGCTTCCAAAGCAGCAGCCATCGCATTGTCGTTTCTACCAGCCATCTTCTGATTATTCCCAAAAATGACAACAAGGTTAAACAACAGTTCAACCAACACAACAACAAGACAGACACAACTGACTCAACTCTGGCTCTGATACCACTTAATGTAACACCCCCTTTCTATACCCCCAAATAATCACATAAATCATTTAGGCACATATAAAAAAAAAATATAAAAATTCGCCAGAGTACGATTAAAACATGGTATAAAAGAGGCATGTCACATCATACACACAATTAATACATACAACACCTGCTCATTATATTGATATGCAACAGTGGGGTAACTTGCCACAGAGGAACTTTGTCCTTACACCCACATCTCAATATTTAGAATAAAAGCGAAAACATCTAAAATATTGAAGAACAACACATATGTACATCATCCAGTATGAATCACTAGCTACATCATGTTTATACACAAATTCATCAGCAAGATACATATGCAAATGTATCACAAAAGAATAATATACATCCTAGCTACCCGGTGCTACATATCAGAGCCAACCGACCAAAAGAATGAAGACACGCTTCACAAAAAGACCTCCAGCATACCTACTCTGCAATGCCTCATAGAGCATCATAAAACAGCAGAAGGGTGAGAAATATTATCATAATAACAATGCATACAATTATATATATCTTAACATAAAAATACACATATTACACATTCTCACCACAATTCATCACATTTTCATCTATATACCTCACAATGTATATATATATATATATATAACAAGTATATTCATCATGCACACTTTCACATTTCTCAATCATTCCGTATAAACATACACAATTATGTTCATTCAACAACACATCATTATAAAGATGATAAATGCAAATCATAGAGACCGACTCACGACTCTATGCAAATGCAATGCGGGTACCGACTCAATCATCACTAGTTCACTCAGGAACTCTGCTGGAACCATCGCTCGTTACCGAAGTAACTCCCCGTCGGGCCTACGATGTTCACCCATTGCTCACACCCCACATGGGCACACAATGTTTATGGATCGCTCACACTCCACATGGGCACACGACCCGATCGCTCACACCCCACATGGGCACACGATCCGATTGCTCACACCCCACATGGGCACACAATCATTCGTAATCATCGCTCACACCCCACATGGGCACACGACGTTACGACGGATTCTCATTAGAATCGCACAACACAAGAATGCACATCATGATGCTTCACATGCAAAATGACTCAAAAGACATTCTTGAAATGCATACATATTCACAATATATTCATGCATTCATCTCATACAATCACATACAATCTATATACATTCACATCAATGCACTATTGTATGATTCACATTCAAACACACAGTCAAAACGGTAAAAGTCGCTAAATAGCACTATTCCCGACTTTCCGACATAATTAAATCGGCTAACGATTTTCAAAACATCATAATAAGAAAGTACAGCTCAATACCTTTCCAACGACACCAAGAATGTAAAAATCGGATACTCGGAACAAAAGTTACGGACGAAACCGAAAACGACATTTTGAAAAATCCCATTTTTACATTCCTCCTGTCCATACGCGTATCACCCATGTCCATACGCGTACGGACAGAACCCATTTCCTTCACAAATTCCTCGTTCCAAATCCCATACGCGTATTGGCCCATGGCTCGCCCCTGTTACGCGTAATGCCAATATTCATACGCGTATTGGCCCAAAAATAAGCCAATGATACGCGTATTGCCTTGGCTCATACGCGTATGGACATGCCCCTTACGCGTATGGCCAGAGCATACCCAGAAAAATTCTGCAGAACGAAGTTCTGCGTTTTCCACTCCCCAATCATCCAAATCTTCACCTAATACTCAGAAAAATGCCAATTTGATGTATAACAATACATACCAATCATGTATAAACAACTATGAACACAATTAACATAAGTTTTAATACATTTGGATCAATTTCTAATCAATTTCTCAAAAATGGGTTATACCCTAAAACTCACAAAATTCATCAACAACAACAACAATTCATACATAATCATATACATTGATAAGATAACAATGTTTCACACCCTTACCCGGATTCCAAGCTTGCTAATTGATTGATCTTGATGAATTTCTAAGTTTTTCCTCCTTTCCTCTTCTTTTCTCTTCCTCTTCTTTCTTTCTCTCCTTTTTCTTTCTATCTTTTTTCTATTTCTCTCTATTTCTCTTTTCTTTCTATTTTCTTTCTTTTCTATTTCTTTTCTCTCATTTTCCACTAAATCAATTTAATTCATTTTTTTCTCACACAATTCTAATTCCACAAAATTTCTAACTTATAATTAATTGAGAAAAGACTAAAATACTCTCCATTCTAATTTCCCCGAAAACTCTCGAAAATGGTAAAATAACATTTAACACACCAATTTAACAAATAAAATAATTTATCACCCAATTAAATTAAAAGACTCAAGAATAATGGAATAATCAAAATCGGGGCGTTACATGTACCTGCAAGGCACTCCGATGCTAAAGTAAGTTTCAGCGGGAGAGAGAAAGCAAGTACAGAAAAGGTGTGAAAATAGAATACCTAACCATCTAGTGAAATAGGGTATTTATAATGTGCCCCCGGCGCTGGGTCAACGGTTATTTACATTGGGTTTAATCATTAGACCCAATACAAATAACTGTCAGGACCTATGCTATGTTTGGAAGACCAGCATGTTGTCTTCATCTTGGGTCAACTTCCCTGTCAACTTTGGAAGGTGAAGGACGTATTCTTTCGCTCGTGGGTAGTTGGCTGATGACGTGTCCTCGCGTGAGGGGAACGTGGAGACCATGGGGAAAACGCGTGAGCGCTCCCCGTGTGAGTTGATGAATTGGGCCTTCATTGGGCCCTCCCCGAAGGGGAGATGGGTTAGGCCATTCCCGAGAGTGGGGCAGCCTTTGGCCCAGTCCAGAATAGGAGCCCCCCAAGTCGTTGCTCTGAAGCAGAGGAGTAATGACTTAAGAGTCAATTCTAGTGTCGAGGAGGAGCGTAGGAACTTGTTTAGAGGAGTGTCGTGCGTGCCCGAAGCGCTGAGCTCGTGGGACAATGCGCGTGACTAGGCGTGGAAGCCATTAGGTGCGCTCGATAGTGGTTTTGACGACAGGGTCAGTCAGGCATTCATCCGGGGACAAGCGCTCGCGGGGTGGCCTATCCGTCACACGTAGTAATGGCTCTTTTTCAACTTTTTCTGGGGAAGCGTTCCCAGTAGTGCAAGGGTCGGGCATTATGCTCGATGTACCGGATAATGTGACGAAAGCGTAAGGAACGGACACGTCATTTCCTCGAGTAGGCGAGGGACTTGAAGGGATACATGTGGTGTCTTTTGTGCCACGTGTCAAGAGTAATAAATGCCTATGACGACTATGAGTAGGGGTGCTTGAGTGCCTACGAGACGCTTCGCTTCCCATGCTAGAGCTTATAAATAGGGGGAAGATTGATTCATTTGCATGCTCCCCTCATTCTAGCTCAAGAATTTCTCAAAGTCTCTCAAAGCTCTCTCTGCTCTCCTACGCCCATTCGCCGCTGCTGACGCCCTCAGCCCCTTGCTCCGCCGTCTAGACTCCTCTTTGTATAAATAAGCCTTCTATCTTGCTCCAGATTTCATGCATTTTCCGGCTTCTATGAATTTTCCGGGGAGTTTCTTGGATCTCCAATGAAGTTTCCGGGAGGTTCATGAAGTTTTCGGCAATTTTTTTGGGGAGCCCTTGAAGTTCTCGGCGTCCTCATAAAGTTTCCGATGAAGATTCCGGGGACCTCATGAAGATTCTGGGAAAATGGATGGAGTTTTCGATGAAGGTCTCGGAGATATCGTGAGGCCTTAGTGTCCTCATTGGGTTGACGTAAGGGAAACCTTCTCCCCGGGGATGCGTGAGTACCATGAGGGAGTCCCTTGTCGAGGAGACTTCCTACGCTTGACTCTGATGAGGAACTTAAGTGTTGAGGAATATTTCCCCGCGGAGGGGGTTCCGTGTTCTGTGTCGAGGAGGATTTCCTTATGACCATGTGCTTGTCGGCAAGGGCTTCGGTCGAGGACATGTGTCGAGCATTTTCTCTCCCTTTCACTTGATTTGCGGTGGAAGGGTGGATTTGATCTTATCGTCGAATTCACTGTTTCCTTCTGCTTTTTAGGTTAAATGGATCCCAAGCCCGAGGATGTTACCATGGTCGAGGAAGAGGACTTCGACGTAGAAGACGTTGGTGGGGATGTCGAAGACAACTCGGGGGATGTGAATGATGAATCTTCCTCCGCGTGGGCTGGGTTGGAACCCTTGTCCACTGTTTCGCATTTCATCCACGATGACTCGGATGTTTTTCGCCACTGTCGAGAAACAGGAGGAAGGGGCGCCTGCGAATTGGAAGGTCTACAAGCCCAAGGAAATGGACCGGGTTTGCTCTACCTACCTGGGGAAGCACCTCCCAATGTATGAGTTCGTCTTCCGGGGAGCAGGGCTTCGCCTACCCTTCACTAATTTTCCAACGGGGGTTTTCCAATGGCTGGACTTAGCACCCTTGCAGCTTCATCCCAATGCAATCGCGTTCATACGGGCGTTTTAGCTCGTCTGACAATATCTCCAAGTTGGCACCACGCTCCTGTTGTTTTTCTACCTCTTTCACCTGCAACGTCAAACTCATCATGGCCGACACAGCTGGGTGTCCTTAAAACAATCGAGGAAGACGTTCAAAGTGTTTTTAGACTCTGTCTGGTTCTTCAAGGACAAATATTTCGTTGTGAAGCCTGTGACTCACGCCGCCATCGATTCTCTATTCGATAGCATGGAGACGCTTGTCGACGGGCAACGGGAGGTGACCCTGGAGGCAAAGTTCCCCCTCGAATGACATAATGCCCACTTTAAAAGAGGGAAGGAGAGCTACATCACGAAGCCCCACGACTTAAACGAAGATGATAGGCTCGCCTATGACAAGATAGTGGGCTTCGTCGACAGCTTTACTCTTGCCAAGTGCATGACCAAAGATGGGAGCATTGTCCGGGAGGCCAACGGGGACATTGCCCTCAAGGCCCGTTTGATCAACACCAAAGCACTCCTCGAGTGCGATTTTGACGAGGATGCCTTAAGGCTCTTAGGTAGTGAACATTTTTATTTGTTTGTCTTCTAATTTCTCCATGCTATATTAACTCGCTCCTTTCTTTGTTGCAGGTTAGATATCGAATTTCCAAGAGCGCGTGTTGAAGCTTGTAGCGACCAAAGGCGTGAAGAAGGCACCCAAGGACCGTGTTTCCTAGGTCCAGCAGATGTCGAGGGTCGACCAGCATCCTGGGGGTTCCTCTTCTCCTCTGGGGAGTCAGTCTTCGGTCTCTCAGGATCCTCCGGCCAAGAAGCCACGTCTCGAGGAGTCTGGTCCCGTCCACCTTCTAGAGGGCATTCTCGGGGAAAGGTTTGTGTTGCCTCCCTTCCATCTCCATTGAGGGCTCTTCGGCGGGGATAGCTCCCAGATCGTACCCATGGCGGAGTCTAAAGCAATTATGGGTGTCGACAAAGCGACCCAGAGAAAATCTTTGTGCGAGGACATGGTAGCCGTGATGAGGGTTTTAGAGACAACCCTGGTCCTGAATAATGAGACTAACCTCTCCTCCGAGCTGAAGAAGTTGCGGGATGAAAATGCAATCCTCTGGGCAAAAAAGAACAAGATGGATAACGAATTTCTCAACTACAAATCAAAATACGAGGTCCAGGTTGGCCTTCTTCTCAAAACGGACGAGATGCGGGAAAAGATGAGCAAGGTCGTTGAAGAGAAGAACCGGCTCCAAGCGAAGGTTGCTGAGTTAGAGGCCACTACCCGACCCGCCAAGGATGAGACTGCTGAAGGGAATGCATTGGCGACATGGGGTTACTTGGTTTCTCGGATCAGGGAGCTCGAGCAGGATTGCTTGGGCATCCTCAAGTTAGGCTTCAACATGGTGGTGGAGCAGCTCCAGATCGTTAACCCCAGGCTCTAGCTCGTCAAAGAGGGAATGAGCCATTTCCATCAGGTGGTCGATGGCCAGGTGATCGCTCCCGAGGTGTCCCACAGTGGAGTTGATCATACCGACGAGGAGGAAACAGTTGCTTAGTTCATTTAGTTGTTTGGTCTACGTGCCATATTTTGAATTTTAACTTTGCCCGGCCTGCGTGCTGTATTTTGTAATCTGATTTTACCTGGCATGCGTGCCATGGTTTTTTATGTTGTCTGGCCTGCATGCCATGGTTTGTAATATTTTGAACAATGGGTTTTGCCTGCTGTCATACCCCAAATTTTACCCCTTAGATGCCATCACCGTTTGCATATTATTTTAGGTTAATCATTCTTGAATATCTAACCAAATTGTCAGACTTTGTTTGTTTTGTTTCATTTGTGAATCAGGGTTTTGTTTCGGAGGTTCAATGGACTGATCAATCAAGATTCTGGATAGATCACTAATCAATTAGATTCTCACACCCCTAAGAGACCTCCCTCCCTCAATAATCCAGTGGGATCTGGTTTCATCACAAGTTCCCCGAAGCCCAGTTCTTGCAAGGCTGAATCAAATATCAGACTGTGGTGAAAACATTTGTGTCATTGGCTATATTGAAGACAAATGTGAATTGAATTCAAGTGTTTCCGTGCTAAGGGTCAGCAAGAGTTTAAGGTCATTACCAATTTGGTTGTTGTACACCGAGTGTCATACCCCAAATTTTGACCACCAAGATTTCCCATCATTGTGCAAATCATCACCACAACATGGATGTACCATCATGCCTCATCAATCTCCTCAAAGATGGATGAACATTCACCATAACCAAGAAATAGGGTTTCGAGCCCTCTCAAAGCACTTAGACAAAGGATCAATCAAGAAATGACATGATCTTCAACTTTTCTAACCTCTCAAACTCCCATAAGGGATTAAGAGGACTCCCACATCAAGAATCAAGCACAATATTGCAACATTCCAAGTGGATCGAGCCTCAAGATTGACAGTGTCACTAAATTAGAGTTTTGGTCGACCAAGGCCTCCAGATGGAAATTTTCATCTGGGCATAAGCCAATACTTCAAAGCACAACCCAAGATACTCCAAGGGACTGCATGAACCCAATCATCAAGTCAATTTAGCCTCAGGGGATGCATTTACCAAAAATCAGGAATTAAGGTTTCTTGACCTAATTTACCTCTAAGTTGACTTTTGGGGCAAAGCATGAGCCAAGACCTCAAGACATGACTTGAGGACCTTAAATACACCACATTGATCCATTTGCAACAATGGATTGATCCAAGAAGCTTGATTCACAAGTTTCATTTTCATCTGGACTACAATTAGGGTTTTGAAGGAAAAAGTCAACTGTACCTTTGACTTTTGACCAAGACATGCTCCCAAACCTTGGGACATGATTCAATACACCCTATATCACCTATGGAATCTATCCATTAGGTTTGATTTAGGTCAAGGACTTGATTTCACAAAGGATCGCATAGTTTGGATTTCACCCGATAAAAAGTAAATTGTGCACAAAATCAAGTTTGATTTTTTGGATTTTTTCATAAATATGGTTCCCTTAAGTCAAACATAATGTTAATGTATGGGATTGATCATCATTCATTAAGAAAAATCAAGAAAAGTGAGGTTTCTTGCAAAAGGGGCAACCATGAGAAACCAAAATTTTTCTAAGTTATGGAACAAAAATGGTTTTGATACCAACTTCCAAGGACCATAACTTCTGATCCAAGCAACCATTTTGAGTGATCCAAAGCCTGACTTGTAGATCTTCCTACACTCTACAAAAGCTTCAACTACCTCAGACTCCAATTCTTCATGGATTTTGAGTTATGGATTTATCAAAATCACAAAAACATGAAAATGACACTTTTTCCAACAGTTAGTGAAAATCTGCCTAAGTTACCAGCCTTGGACACCAATGTTCATGAGGTTTTTTTAGTTGGATTCAAATAGTTTCAAAACAAACCATGATCACACATGTTTTGTATCATATGAAGGCTTTCTAAAAAGCACAAGAGCCTCCCATAACTCAACCTGAGCAGGGAGATATGATCCCCTCAAAATCACCATTTCCAACTGTCTTGTACAAGGCAGATTTTGGCATTTTGCTCGATTTGGAAAAATTGGACAACTCCAAGCCTTGTCATCTATTTGGACACATCTGAGGATAAAATCCAAGGGAAATGATCTGATCCCCAAGCCTCCAAAGTCCAAGAATCTACACATAGCCATAACAAACCTAAAAAGGCCAAAAAGTGCAAAAGACTCCAATTTTATTTCCAAGCATTCAATGGATGCACCAAGGTGGCATGAACTGAGACATTCCCAATTGAATGAGTCAAAATTGAGCTCTGAATCAAAGTACCATAGGCCTGTGCCCTAACCTCAAGTCAATGGCTAGAGGAGACTTGAGATACCTTTTGATAAACATTAGCCAAAGGCCTGCTGCAGCTGCCATTCACTATTGATGCCAAAATAAATTTAACACACTGTAAATAGAGCTCAATTGTGATCAGTTTGAGTACACCAAAGTACTACAACTGGTGCTTTCCTCAAAATCTCTCTCTTTAGGCCAAAATGGCTTCTTTTGCAAGTCATCTATGAGTTTTTGAGTTAGAGAGCAATTCCACCATAGCTCATGATCCAAACACATCCAATATGTCATATCTAAGCTGTTCAAACACTCACTTGTGATCTGAATTACCAAAATCAGAAAATCCACCTCCAAAACCTCAAAATTGGAATTTTCTGCATTTTTCAAGCCATGCCTTGATTCAGTCACTTCCAAAACCAAACCAGGCCTTAAACGCACTCCAAATATCATCCTCAAACTGTCCAAATTGGTTTCCCTCATCTGGAACACCATTTGAGAGAGTTGATATTTTGGTCACTTTGCCACTTTTGCAAGAAAAGGCCTATACTTGTTCCTGAGGATTCCAGCTGGTTTTGATCATCGTAAAAGCTTCTAAGGTATCAATCAAGAGTGTTCCAAGCATTGAATAACTTCTGGCACGAGGAACTTGGCAGATAGCACAAGGAGCTCCAAGAGGTAAGTGCATCATGACTTGAACTCTCTAAATTATGCATTGCTTTGAGGTTCATTGATCATGGACCTCTCATACATATCATACATGTTGTGTTTGCACCAAATTGTCATGCTATTATTGCCTGTGTAGTGAGAAAGCATAGAACATGCAAAATCAGGCCTATTTTGAAATCACTATCGGATTTTAAAATGGAAGCATTTTCTGAAAATTCCAAGGGCACCATTGGATTCCTCATGAAATTCTAGGTCAGATGCACCTAAATTTTGTCCCAATCCTTGAAGAAATGAGGAAGTTAGAGCCTTCATGCGAATTGTCAAAACTAGGCCTTGCCTTGGGCAAGGGCCAGGCCATGGCGCCATGGCCAGGCCTAGAACTTGGCATCCCATATATATTTAAGGGGTGGTTTTGATACACGGATGTATCACCACCCCAGTGGTAGTGCACATGGGTGTTTGGCTTGATGGTCATGGGTTCAACACCCACCCAGACCATTTTTTTTTCACTTTGCCATATTTTGCTATTTTTCATATTTTTATGGTTTTTGTTAATTAATTCCAAAATTAATTTCTCAATTTTAATCATTTTTGATTGGTTATTTTTTTGAAAACTCCCAAAAATGTTAAAATATTTTATTCCATAAAAATTTCACAAAAATATTATTTATTTCACATATTTGGTATTTTTGTAAAGAATTAGGTTTTTATTTGTTTTTAACATTTAAAAATATTTCTTTGTTTTGATTTTGCAAAATTCAAATAATTTTCAAATCATTCTATGAATGAAACATGATTTTTCAAACATTAATCCAAGATCACAACTTGTTTTTCACGCATGTTTGATAATTTTGATCATTTTAATTGAACTTTTAATCAATTAAAATACATTTTAAAATCAAATTAGGGTTTTGATTATTTTCACCCTCTCAAATCTTTTTCAAACACTTTTGGGCCTCTTGATAGAGTGTAAGTCCCATCCCTTTGTAAATATAAATACTTTTGGGCCTAAGTCATTGTATAAGTCCCGATGCAATTTCTAAAATCTCGGTGCGATCGCCGCCTTTTAAAAAAAAGTCACCTGAGCCTACCCGTGTGTTGTAAGTCCCATTTCTTTTTTTACTCTTTTGGGCCCCCCCTTGAGTTGTAAGACCCAACCCCCTTTGTAAATAAAACCTTTTTGGGCCTCAGTCATTGTATAAGCCCCAGTACAGTTTACAAAACAACGGTACAATTACAGTTTTTCATCTGGGCCTCTCCTTGAGTATAAGCACCAACAATCTTTTCAAAAACAACTTCCCTTCTGATTTAGTTTCAAATTCATAGTTGTTATCGAAACTTTCTTTAATTTCTTGAACAACTAACCATACAGCTGTTACTATGGAAGCTTGCTCGCCTGTAAGTATTAAACAACTTTCTTTTACATACTTGCACACACACACACACACACACACACACAAACACACACACACACACACACATACACACACACACACACACACACACACACACATATATATATATATATATATATATATATATATATATATTAGTTTGGGCTGGAAGCTTGCTCACCTGTAAGTCCTTCTACCCTCTTTTTCATACAGTATATATTTCATCTGTACATATATACCTGTATATTATCTGCTTAGAGTTTTCCCCGACAATTAGGTCTAGAACTAGATAAAGCCAGTGGTCACTCTTTCAACACAGTCAAAACTAGTTCCCCATAGGAATTCGAGATACAGTCTTGCCTTCTCTTGGGCTTAAACAATATGGAACAAAGAGAAAGGCATTATTCCCGGTGAAACTTTTCTCAGATTGTCACTATTATAAAATTGACAAAGAAGTTCATTTTCCCCAGAGAGGATTAATTCCTGGTGAAACCTCTCTTGAATTTCTTCAAACCCTAGAACTGTTCACTAAAGAAAAGATTATTCCCGGTGAAACTTTTCTCGAACTCTTCTTAAGTTTGGACCCACGGGCTTCCTAAAAGCATCCCCGCCTCCTCTTGGGCTTTGTACAAGGACCCTTCGGCTTCTTAGAAGTTCTCATGCCTTCTCTTGGGCTTAATACAAGGACCCTGAAGACCTCTTAATGGTATAGGACATAACTTAGTCCTCCTTTGTCAGAGCTGTCTTTCTAAAGAGTCAAAACCTCAGACCAATTTTAGGGTTGATTCTCATCCCTTAAAACACTTTCCTCCTCTTGGGCCTCATACAAAGATAAATTCTTCCATACCAGTAGACTTGGACAGTCTAATCTCCTCTTGGATCTCAAAGACATTCTCAAGTTCCCTACAAATAAGGAGAAACCCTGATCATTCGATCAATCTCCAGTAGAGTTGAAACTTCGGTAGGTTCAAAAACTCAAACTTTCTTTCAAATTTCCCCAGCTAGGGTCAAATCACTGCCAATAAACTTTTATCAGAACCTCAAAACATCTGATACCTCAACTCTTCTATAATCCTCAGCAAAAGGTGATTCCCCACTTTGGACCTGTCTCTGGATCTCAATAATCCTTAGCAGAAGTAAGCCTCCTCTTAGGCTTTGTATAATGATTTTCCTCGGCAGATCTAGTTTCAAAAAGCACTCTCTTATTGATCAATCCCCTAAAAAGCACTCTCTTGTTGAGTCAACCCTTTTTTAGCCTCAATCTTTGGCTTTGTACAAGACATATTAAAACGCTCTCTTGTTGAGTCAATCTTTTTCAGCCTCCTCTTAGGCTTTTTATAATGATTTCCCCTATCAGAAGTCAACCTCCTCTTAGGCTTTGTATAAGGATTTTAAAGCACTCTCTTGTTGAGTTAATTACCTTAAGGCCCTCTCTTGTTGAGTCGACCCCTTTTAGCCTCCTCTTAGGCTTTGTATAATGATTTCTCTAGCTTGTTCAGCCTTAATGTTAGGCTTTGTAGAAGACACCATAAATATCCTCAGTTGAGTCATTCCCTTTTAGCCTCAATCTTGGACTTTGTATAGGACATATATAAACTTTCTCCCGGAAAGTCAAAATCTTCATAACCTTCTCTTGAGCTTTGGATAAATATTTTTCTAGTGGAGTCAATTCCTCCCAACCTTCTTTTGGGTTTTGGGAATTAATCTCCCTAAGCAGAGTCAATCCTCTTTTCAGCCTCAATCTTGAGCTTGGTACAAGACAAATCATACTCTCCAACATAGTCAATCTTCTTTTAGCCACAATCTTGGGCTTTATACAAGATACATAAAAACATTCCCCAGTGGAATAAAAAAACCCTTTTAGCCTCAATCTTGGGCTTTGAACAAGACAGACAAAATATTTCCCAGTAAAGTCAACTTTTAGCCTCCTCTTAGGCTTTATAATGATGTCCCTAAAAGAGTCAGTATCTTTGTTTTCCTCAATCTTGGGCTTTGTACAAGACAGATAAACGCTCTCTTGTTGAGTCAGTCTTTTCTAGCCTCCTCTTAGGCTTGGTATAAAGACTTCCCCAGTGGAGTCAATCAATCTCTTAGCTTCAACCTTGGGCTTTGATCAAGGCACATTTAAAAACCACCATTCCCTTCAGAGGAAATCAAAATCTCTCTGTAGGAAGACGTTTCTCTGTATTATCACACATCAAAACAGATAAATCAACTAGCACCAACGCTAGAAGTGCTGATTCAAATATCCAAGCTGTAGTCCATCTTTTATCCTGGAAAAACGTCCTCTCTTTCATCTAATTGCTGTAAGTGGCAAGCCTCTGGATTATTTACATCTACGCCACTGTCCCTCTCTTAGCATGAAAGATTCCTAAGGAAAAATGGCATTGCTCAACATTGAGTTAAAGTTTTCTCCTTCAGGACAAAATCCCTTATAAAGGAAATTATGGCATTGCTGGATTCTTATATCCCAGTTAAAGTAATTCTCCTTTATAATGAGTCACCCAACAGTTGTGATAAACAGACGAGATGACTCCCTTTAGAGATGAAAAATTATCTCCCAGTCAAAACCTTTAGCTTCAATCTTGGACTTTGAACAAGACACAAATACTCAAACTTTTAGCTTCAATCTTGGGCTTTGAATAAGACACCAAAACATATTTTTCCTCCTATTAGAATAGGAGGAACTACGATTGCTCTGATTTCCCTGCTTTCTTTAACGGGAATACGTAGGCATAAGATTGTGAAATCTTAGCGAGCATACCAATCAAAAACTTTAGGTCGAGTACCTTCATACCAATAAAAAAATTTAGGTCCAGTACCTTCATACCAATCAAAAACCTTAGGTCCAGTACCTTCACACCAAAACATCGGCAAGCCCGACATCAACAAAACTCACTCTCTCTCTTTCAAACATTCCCAAAGAAGAAACTTTCCCAATCAACAGACAAACACCATCAAGTATAAAGCAGAACCTAATGCTAATCAACCTGTGGATAACCACATATAGGATGGGTAATTGACAACTCCCCATTATATAACTTGACCCCGAACTCCCTGAATCTCTTAAGCGTTTGTTCAGTTAAACATTTGCGTGCAAGGTTAGTTTTAGATAGCTTCCCTTTCCCTTCCAGCTTCATAGGATAAATAAGAAATCAGAAAGTAGCACCCCACTCCTACCATTACGGTGAGGAGAAACCCATGGAGATAAGGTGGTCGTGTCACCGACAAAAATTGCACGCTACAGTAAAAATGGTGACTCTGCTGGGGAGCCAGATTAGGGCTAGGATTAGAATTCTTAAGAGGTATAGGTTGTTAGCAATCATACTATATATATACTGCTTTTCCTACTTGATATCCGTGTTTATTTTTCTTTCAATGGGAATGCGAGTGTTGTCGCATGTGGAAAGTTTGAGAGAACCCTAAGATAGGTGATGGCATAGACGGGTGGACTTACAGGGAGTGATTCCCGAATAAGCGATCCTGGTAGACCATCAAATCAGTGGAGATACCCTTTGCAGATTCAATGTTGAATGACCATCATCGTGAAAGCAGATTGTCCCAATGTGGTATCCGTGAAACTGAGGATTTAGTAGACATTAACCATGTGGCCATTTGGTAGTGCGGTGACTATCGAAAATAGTTGATACGCGATACTACACCCAAACTGAGATTACCCTAGGATGCTACAGCTCGCTCGGGTGAACCAGCTTGCTGTTGTTATCCATAGGGGAGTCAATGATTTTGGGAACCTTTAACCCGTTCTACAGGTACAAAAACTGACCAGAATATAACCTTTGGGGATGGGTAGAGCCATGAATTCATGCTCGTGAAGTTGAACCCTTGAACCCATGTTTTTTCAATGTTTTTGTGTGCTGCATTCATGTATTCATTTTAAAAACTCTTAAACAAAAAATATCTTCTTTTCTCTTCTCTCTTTTTCAAATTAAACTAAAACAATGATTGCAAATATCAGAGAGAAATATTTCGTTATGGATTTCGGTAGAAGGAAGACGCACAAGTACATCTTCAAGGCTCCAAAACTAGAGGATTTAAGTGGGTTGGCAAGGATGATCACCAACCCTGATGCTTTCAGAGCTAAGCACGGGGGGTTGTTGTCTCTGTTAAGGGTCCACATTGTGGAAGGAATCCTGTCTACGCTGATTTAGTTCTACGATCCGGTTTATCACTGCTTCACATTCCCGGATTATTAACTAGAACCAACGCTAGAAGAGTACTCTCACGTGACTGATTTACCCATCACTGACCAAGCTCCCTTTTCTGGACTGGAAGAAATTCCAAAAGATCAAACCATTGCAAGAGCAATCTATTTGGACGAGTCAGAATTCCAGACTCACATGATCAGTAAGGAAGGAATCCAAGGTTTACTGGCCAAGTTTTTGGTAGAGAAAGCCCTATACTTTGCCAGTGGAAGAAACGTTACTGCTTTCGAGGATATCTTTGTTCTACTCACATATGAGCTTTTCCTTTTTCCCAACGTTGATAACTTCGTCGATACCAATGCCATTAAGATCTTTCTGATTGGAAACCCCGTACCAACTCTGCTCGCAGATGCTTATCATTCTGTACACTTAAGGAATTTGTACAGATGAGGAATGATTATATGTTGTGTACCCCTGCTTTACAAGTGTTTCACTTCCCATTTACCTAAGTCTGCTGCTTTTTGGGATCATAAGAGTACTCTACGTTGGTCACAGAGAATCATGTCTCTTACCAACTCTGACATAGACTGGTACAATATGATTTATGAGGGGATAAGGATCATCGACAAATGTGGAAACTTCCCTAATGTACCCATCATAGGAACTAAAGGAGGAATCAACTACCATCCAATTTTAGTTCGCCGTCAACTCGGATACTCGATGAAGAATATCTCGCATAATGTTCATCTGGAAGGTCTTTTCTTCAAGGAAGGGGACGATGACAGGGCACTAAAGAAGGAAATAGTGCATGCCTGACAACATGTTCACAAGAAAGGGAAAGAGTCTCTAGGAAGACCAAACTGTATCTCCGTGGAACCTTATCTCCATTGGGTACAAACTAGAGCTCTCAAACTAAAGATGCCTTACCCTCGTCAAGAAGTTCTTCCGTTAAAGGAATCTGTCTTTTATTTTATGTCTGATATGGAAAAACTCCAAGTCGCTCTCAACAAGGTTCAATGGGAGAAAAGCTCTTGGAAAAACAAGTGCCGAATTCTCAACGTGGAGTGTACCAAAATTCAGCAATTGTTAAAAGAAAAGGATGCTCTGATTAGGATACTAGAGCAGCATTGTAGTACCCTAAATTTTGACCAAGGGTTTTTAGAATTTTTTTTTTGCCAATAGGGGGTATCATTTGGGTATTGGGGGAGGTTTGTTAAGTAATTTTTGGGCCCATATTTATGTGGGTCCATTTGAGGTTTTTTTAGTAATTTTTATATTAGCTAATACTATTGCATTATTGAATTTCTTTTTATTTTAGATAATTAGGTTTTTTATTAATGTCATTTTTTTTAGAAATTAGATTTTTTTAATAAATTAGGAATTGGCTCTTTTATTTGAAAAAAGGGTAGATTTTTTATTTCCAAATATAAATAGTTTTTTATTAGAAATATTGTTTTGAATTTAATGTCATTTTTATTGTTTAGATTTTATTTAATTAAGTAGGAATTGTGGTTTTATTTATAATTAATGTTATTAGGATTTTTTAGAAATAAGATTTTTAGGATAATTATGTTGTTATTTTAAGTTTTAAATTAATCCGATTTATTTAAATCAATGGTCATAGTTTTTAGATTTTTAAGATTATTTATGATAGAAAAGATTTTGGTTTTTTTTAGGTTGTAAATTATTTAGAAAAAAAGATTATTTTTAATGTAGTTATATTACATTTTTATTTTAGTTAGGATATTGTTTTTTAAAATTATTAAGGGTCACATTTTTCTTTTTTTATTTTTTATTTATTTATTTTTTCATTTATTCAGAATTATTATTATCTTTTTTACTTTGTATGGTTGTATATATATAATTAAATTTATTCAATATTTAATAATTATTATTTTATTTTTTATATAGAAATTAGATTTTGATTTTTAAATTAATTAGGATTTGTGGTTTTATTAATAGTTAAGGATCATTCAATATTAGATTGTTAATTTAATTTGTATTATTAGTGGTTTTTAAATATTTATTTGATTGGCTTTTATTTGTTAATTAGGAATATTGTTTAGGAATTATTATATATTAAGGTATCACTTTTCATGATTATCATTATTAGTAATATAACTTTTATATATATACTTTTTTATTTTATTAATTAATTAGGGATTAGATCTTTTTATTAGAATAAAATTTAGATTTTTATTTGTATATAGAGTTTTATTTATGATCTCATTTAGAATTTACTATTTTTGAGAAATTTGAGTGGTTTTATTTTAGAATTTTAATTTTAGGTTAATTGGAAAATAATTAGGTTTTTTTATTTTTTTTTCTTTTTTTGTGTTCCGTGATTTAATATTTATTTATTTTCTTTTTTTCTTCTTTTTTTTTTCGAGTTAATAATTACATAATAGTCATGTTTTGTTAATTATTTATCAATTATAATTATTTATTTATTTTTTATTTTAGGACCGGTAGTTTTTTATGTTTATCATTTTCTTTTTATTTTTATTTTTTTTAACATTTATAATTATCATTTTCTTTTTTAACATTTATAAAAAAAATCATCAAATCTTTTTATGTATTTCTGGAATCACTTACAACAGAAATCGAATCAAATTGCAAAATCAAAACAAAATTACATTAATAATTTCTAAATCTAATCTAACATTAAATTCCTAAAACCTATTTTTTATCTATAAAAACCTAAAAGAAATCCATAAAAAGGGACAGAAAACCCTAAGGTGAAAAATCGCTGCGTGAACTCCCAACCTCCACTTTAAGCTCAATCAGATAGAGACTTAGGGTTCATCATTAGAACCCTAAGCCCCTAAGCAAAACCCCATTTAAAACCTGCAAAAGAAAAAAGAAGGGATTAGTGATCGAAAACGGAAAAAGAGGAAGGAGCAGCATAAATCGGACACGGCAGGGGAGGTAACAGAAACTTAGCTTTTTTTCGTTTCTTTGCTTGATCGTTTGTTGAGGTTTTATTGTCGTTGGTTGTGAATTGGGGTTTTTTCTTTCTCTTCTGGACTTAGAGCAACTGGGCCTAGCGCCCAGTTCACTATCTACACCCCCCACCAATGGCCCAGTTGCTGTTTAAAAGGGTTTTACACCCTCTGGTTCTTTTTTTATTTAATTAATTTCATTTTTTAATATAATATAATTTAATTATTAATTATTTGAGGGTTAATTAGGAGATTTAGGTTTTTAGGACAAATTAAGGGTTTAGGGATTTATTTTGGGATTTGTGTTTTTTTATTTATTTTTTATTTTTATTAAACATATTTTTTATTTTTTTTAATTCTAAGAAAAAACCACCATTGAATCAATTCCTTGATTCAAGTTGTGAGATAAAATTTTCATTTTCTTTTGATTTGTTAATTTAGTTTTTTTTATAATTTAACTTTTTCTTTATTTGGTTGTAATTGAGTTTTTAATGATTCATGTAATTTAAAAATATTATTTGTATTTTTAATTTTAAGGAGAAATTATTTTAACAAAAAAAAAAGGATAAATATGGGGTGTGGATTTAAAAAAATAAGTTTAATCTTATTTTGGATAAAAAAATATTTTCTTAAAGAATATTTGGAATTTGGAATTTATTTTGGGGACTATTTTGTTCTTTGACATATTAAATTATTCAACTTCGGGGTTCAACTTCTTTTCTTTTAATTAGAAAAAGTGGTTTTTTTGGGATTTTTAAGATTTTAAGGGATTTACAAAAGGGATAAAGCTCTTGGTCCGAGAGCCTAAATAAAGGATGGGATAAGGGATAAGGGATTTGGATCCAGGGATAAAACTCTTCCTCCGAGAGTATAAACAATGGACAAAGGGATTTAGGGATAGGATTTGGGATTTAGGAATAGGATTAGGGGGTAGGAATAGGGGAGGTGAACTACGGTTACTCTGATCCTTCATTTTGAGGGTACGTAGGCATAGGGTTGCAAACCAACCCTAGCGAGTATAATTAGGAAAAAACCTTAGGTTTTCTTTTCATTTAGACAAACAAACATGCCCTAAACTCAAAGGTGGATCCCATTGAGTACAATGGAAGTAAGGGGTGCCTAACACCTTCCCTTTACTTAACCAACTCCCGAACCGTAGGAATCTCTACCTTAGGATAAGGATATTTAGGTTTATCATTATTTTCCTTAAAAAAATATGGTGGCGACTCGAATATTTTTGCCGGCCGCGACAAGCATGTTGTAGAAAATCAGGAAGACCGAAGAAATCTGCTCGCTCCTTTCACTTGACAAAGGACTGATGACCCGACAACAGCTGAAGAGCCTCGATCAAAGAAAAGGAAAATACCAGAACCAGCATCTAAGTTCTCTTCAGAGAGGACTTAGGATCCATGAACTTAGACATTTCCTTTTACAGCACTTTGTGAAATACTGTATTTCCCTTTCTGCAATCTTTCAAATTCAATAAAAAAGGGGGTCTCCCCACTGTATGATATTTGCAATCTATTTGTTGAAGTTTGTTTTTTATTAAAGCAAAAAAAAAAAAAATTAATATATATCATTGCATATCATTCATCATTCTCCCATAAACGCATTCTTCCTATCTACGAGTCTCACGTATGTGTTATGATTCTAGAGTCAAACTGTCTCACTCGTACAATACTCGGGCCAATCGACAAAAGAAAATGGACGATCTCGAGGAAGAGAACAGAGAGCTAGAGAAGAGATCGGTGCTCTGAAGGAAGATCTGAAAAAACTTCACAGTGACATGCAATCCCTGGCAACAATTCAGAGACAACAACAAAGGATTGTGATCTCGGAAATCACATCTACACCCATCGTAAAGACATACGATCCTCGGTACAACATGCCTAAAGATCGTCCCTGGGGCATGCCGCTCAACTTTGTCCCTAAAGGATACATTCTGCCGGTCATTAAAGACCCAGGAACTGCAGTAGGAACCACTGGGCCTAAAGGTTACAAACTTCGGGAAAGCGAAGACGCAAGAGTGATGGTAGCAACTCCTGAAGGTTACAAACTTCGGGGCATAGAAGAACCAAGAGTCGCCTTCGTAATGACTATACCACAACTCGTGGTACACACTGTCCCAGAAGGACAGATTCCACAAGTAATTTCTGGTAGAAACGAAGACATGAACGAAAGAATGAATGAGTTCCAGGAACAATTCCTAGAGATGTAGAAGGAACTGCATGCCATTCGCGGTTAGGATTTATTCAGAAAGGACACTGCAGACCTTTGTCTGGTCCCTAATGTGAGAATCCCGCACAAATCCAAGGTGCCTGACTTTGAAAATTACAAGGGCAACTCTTGCCCTCAAATTCATTTGTTAATGTACGCTCGAAAGATGTCAACTCAGATTGAAAATCAATAGCTACTGATCCATTACTTCCAAGACAGTTTAACCGGTGCCGCACTAAAATGGTACATGGGTTTAAACTGCACTAAGATCGTAACTTTCAGAGATCTTGGCACAACCTTCGTTCAGAAGTATAAGTATAACCTGGACATGACACCAGACAGAGATCAGCTCAGAGCAATGTCGCAAAAGGACAAAGAGACATTTAAAGAATACACTCAGAGATGGCGTGAAATTGCCGCCCAGATTTGTCCCCCTCTTGAGGAAAAAGAGATGACTAAGATCTTTTTGAAAACCTTGAGCTCATTCTATTATGACCAAATGGTCGCTAGCACGCCCAGTGACTTCACTGAGATGGTGAACATGGGGGTACGCCTTGAAGAAGCAGTCCGAGAAGGCGTTTGGTCAAAGATACAGGACCACCTAGCAGTACCAACAGATACGGTAGTGCTTTCCCAAAGAAAAAAGATTAAGATATTGGTAATATCTTTCTCAGGAAGCAAAGGCGAAGGTATCAGAATATGCTCAAAGATGGCGCCAGTTGGCTGCCATGGTTCAACCTCCTCTGCAGGACCGAGAGATGGCCGACATGTTCATGGGTACTCTTCAGGGAGCTTATCTTGATAGGTTAGCTGCCTGTCCTTCAACTAGGTTTGCGGACATTGTAATCGCTGGGGAAAGGATTGAAAGTTTGTTGAAGCTCAGAAAGATACAAGATGTCAGTGGTGCTAGTTCTTCCGGAGTGAGGAAGCCATTTGCTGGAGCTACCAGAAAGAGGGAGGGGGAAACCAGTGCTGTTGATAAGAATAGAGGAAGAGGTAGAGGCTATCAAGGTTCCTATAATCAGGTTGCCGCTGTAACCATTCCTAGTTCACAAGTTCAATCACAGCCACAGGAATAGAATGTTCAGCCACAGAATAATCAACAGCCACGGAGACCATATCAGCAGAGACAAACTGACAGGCATATGGACACCCTACCTTTGACTTACGCAGCTTTATTACCTTAATTGTTGAAGCTTAATCTGGTGGAGCTTCGTATGATGGGTCCGGTTCCTGCTGTATTACCAAAGGATTATGATGCTAATGCTCGCTGTGAGTTTCATTCTGGGGCTCCAGGTCATACTATTGAAAAGTGTCGGGCATTTCAGCATAAGGTACAAGATTTGATTGATGCTAAGGCAATTAATTTTTCAGCTCCACCGAATGTGCTTCAGAATCCCATGCCAGATCATAATGTGCCAAAGGTTAATGCCATTGAAGATGGGAAAGTTTTTAATTTGGTAACTGATGTGAACAGGGTGAGGACTCCTTTGAGTTTTGTGAAGGCTCGGTTGTTGAAGGGGCAAATGCTCCCTGGCTGTGAAGAAGGTTGTGTTGATTGCAAGAATCAGAGTAATGGCTGTGATAAACTGAAGGCCGATATTCAAAATTTTATTGATGAGGGTTGTCTATAGTTTGATCAGGGAGACAAAAAGGATGATGATGGGTCAACTGTTACCATTTATTTTACACCAGCTGAAATATGAGTGCCAGCGCCTACTGCTATCATTGTGCCAGATTTAGTGAGTCCTGTTACTATTACGGCACCAGGACCAGTCCCTTATACTAGTGAGCGGGCTATCCCATGGCACTATGGTGCAGACGTTTACTACCAAGGAGAAAAACAAGAAGTGGAAGCTCCAGCTGGGGGTAGTTCCAGTATTGATAATGTTGGAGGTCTTGGTGGTTTCACCAGAAGTGGACGCTTGTTTTCTCCACAGACTTTGAGAACTAATGCTGAAGCTGAGGCAGCAGCCAAAGCCAAGGGTAAACAGGTGGCTACAGAGGAGGTTGTTGTCCCTGAATCTGTGCAGAAAGGAACTTTTGAGAAAGAGGTCGAGGAGTTCATGAGACTGATAAAAAAGAGCGATTATAAAGTGGTTGATCAGCTGAACCAAACGCCATCAAAAATATCTATCTTGTCGTTGCTTATGTGTTCTGCAGCTCATCGAGAGGCACTTTTGAAGGTTTTGAATATGGCCTATGTACCTCAAGAGATTACTGTGAATCAATTGGAGTCGGTTGTTTCTAATGTCAATGCTAGCCATGGGTTAGGTTTTACAGATTTTGATTTGACTACTGAGGGTCGTAATCACAATAGGGCATTACACATCACCCTGGAGTGTAAAGGGGCAGTATTATCTCACGTGTTGGTGGACACAGGGTCTTCCCTGAACATGTTACCAAAGAAGGCCTTAATGAAGTTAAACGTTGACGGAATTATTCTAAGACCAAGTGATTTGGTAGTGAGGGCTTTCGATGGATCGAAACATTCTGTATTCGGAGAGGTAGAGCTCCTAGTAAAAATTGGTCCTCAGGTGTTTAAGTGCGTGTTCTACGTGATGGACTTTTAGCTCGCATATAGTTGCTTGTTAGGCAGACTGTGGATTCATGCCGCTGGGGCAGTGACATCTACATTGCATCAAAAATTGAAATATGTGGTTGATGGTCAAGTGGTGACTGTATGTGGAGAAAAAGACATCTTCGTAAGTCAGCTGTCTACCTTTAAGTACGTGGAAATGGATGGAGAGATCCATGAGATGCTGAGTCAAGCATTTAAGGTAGTCAATATTGGTGATTCGTCTTCACAGGCAGTATCTTCTCAGAGCGAAGAATAGATGGGTACTTCAATTGCTTCTTACAGACAGGCAGTGGAAGTAGTCAAAGCAGGTAATGCCCAAGGCTGGGGAAAATTGATTGAACGCTGCTGCAATAGAGCGCAAGGGGCCGATTACTTTCTACAGCGGGGGGAATCATTAATCCAAATCAGATGTGCGCTGCAAGTGAAGATGGTGTCGACAGTGATTGTGATCTCGACAAATGGGTGCGCCCGTGTGTACCGGGTCAAGAGCTGCGCAATTGGTCTGTTGAAGAAATTGTTCAAGTTACTCTTCAAACAGAGTAATTTTCTTTGTTTTTCTCTGATGCATGTTAAAATCTCGCGCTCTGCCCAAGGCGTGTAGATCCATTTGTAGGGCCTCATAATTGCATTTGCAAGGTTTTTTTATCATTAATAAAGGACGTTTAGCATTCAAATTTTGTGGCCCTTGTCTTTCATTTTTATTTTTGCAGAAAAAAACAATAAAATGGAAATGTTTTGTTTTTGTTGTTTCTTTTTTCAAAAAATCTCATTCTAAAATAAAGCATGACCCCTAATCATGCAGAGTTAATCACTCAGATTTCATTGATAACGATTCTGCTATGGCCAAGTATGACTTTGATAATCCAATCTATCAAGCCAAAGAGGGGGATGAAGAAGACTGTGAAGTTCCCGAGGAATTGGCCAGATTGTTGAAGCAGGAGGAGAAGGTCATTCAACCTCACCAAGAGACAATTGAGGTTATTAACATTGGTTCTGAGGACGCCAAGAAAGAGATTAAGATTGGAGCCAGTCTGCAAGCCGAGGTGAAGAAAGAGCTGATCAGTATGCTACGGGAATATGTTGACAACTTTGCCTGGTCGTATCAAGATATGTCGGGATTAGATACAGACATTGTGGTGCACAGGTTGCCGTTGAAAGAGGGATGTCCTGCTGTCAAACAAAAGCTCCGGAGAACTAAACCAGAAATGGCTCTCAAAATCAAGGAGGAGGTACAAAAACAGTTAGATGCGGGATTTCTGGCCATTACCAATTACCCACCATGGGTTGCAAATATTGTTCCTGTGCCGAAGAAAGATGGTAAGGTCAGAATGTGCATTGATTACCAGGATCTAAACAGAGCAAGTCTGAAAGATGAATTTTTTTTACCTCATATTAATGTACTGGTTGACAACACCGCTCAGTTCCCGGTATTCTCCTTCATGGATGGCTTCTCCGGGTACAACCAAATCAAGATGGCACCGGAAGACATGGAGAAGACAACGTTCATTACCCCATGGGGTACCTTCTGTTACAAAGTGATGCCTTTTGGGTTGAAGAACCCCGGGCCAACGTATCAGCGAGCCATGGTAACACTCTTCCATGATCTGATTCATAAGGAGATTGAGTGTTATGTAGATGATATGATTGCCAAGTCTCGAACAGAAGAAGAGCATATGGTCAATCTGCATAAACTGTTTGAAAGATTGAGGAAGTTTTGACTAAGGCTGAATCTGAACAAGTGCACTTTTGGAGTGTGGTCCGATAAATTACTGGGTTTCATCGTAAGCGAAAAAGGGATTGAGGTTGATCCTTCCAAAATAAAAGTGATACAAGAAATGCCTGTACCCAGAACAGAAAAAGAAGTATATGGTTTCCTGGGTAGATTGAACTACATTGCACGGTTCATATCTCACCTTACAGCCACTTGTGAACCAATATTTAAGCTGTTAAGAAAAGAACAGGCGGTCAGGTGGAATGAAGATTGCCAAAGGGCTTTCGAGAAAATAAAAGAATATTTGCAGGAACCTCCAATTCTCATGCCTCCAGTTCCAGGGAGACCATTGATCATGTATTTGACCGTTCTTGAAGGGTCCATGGGTTGTGTTCTCGGTCAACATGACGAGACGGGTAAGAAGGAGCACGCCATCTACTACTTAAGCAAGAAATTCAATGATTGCGAATCACGATACTCAATGCTTGAGAGAACATGTTGTGCACTTGCATGGGCTGCTAAGCGATTGAGGCAATATATGCTCACTCATAAAATCTTGTTAATTTCAAAGATGGACCCTGTCAAGTACATATTTGAGAAACCAACATTGACCGGACGAGTCGCACGTTAGCAGATGGTGTTGACTGAATATGACATCCAGTATACTTCTCAGAAAGCCATCAAAGGAAGTATTTTGTCAGACTATCTTGCGCAACAGCCTATTGATGATTACCAACCCATGAAGTTTGATTTCCATGATGAGGACATCATGTTTCTCAAAGTTAAAGACTGCGAGGAACCACTCCCGGAGGAGGGTCCAGACCCTGAATCCAAATGGAGTTTGATGTTTGATGGGGCCGTCAACATGAATGGATACGGAGTTGGAGCCGTTCTTATCACACTAGAAGGTGTTCATATGCCCTTCAATGCCCGAGTAACTTTCAGATGCACCAACAATGAAGCAGAATATGAAGCTTGTATAATGGGGATTAAGGAGGCGATTAATTTGCGAATTAAGACCCTCGATATCTTCGGTGATTAAGCCTTGGTAGTCAATCAAGTGAATGGGAACTGGTACATGCACCAGACACATCTGATTTCGTATAGAGATTATACGAGAAGACTGTTGACGTTTTTCACGATAGTAAAGCTGTACCATATTCCTCGAGATGAGAATAAGTTTGCTGATGCCCTGGCCACATTGTCTTCTATGATCAAAGTGAAAAGGTGGAACCATGTACCTAAGATTAATGTGTCTCGTCTTGACAGACCTACACACGTATTTGCTGTTGACGCAATGTCTGATGACAAGCCGTGGTTTTATGATATCAAATGCTTCTTGAAGAGTCAAGAGTACCCGCGGGGGGCATCTACCAAAGATAAGAAGACTTTGAGGAGATTGTCTGGTAGCTTCTTCTTGAACCAAGATGATGTGCTGTACAAACGGAACTTTGACATGGTTTTGCTCAGATGTGTGGATAGACACGAAGCAAACATGTTGATGCAAGAAGTGCACAAAGGCTATTTCGGTACCCATGCCGGAGGACATGCAATGGCAAAGAAACTATTGAGGCTGGGGTATTATTGGTTGACTATGGATGCAGATTGTTGTTCATACGCCCGCAAATGCCACAAATGTCAGATTTATGCGGATAAAGTGCATGTACCTCCGAGTCCGTTGAATGTCATGTCTTCTCCTTGGCCCTTTGCAATGTGAGGCATTGACATGATTGGAAAGATTGAGCCAACTGCTTCCAACGGCCATCGCTTCATCTTGGTCGCTATTGATTACTTTACCAAGTGGGTGGAAGCAGCGTCTTACGCTAACGTCACTAAGAAGGTGGTAGCCAGATTTCTGAAGAGAGATATCATCTGTCGCTATGGAGTGCCCGAAAGAATCATTACTGATAATGGTTATAATCTCAACAACAAAATGATGACAGAATTATGTCGGGACTTCAATATTGAGCATCACAATTCTTTGCCGTACCGTCCAAAAATGAATGGCGCTGTTGAAGCGGCCAATAAGAACATTAAGAAGATTATGCAAAAGATGGTGGTGACCTACAAAAATTGGCATGAGATATTACCATTTGCCTTCCATGGATACCGAACCTCAGTAAGGACATCTACTAGGGCAACACCGTTCTCACTTGTGTATGGTATGGAGGCAGTTCTACCAATTGAAGTTGAGATTCCCTCGCTGAGAGTTATGATGGATGTCAAACTGGATGAGGCAGAATGGATTCGTACCCGATTCAATGAGTTGAGCCTAGTTGAGGAAAAGAGACTAGCAGCTATTTGCCATGGTCAATTGTACCCGAGATGAATGAAGCGAGCGTTTGATCAGAAAGTGCGACCTCGGGAGTATCAAGTTGGTGAATTGGTATTTAAAAGGATCCATCCTCCAAACACAGATCATAGGGGAAAATGGACACCAAACTATGAAGGTCCATCCGTGGTTAAAAAGGTTTTCTCTGGCGGAGCCTTAATGCTTACAACCATGGATGGTGAAGATTTTCCATCCCCTGTCAACTCAGACGCAGTCAAAAAATACTTCGCATAAAGAGACCCGTTGGACAGAAAAAAGAAAAGTCCAGGCAAAAAAGGGCATCCCGGCGAACCATAAAAATAGAATAAAAGGTTCGGGCAAAAATTAGGGATAAAATAAAAAAAAATTTGTACACCCGGTGAGTTGAAAATCCGCAAGGACAACTCAGGCAAGAAAGGGTATCCCGGTGGATTGAAAACCCGAAAAGGGCGCTCCACGCAAAAGAGGGATTAAGAGAAGACTGCGATTTGAGTCATCTGTACTACCTCATCATTTCACTCAACCTGGCAATCTCCAAAGGACAGGAATCAGTCCAATCATTTTCTTCAGAAAGTGAAGATAATCGGAAAGTCTTGAAGACATACTGGTCATAGCAGAATTGAAACTCAGTGAAACGCCGTTTCACATTGCCATTAGGATAGTTTCTTTTCTCAATTTTCAGCAATCACCTCTTTCCAGGGATTGCTTCCTGATGTACTTGCCTATTCTGGGCCTTTCAATCAATAAAGTTGATCATTCAGTCAAAAAGCTTCTTATTTGTTTTCATTTTACTGTTTTGTTTGCAAATACGTCCGAATTTTTGATAAATAACATTGCATTGTTGAAAACATTGAGGCTTTATAATAACATGCGCAGGGAAAACATTTAAAATTTCTTTGAATGTTGATTAACCCCGGACAGTGGATTCAAACCATGCAGTCTCCGGGACATATGTGTGCATTTCTTTTGTTGCAGGTTCGCATTAAGAAGCCTAACACGAGGTCATCTTCAGCACCAAGCATGGTTAGGTGCCATCCCCAACAAGTGGTGGTTCAGGGTTAGAATTTCTTAGTTGCAGAAGTTATATCCAGCACGGGGCATACGTGCACATCATTTGTTTGCAGGTAGCAGCCTCATACTAGGCTCAAAAGCAGGATGGAAGCCTTTTCAAGAGCATGGACCAGTTCTTCCAAATAAGAAATCACTTATCCCTATGCAAAATACCGGGGCAATCATGTTCAGGAAAGGGTTCACATGTCACCCTTTTGTCATAACGTTTACTGATTGAGTCCATCATTCGGCTGACGGTCGCTCACGACGATTCGATATCGACAAGTTAATTGCCACTGGGTATCATGGTATCTTATTAAGTCAATTCTCCCATTCGGTACTTCCAACCGCTACAAGCTTTTCTGTGTCGATAACGGTTGGAAATTCCCCAGAAGAGTTACTTCGCAGACCTTGCAGCTAATGTTCAAGACTCAGTGAGCGTCCAGAAGTTTGAAGATACAAAATCTTCGGCAAAATCCTCTTAGGACGATTTCTTCAGATCAGCCTTGTAATCCGGGGCAAAAGCGAGTTTGTAACCCTTCCCAATCATGGGGCAACGTGAAATCCATCCGACAAGATGTGTTTTAGATCTATTATCTCCAGTAGGGTGACCTCTTGATTGTTGTATTCTTAGCTCAAGTCTCGGCATTTGCTTAAGAGTTTAAAGATGCTTGGTCTTCTATAAAATCCTCTTAAGAGACATCCCCAACACGGGACGCTTTGAAGCGGTTCTCCCCAGTAGAGTTTGTTGTAAACTCATTATCCCCAGTGGAGTCGTCAAGCGGAAGGTTTGCCTAGCGTGGGACATTGTGGCTCTTATTCTAAGCTCGACAGCTTTGTGCCCCAATAGATTACCGTGGGTTTTTGTGTTTTCCCAGCAGATCTCTAGGGACTTTTTCTCAGCCTGTTGCAACAAAACGTCTTCCAACCAGGATTTACGTATCCTCGAAGGAGTAGCTCCGATCCCCAGTAAGATCGTATCCCCGGCAGTTTGTTCTCAGCAAGAAGAGACTGTAAATTCATTGCTTAGCAACCAGGGCTAAATACGGTTGTATCCCCACAGAGTTCAGCATTGAATCTTGTCAGTAATACTCCCCAGCTGAGTTATTTTTCTCCCCGCAGAGGCTTAGCAGATCAACAGAATCTCTTCCTCAGCAGAGTGTTAGTACATTCTTTCCCTAGCCAAGTCGGAAAGTTGTCATTCCTCCTGCGGAGTTGCTATGATCAGAATTCATCTCTAGACAGATGGAATAATTCCTGGCAGAGTCATCACTCCCCTATATCTCAAAGTCCAATTTATTTTTTGGCAGGCATGGCAATTCGAAGTAGACGGATTGTTCGCTATTAACCCAACGTCGGCTCCAACATATTAACCTCAGGTTGCTCAAAGCCAACCGAATCAACAACAGTATTAGCACCTATGCCAATGTTGTACGTAGAACTATTTCCACTACAACTGGTCAAGGGGCATGTCTAAACTAGGTCTCCTCTTACAGTACCGGAAAATCTGCCTTTTTGGTTTAAAGCGGATCAAACTTGCCCTTACCATCAAGGAGGATCGGGGCACAACATCGAGAACTGTCTCAGCTTCAAATCTGATGTACAAAAGCTTGTCAGGAACGAGGTCTTATCTTTCAAAGATACTAATCCAAATAATCAGACGAACCCGTTGCCTCAACATGAAAAGACTGCCGTAAATTTGATAGAGGAGGAATTTAGCCGCAGTTATCAAATTCATGATGTACTCCTATTGGGAACCAATCTGGTCAGGATGCATTGTAGACAGAGCAGGTACGGTCATGTACCACCTCACAATTATCACTGGTGTGATATCTGCTCAAAGAATAATCAAGGATGTTCCGTAGTACAATCAGCTCTACAAGAACAAATGGATCTCGGATGGATCCAAGATCTTCGAATTCGTGAGGTCAATATGGCTCACGTAAATCCCAACATTGTCCAGAACCACAACATTCTGGCGATGAATGTCAACTTGGTGGAAATGCACTCAAGGCAAAGCCAACATCATGACCTGCCACGACACGATTACAATTCCTGTCCGATCTGATCAATAAATAATCAGGGATGCTAATTTGTACAAGAGGCCCTTCAACGTCAGATGGATCTCTGATGGATCCAGGATTACCATGATAGAAGTAGCCATCAAGTCAATATGATTCAAATCTTTAATATTCGCTTGATGAATACCAGTCTGGTAAAATTACACACTAAGCAAGTCAGGCTCGGCTTTCTGGCTTCACATGATTATCAAGACTGTGAAGAGTGTTATAAGAACAATCAAGGATGTGCACTTGTCCAAAGAACACTTCAACACTTATTAGACCACTGGTGGCTTCCAATCTACTTGGATGAAGCTACACAATAGATCAGTATGACTGACGGGAATCCTGATAGGCATCAAAGTCAGGATGTTCGCTCAATGGAAATAGATCTAGTAAAGTTACATTGCATACAAAGCAGACGTGGCCAGATGCCACCACACAACTATGAGCGCTATAGAGTTTGCTCAGAGAATAACCAAGGGTGTTACCTTGTACGGTCAGCTCTTCAAAATCAGTTGGACCGGAGAGAGATTCGACCATGTGCAAGTTCTGGTTCGATCAACGGGATATCCGACTATCTCCCTGATCAAAGTAAAGGCGTTGTCATAATCTGCGATCATGGGAGGACCAAAGACGTATGTGCCATAATCCCTCTGCTCCATGAATCAATAATTCCTCTTGATAGTAGAAAGATTCTCAACCTCGAACCAATTGAGGCCGTCTACGATGGTCAAAAGATTCAAAAGGCTCTTGTGGTTGTCTATCTGCCAGGACCAATACCGTACAAATCCGATAAGGCTATCCCTTACAAGTACGGTGCAACAACAATTGAAAATGGAAAGGAAACTCCATTACCCTCCGTCGTAAATATTGTCGACATCAGACGAGTCACACGGAGCGGCCGGATCTTCAATAGAGGAGTGGGAGAACCCGCCAAAGAAAAGGAACCTCAAACAGAAGTTCCCAATCAACTAGTCAGTCAGTCCAGTAATCCCGACCTTTCAAAAAACAACGATGAGATGCTGAAGCTCATCCTGAAAAGTAAGTACAACATTGTAGACCAACTGTTGCAAACTCCTTCGAGAATCTCTCTACTATCTCTCTTGCTCAGTTCTGAAGCTCACAGGGAAGCTCTGCAGAAAGTCTTGGAGCAAGCTTTCGTAGAACAAGATGTAACAATAAGACAGTTTAATAGCATTGTTTCCAACATCACTTCCTGCAACAACTTAGGATTCAGTGATGAAGAACTGCCAGAAGAAGGCAAAAATCACAACATGGCGCTTAACATTACAGTCAACTGCCAAGACGATACTCTAGCCAGTGTACTGGTAGACATAGGATCATCTCTGAATGTTATGCTAAAATCTACTCTAATGCGACTATCATTTCAAGGAGCCTCGATGAGAGACAGTGAGGTCATCGTCAAAGCCTTTGATGGATCCAGAAAAACAGTTATCGTTGAAGTTGGTCTTCCTATAACCATCGATACTCACACTTTCCAGGTCATGGACATCCGGGCAGTATACAACTGTTTATTAGGAAGACATTGGATACACGAAGTTGGGGCAACCACTTCGACACTTCACCAGAAGCTAAAGTTCGTCAAGAATGACAAGTTAGTCACAGTATGCAGAGAGCAAGCCCTAATTGTGAGCAACTTATCATCATTTTCTTGTGTAGAACCCGAGGAGGTTATTGAAACTCAGTTTCAAGCACTTTCGGTGAGCAATGAGAACTGATCAGAGAAAGGAACGTCAATTTCCTCATATAAATGCGCTCTCGAAGTGATCAACAATAACGACGTAAAAGGGTGGGGATAGCTTGTGATTCCTACAGATAACAAGACAAAGAAAGGTCTTGGTTTCTCCTCAGCCTGTACCCAGACTGTCAAGAAAGATGAAAGTTTTCATCCCATTCAGAGCTTCTTCCACAATGGATGCTTCCTTCACCCAGTGTCTCCAGAAGTACATATTAATGAGGGTGACTCCTCCGATACAGATGAAGAGTGGAAGTTATATCTCAACGAGGACAGTTATATGTCTCAGGGAGAGGCGTGTATGCCATTTTGCTTTCCCACGGAAAGTCCGAGATATATACCAAGATCAGATGTCAAGATGATATACGGAGATTGTGATCCTGAAGGATGCCCTGCTCCGCCAAATTCATTAGAAGAGGACACTTCGATGAAAGACAACTTCGACTATGACTATTTTGACCCAATGGATGACTTTCCTATCTGGCAGCCGTACCCAGGAGACTTGGGGCAAAAGAGTCAGCCCAACGATGCATATCAGCTGAGCATCATTGAAAAGAATACCTGCATCCCCACCACATCATGGGATCATTACTCAGGACATTCTAAAGATATCCAGCACAACGATGAACCTGCAAAAATTGCGGGACAAGAGTTAATCAACTATGCTTTTCCTGAGGTCAACGTCATCGAGAAGGATGACTCCTCCAATCCCACCGAAGTATGGGACACCTTAGGACAACCGAGTGGCAAGTACGACTTCTTGGTCAAGTACACCGCTCCTGAAAGCTCTCGTATCAGGCTCGAAGACATCCAGCCAACTGGATGGGGAGATCCGCCTGAAAATGAAAACACTGTACAAAACACAACAAAAGAGTTCGTCTACGACAACTCTTCCTGGGAGGAAGACTCCAATGATCCTGCTCCGCCAGAAATCAGCGTCATTTATGAGGACAAACCAAGAAAGAAGGTACCAGACTTTGTGATTCACCGAGGAGTTCGTCGCCAATGGGTTGCTGTCGAAGTCCTGAAATTCGTCCTTAAGTCTAAGTAATTGCCATCTTTGTTTTAACCTTTCACCCTGCCCAGGTGAAACGAATGTTTTTATAGGGCTCACTTTCTGTAAATGTCCCTCTTCGCTTCGTCCAAAGCGACAGAGTTTTGTTTTATGGGGCTGTAGTTTCAAGAATCGACCAAATCATAAATAAATAAACGTCGTTCTTTAATTTTCGCATTCATTGTTGTTTTCGCTTCTCGCTTTTTCAGAAAATGGTAATCCTAAAACAGCCCAAAAATAAATAAAAACAAGCATTTTTCAGAAAATACACTGCATACACTCTTGCATTTCTCTCTATCTCTTCTAAAAAACAATCATCACGTCACGCAGATTGCTTGTTTTGAACCCCATTGAAACATACGATCCAATGTCTTCTCCCAACTTTGAATTCCCGGTATTTGAAGCTAAAGAAGAAGAAAACGAAGAAATTTCGGAAGAGATCTCTCGATTACTCAGACAAGAGGAAAGGTCCATTGAACCTCATAAAGAGCCGTTGGAAACAGTCATCTTAGGTTCAGATGAAGAGAGGAAAGAAGTCAAGATTGGGGCACTGCTCAGTCCGACTGTCAGAAAAGGCTTGATAGAGCTTCTCAAAGAGTTTCCCGATGTATTTGCTTGGTCCTATCAGGATATGTTAGGGTTGGATACCAGTATCGTGGAACATCATAGAATGTCCACCGGTGAAACAAAGGCTAAGACGGAATCACCCGGACATGGCTATCAAAATCAAAGAGGAAGTACAGAAACAAATTGACGCAGTTTCCTCGCTACCTCAGAATATCCTTAATGGTTGGCCAGCATAGTACCAGTCCCAAAAAAAGACAGAAAAGTCCGAATGTGTGTAGATTACAGGGATCTGAACAAAGCAAGTCCAAAGGATGACTTCCCCCTGCCACATATTGACATGCTGGTAGACAGTACATCAAAGTTTAAAGTCTTCTCCTTCATGGATGGATTATCGGGCTATAATCAAATCAAAATGGCACCGGAAGATATGGAGAAAACTTCATTCATCACCCCATGGGGCACCTTTTGTTACAAGGTAATGTCGTTAGGTTTGAAGAACGCTGGGGCAACCTATCAAAGGGCCATGACGACTCTGTGTCACGACATAATGCACAAAGAAATCGAAGTGTATGTCGATGACATGATTGCCAAATCTAAAATAGAAGAGGAGCATGTGACCCACTTGTCAAAGTTACTCGAGCGTTTGAGAAAATACAAACTCCGCTTGAATCCTAACAAGTGCACATTCGGTGTCCGCTCGGGAAAACTTTTAGGGTTCATCGTCAGCCAAAAGGGAATTGAGGTTGATCCTGACAAGGTCAAGGCCATTCAAGAGATGCCTTCACCAAAGACTGAAAAACAAGTCCGAGGATTTTCGGGACGTCTGAATTACATTTCTAGATTTATATTCCTCATGATCGCGACATGCGCGCCAATCTTCAAACTACTCAGAAAGAATCAAAGCTGTGTATGGACAGAAGACTGCCAAACAGCCTTCGATAGTATCAAGGAATACCTATTGAATCCACCGATTCTATCACCTCTAGTGGAGGGAAGACCACTGATCATCTACCAAATAGTCATGGAAGACTCAATGGGTTGTGTACTTGGCCAACAAGACGAAACGAAAAGAAAAGAGTCTGCCATTTACTATTTGAGCAAGAAATTTACCGACTGTGAAACTCGGTACACTATGCTTGAGAAAACTTTATGTGCTCTGGCTTGGGCAGCCTAACGTCTTCGCCAGTATATTATTTGTAACACTACTTGGTTAATCTCCGAAATGGATCAAATCAAGTATGTCTTTGAAAAGCCTGCTCTCACGGGAAGGCTTACCCGTTGGCAGATGTTGCTATCAGAATACGACATCGAGTACCACACTCAAAAAGCCGTTAAAGGAAGTATTCTAGCCGATCATTTGGCTCATCAACCGATTGACGATCAAGAATCAGTCAGATTTGACTTCCCAGACGAAGATGTCATGTATCTGAAAATGAAAGATTGCGATGAACCGCTACCCAATGAAGGGCCAGAACCAGGTTCCCAATGGGGACTAATCTTCGATGGAGCTGTCAACAATTACGAAAACAAAATTGGGGCAATCATCATAACACCTCAGGGTACCCATATTCCTTTCACTGCCAGATTGACATTCAAGTGCACAAACAACGAGGCCGAATACGAAGCTTGTATCATGGGTCTCGAAGAAGCAATTGACTTAAGAATTAAGAACTTGGATGTATATGGAGACTCAGCCCTGGTTATCAATCAGATCAAAGGAGATTGGAACACATACCAATCAGGATTGATTCCTTATAAAGACTATGCAAGAAGGTTGTTACCATTCTTCAAGAGAGTCGAGTTTCACCATATCCCTCGTGAAGAGAATCACATGGCTGATGCACTAGCCACTCTCTCTTCCATGATTAGTGTAGGTCAATGGAACGACGTACCTAAGATCGACATAATTCTCCTTGAGAGGCCCGCCTACATCTTCACAATTGAAGCAATCATAGATGACAAACCTTGGTATCACAATATCAAATGCTTCCTTCAGAAACAAGAGTACCCACCTGGGACATCAAGAAAAGACAGGAAAACCCTCAGAAGATTGGCAGACAACTTTTTCCTGAGCGGTGATACACTCTATAAGAGAAACTCTGACATGGCCTTGCTCCGATGCGTAGTCAGACCAGAAGCAAACCTACTGATGAAAGAGATTCACGAAGGCTACTTTGGCACTCATGCCAACGGACACACAATGGCGAGAAAAATTCTAAGAGCAGGGTACTATTGGTTGACAATGGAATCTGATTGCTACAAGTACATGAGGAGATGTCACAAGTGTCAGATATAGGCTGACAAAATCCATGTACCGCCAACACATCTCAAAGTTCTTCTCCATGGCCTTTTTCTAAATGGGGAATCGACATGATTGGCATGATCGAACCCAAGGCTTCAAACGGACATCGATTCATACTGGTAGCCATTGACTACTTCACCAAATGGGTCGAAGCAGCAACATACACCAATGTAACCCGACAAGTGGTAGTCCGCTTTATCAAAAACAATCTCATCTGCCGTTATGGTATTCCAAGCCAGATCATTACTGAAAATGTATCTAACTTGAACAACAAGATGATGAAAGAGTTGTGCACTGAGTTCAAGATCGAACACCATAACTCATTTCCCTACCGACCCAAGATGAACGGAGCAGTAGAAGCGACTACCAAGAACATCAAGAAGATCGTTCAAAAGATGGTTGTAACTTACAAAGATTGGCATGAGATGCTGCCCTTTGCTCTTCACGGTTATCGCACATCTGTCTGCACTTCAACAGGGGCAACCCCTTTCTCTCTAGTATATGGCATGGAAGCAGTACTTCCCATAGAAGTAGAGATCCCATCAATCAGGGTATTGATAGAAGCTAAGCTAACAGAAGCAGAATGGTGTCGAAGTCGACACGATGAGCTGAATCTGATCGAAGAAAAACGTATAATGGCTCTATGCCATGGTCAGTTGTATTAACAAAGAGTGAAGAAGGCGTTCAACAAAAAGGTTCGACCTCGCGTCTTCAGAAAAGGAGACCTTGTGCTCAAGAAGATACAATCATTTCTCACTGATTCAAGGGGCAAATGGACTCCGAATTATGATGGCCCCTACGTGGTCAAGAAAGCCTTCTCAGGAGGCGCCTTGAGACTTGCAACCATGGATGGAGAGGAATTTGCCTACCCCACGAATGTTGACGTAGTCAAGAAATACTTCGCCTAAATAAAAAAAACGTCTCGGTGGATTGAAAACCTGAAAGGGCGGTCCAGGAAAAAATTAGAGACATAAGCAAAAAAATGATCTCGATGGATTGGAAATCTCAAAGTACAATCCAGGCAAAAATTAAGGATTAATGGCAAGTAACTACGTCTGATCAGTTCAACTCCTCAGCAGTCATGCCATCCATCAAGAAAACTCCAGTCAGGGTCATCTTCGACAGAAGCTCAAGATGTCCAGAATTCAAAGTTGGTAGAAGGATAACAGTTGTTATGTTTCAATGTAGCCCTTTTCCCTTAAATTACCATTTTCTAAACTTTGTAAATACTCTATGGAATCACGCGCTTGGCTGATTTCCATCCTATCAATAAAATTTGAGCCCTAGTGCTTTTGTTTGCAATTCTCATTTGTTTTAGCTTTACAGAATAACATTTCTAGCATGATCAACGATTCTTGAAATAAAACAAAAATGATTTTACTTGTCAAAAAGTTTCTACTTTTAAAATAAAGATGGCAATTCTTTTGACTGTTGAACATCGAAAGAACATCGATCGCTTCTCCGAAGGTGATTGAACCTCAAAGTGAAGAATCAAAGTACTCCTTCTAAACCAGTGCACCTGAATGAAGGATCAACTGTTTCAGATGTGATTTTCCTGTCTGATATCCCCGACAGAGTACATATCTCTTAAGACCGATTGAACAATTCTCTCTTCCCCGCATGGACTACTTCTCCTAAGCGAGGCCGAATTACTATCTTGAACCAATGATACTTCTCATCCCCCACCGTGGCCAAGTATCTAGTCGTGTTCATCTATTAGTTTGTATGTCGCGTCAGTTTTGTCAGCATAAACATACATACATCATGCATTATTGATTCACATTCATATTCATATTGCATCACTATCACTCTAGTCGGTCTTGTTCCCAAGTGATAAAAGTCCTCTCAATCGAGTTGTCAATCCTTTCCTCGTTAGGAAATGCAGCGTCTGAGCAATTTCTCCCCAGTTTATTTCTGGATTGGAGCCGGTCCTCAACCACTTTGATAACTTGAACCTCTAAAAGGCAAGAAAACATTCAACAAACGTCACTCTTCACTCTTGAAGACGATGTTCTCGCTTTCCCGGATTAAGGAAAATCCCCAGAGAAAGCCTTTTAACCAAAGACTCTCGGCAATACAACAGTCTCTCTCTGAAAATTTGCTGTCAACAAGGTCATCAGCACCTCCAAATTGGATTACATCACATGGCATTTCTCCGAAAAGATCTCGAAGAAAAGTATGATGTAATATCCCCTAACAGAAAACAGTTTCTCAAGAGACTTGTTTTTCCCTAGTAGAGTCAATAAACGGCATCTCCAACAGAGAAGTTTGAACACCTCTACAACTCAGACAAATGGGTACCCCCAGCAAGTCTGACATCAAATGTTTTTCCATCAAATGGCGTCTCCCCAGTAAAAATCGGTGAGAAGTTTGATGAAGACCGCTACACATAGCGTCCCTTGTCAAGGAAGAAACTCGACAAGAAGAAACTGAGACCAGTTATGTGGCTGAAGGCCAGGATCGAGGGTAAGTTTATATCAGAAACTAAGACCAGTTCCTTGGCTGAAGACTAGGATCAAGGGGAAGTTTATTTTAAGAAGAAACTGAGACCAGTTCCATGGGTGAAGGCCAGGATCGAGGGGAAGTTTATATCAGAAACTAAGACCATTTCCGCGGCTGAAGACCAGGATCAATGGGAAGTTTCACACTTTTCTAAGTATCATTGCTTAGCAAAAGAAGATGGATGAGCGGATTGCCATTCATAACCACCATCAAAATTTCGGGTATTCCGATATTTAATCCTCTTGCACCCCGAAAGCCCGAATACCTTCGCCATTCATACCTTCGGGTCCAAGAAGATTAAATAGGGGCATCTGTCATACCCCAAATTTTGACCACCAAGATTTCCCATCATTGTGCAAATCATTACCACAACATGGATGTATCATCATGCCTCATTAATCTCTTCAAAGATGGGTGAACATTCACCACAACCAAGAATTAGGGTTTCGAGCCCTCTCAGAGCACTTAGATAAAGGATCAAATTAATAAATGACATGATCTTCAACTTGTCTAACCTCTCAAACACCCATAAGGGATCAAGAGGACTCCCACATCAAGAATCAAGCAGAATATTGCAACATTCCTAGTGGATCGAGCCTCAAGATCGACAGTGTCACCAAATTAGGGTTTTGGTCGACTAAGGCCTCCAGATGGAAATTTTCATCTGGGCATGAGCCAATTCTTCAAAGCACAACCCAATATGCTCCAAGGGACTGTATGAACCCAATCATCAAGTCAATTTAGCCTCAGGGGATGCATTTACCAAAAATCAGGAATTAGGGTTTCTTGACCTAATTCACCCCTAAGTTGACTTTTGGGGCAAAGCATGAGCCAAGACCTCAATACATGACTTGAGGACCTCAAATACACCACATTGATACATTTACAATAATGGATTGATCCAAGAAGCTTGATTCACAAATTTCATTTTCATCTAGACCACAATTAGGGTTTTGAAGGAAAAAGTCAACTGTACCTTTGACTTTTGACCAGGACATGCTCCCAAAACTTGGGACATGATTCAATACACCCTATACCACCTATGGAATCCATACATTAGGTTTGATTTAGGTCAAGGACTTAATTTCGCAAAGGATGGCACAGTTTGGATTTCATCTGATAAAAAGTCAACTGTGCATAAAATCAAGTTTGACTTTTTGGATTTTTTTCATAAATATGGTTCCCTTAAGTCAAAAATAATGTTAATGTATGGGATTGATCATCATTCATTAATAAAAATCAAGAAAAGTGAGGTTTCTTGCAAAAGGGGCAACCATGAGAAACCAAAATTTTTCTAAGTTATGGAACAAAAATGGTTTTGGTACCAACTTCCAAGGACCATAACTTCTAATCCAAGCAACCATTTTTGAGTGATCCAAAGCCTGATTTGTAGATCTTCCTACACTCTACAAAAGCTTCAACTACCCCAGACTCCAATTCTTCATGAATTTTGAGTTATGGATTGATCAAAATCACAAAAACATGAAAATGACACTTTTTCCAACACTAAGTGAAAATCTGCCTAAGTTACCAGCCTTGGACACCAATGTTCATGAGGTTTTTTCAGTTGGATTTAAATAGTTTCAAAACAAACCATGATCACACATGTTTTTTACCATATGAGGGATTTCTAAAAAGCACAAGAGCCTCCCATAACTCAACCTGAGCAGGGAGATATGATCCCCTCAAAATCACCATTTCCAACTGTCTTGTACAAGGAAAATTTTGGCAGATTTTGGCATTTTGCTCGATTTGGCAAAATTGGACAACTCCAAGCCTTGTCATCCATTTGGACACATCTGAGGATAAAATCCAAGGGGAATGATCTGATCCCCAAGCCTCCAAAGTCCAAGAATCTACACATAGCCATAACAAACCTAAATAGGCTAAAAAGTGCAAAAGACTCCAATTTTGTTTCCAAGCATTCAATGGATGCACCAAGGTGGCATGGACTGAGACATTCCCAACTGAATGAGTCAAGATTCAGCTCTGAATCAAAGGACCGTAGGCTTGTGCCCTAACCTCAAGTCAATGGCTAGAGGAGACTTGAGATTCCTTTTGATCAACATTGGCCAAAGGCCTGCTGCAGCTGCCATTCACTATTGATTCCAAAATAAACTTGACACACTATAAATAGAGCTCAATTGTGATCAGTTTGAGTACACCAAAGCACTACAACTGATGATTTCCTCAAAATCTCTCTCTTTAGGCTAAAATGCCTTCTTTTGCAAGTCATCTCTGAGTTTTTGAGTTAGAGAGCAATTCCACCACAGCTAATGATCCAAACACATCCAATATGTCATATCTAAGCTGTTTAAACACTCACTTGTGATCTGATACACCAAAATCATAAAATCTACCTCCAAAACCTCAAAATTGGACTTTTCTGCATTTTTCAAGCCATGCCTTGATTCAGCCACTTCCAAAACCAAACCAGGCCTCAAACACACTCCAAATATCATCCTCAAACTGTCCCAATTGGTTTCCCTCATCTGGAACACTATTTGAGAGAGTTGCTATTTTGGTCACTTTGCCACTTTTGCAAGAAAAGGCCTATACTTGTTCCTGAGGATTCCAACTGGTTTTGATCATCCTAAAAGCTTCTAAGGGATCAATCAAGAGTGTTCCAAGCATTGAGTAACTTCTAGCACAAGGAACTTGACAGATAGCACAAGGAGCTCCAAGAGGTAAGTGCATCATGACTTGAACTCTCTAAATTATGCATTGCTTTGAGGTCCATTGATCATGGACCTCTCATACATATCATACATGTTGTGTTTGAACCAAATTATCATGCTATTATTGCCTGTGTAGTGAGATAGCATAGAACATACAAAATCAGGCCTATATTGAAATCACTATCGGATTTTAAAATGGAAGCGTTTTCTGAAAATTCCAAGGGCACCATTGGATTCCTCATGAAATTCTAGGTCAGATGCACCTAAATTTTGTCCCAATCCATGAAGAAAGGAGGAAGTTAGAGCCTTCATGCAAATTGTCAAAATTAGGCCTTGCCTTGGGCAAGGGCCAGGCCAAGAACTTGGCATCCCATATATATTTATGTGGTGGTTTTGATACATGGATGTATCACCACCCCAGTGGTAGCACGCATGTGTGTTTGGCTTGATGGTCGTGGGTTCAACACCCACACAAACCATTTTTTTTCACTTTGCCATATTTTACTATTTTTCATATTTTTATGGATTTTGATAATTCATTCCAAAATTAATTTCTCTCTCAATTTTAATAATTTTTTATTGGTTCTTTTTTTTTAAATTCCCAAAAATGTTAAAATATTTTATTCCATAAAAATTTCACAAAATTTTTATTTATTTCACATATTTGGTATTTTTGAAATGAATTAGGTTTTTATTTGTTTTTAACATTTAAAAATATTTCTTTCTCTTGATTTTGCAAAATTCAAATAATTTTCAAATCATTCTATGAATGAAACATGATTTTTCAAACATTAATCCAAGATCACAACTTGTTTTTCACACATGTTTGATAATTTTGATAATTTTAATTGAACTTTTATTTAATTAAAATACATTTTAAAATCAAATTAGGGTTTTGATTATTTTCACCCTCACAAATCTTTTTCAAACACTTTTGGGCCTCTTGATAGAGTGTAAGTCCCATCCCTTTGTAAATATAAATAATTTTGGGCCTCAGTCATTGTATAAGTCCCGATGCGATTTCTAAAATCTCGGCGCGATCGTCGCATTTTAAACAAAAGTCACATGTGCCTACCCGTGTGTTGTAAGTCCCATTTCTTTTTTTTACACTTTTGGGCCTCTCCTTGAGTTGTAAGCCCCAACCCTCTTTGTAAATAAAACCTTTTTGGGCCTCAGTCATTGTATAAGCCCCAGTACAGTTTATAAAACAACGGTACGATTACTGTTTTTCATCTGGGCCTTTCCTTGAGTATAAGCCCCAACAATCTTTTCAAAAACAACTTCCCTTTTGATTTAGGTTCAAATTCATAGTTGTTATCAAAACTTTCTTTAATTTCTTGAACAACTAACCATACATCTGTTATTATGGAAGCTTGCTCGCCTATAAGTTTTAAACAGCTTTCTTTTACATACTTGCACACACACACACACACACACACACACACACACACATATATATATATATATATATATATATATATTTGTGCTGGAAGCTTGCTCACCTGTAAGTCCTTCTACCCTCTTTTACATACAATATATATTTCATTTGTACATGTATAATTGTATATTATCTGCTTAGAGTTTTCCCCGGCAATTAGGTCTAAAACTAGATAAAGCTAGTGGCCACTCTTTCAACACAGTCAAAACTAGTCCCCCATAGGAATTCTAGATACAGTCTTGCCTTCTCTTGGGCTTAAACAATATGGAACAAAGAGAAAGGCATTATTCCCAGTGAAACTTTTCTCAGATTGTCACTATTAGAAAATTGTCAAAGAAGTTCATTTTCCCCAGAGAGGATTAATTCCCAGTGAAACCTCTCTTGAATTTCTTCAAACCCTAGAACCGTTCACTAAAGAAAAGATTATACCCGGTGAAACTTTTCTTGAACTCTTCTTAAGTTTGGACCCACAGGCTTCCTAAAAGCATCCCCACCTCCTCTTGGGCTTTGTACAAGGACCCTCTAGCTTCTTAGAAGTTCTCATGCCTTTTCTTGGGCTTAATACAAGGACCCTGAAGACCTCTTAAAGGTATAGGACAGAACTTAGTCCTCCTTTGTTAGAGCTGTCTTTTTAAAGAGTCAAAACCTCAGACCAATTTTAGGGTTGATTCTCATCCCTTAAAACACTTGCCTCCTCTTGGGCCTCATACAAAGATAAATTCTTCCATACTAGTAGACTTGGACAGTCTAATCTCCTCTTGGATCTCAAAGACATTCTCAAGTTCCCTACAAATATAGGAGAAACCCTGATCATTCGATCAATCTCCAGTAGAGTTGAAACCTCGGTAGGTTCAAAAACTCAAAGGCATCTGATACCTCAACTCTTCTGCAATCCTCAGCAAAGTTGATTCCCCACATTGGACATGTCTCTGGATCTCAATAATCCTTTGCAGAAGTCAGCCTCCTCTTAGGCTTTGTATAATGATTTTCCTCAGCAGATCTAGTTTCAAAAAGCACTCTCTTGTTGAGTCAATCCCCTAAAAAGCACTCTCTTGTTGAGTCAACCCTTTTTTAGCCTCAATCTTGGGCTTTGTACAAGACATATTAAAATGCTCTCTTGTTGATTCAATCTTTTTCAGCCTCCTCTTAGGCTTTGTATAATGATTTCCCCTATTAGAAGTCAGCCTCTGCTTAGGCTTTATATAAGGATTTTAAAACACTCTCTTGTTGAGTTAATTACCTTAAGGCACTCTCTTGTTGAGTCGACCCCTTTTAGCCTCATCTTAGGCTTTGTATAATGATTTCTCCAGCTTGTTCAGCCTCAATCTTGGGCTTTGTACAAGACACCATAAATATCCTCAGCCGAGTCATTCCCTTTTAGCCTCAATCTTGGGCTTTGTACAGGACATATATAAACTTTCTCCTGGAAAGTCAAAATCTTCATAACCTTCTCTTGAGCTCTAGATAAATATTTTCCCAGCGGAGTCAATTCCTCACAGCCTTATTTTAGGTTTTGGGAATTAATCTCCCTAAGCAGAGTCAATCCTCTTTTCAGCCTCAATCTTGGGCTTGGTACAAGACAAATCATACTCTCCAGCAGAGTTAATCTTCTTTTAGCCATAATCTTGGGCTTTGTACAAGACACATAAAAACATTCCCCAGTGGAATCAAAAAACCCTTTTAGCCGCAATCTTGGGCTTTGTACAAGACAGACAAAATATTTCTCGGTAAAGTCAACTTTTAGCCCCCTCTTAGGCTTTATATAATGATGTCCCCAAAAGAGTCAGTCTCTTTGTTTGCCTCAATCTTGGTCTTTGTACAAGGCAGATAAACGCTCTCTTGTTGAGCCTCCTCTTAGGCTTGGTATAAAGACTTCCCCAGTGGAGTCAATCAATCTCTTAGCTTCAACCTTGGGCTTTGATCAACGCACATATAAAAACCACCATTCCCTTAAGAGGAAATTAAAATCTCTCTGTAGGAAGACATTTCTTTGTATTATCATACATCAAAACAGATAAATCAAAACAAACCCTAATTCCAGATAACTGCTGTAAGTGGCATAATTGTTGATTCAAATATCCGAGTTGTAGTCCATCTTTTATCCTGGCAAAACGTCATCTCTTTCATCTAATTGCTGTAAGTGGCAAGCCTCTGGATTATTTACATCCACGCCATTGTCCCTCTCTTAGCATGAAAGATTCCTAAGGGAAAATGGCATTGCTCATCATTGAGTTAAAGTTATCTCCTTCAGGACAAAATCCCTCATAAAGGAAATTATGGCATTGCTGGATTCTCATATCCTAGTTAAACTAATTCTCCTTTATAATCAGTCACCCAACAGTTGTGATAAATAGACGAGATGTCTCCCTTTAAAGATGAAAAATTCTCTCACAGTCAAAATCTTTTAGCTTCAATCTTGGGCTTTGAACAAGACATAAATACTCAAACTTTTAGCTTCAATCTTGGGCTTTGAACAAGACACTAAAATATCTTTTTCCTCCCATAGAATAGGAGGAACTACGACTACTCTGATTTCCCTGTTTTCTTTAACGGGAATACGTAGGCATAAGATTACGAAATCTTAGCGAGCATACCAATCAAAAACTTTAGGTCCAATACCTTCATACCAATCAAAAACTTTAGGTCCACTACCTTCATACTATTCAAAAACCTTAGGTCTAGTACCTTCACACCAAAACATCGGCAAGCCCGACATCAACAAAACTCACTATCTCTCAAACATTCCCAAAGAAGTAACTTTCCCAATCAACAGACAAACACCATCAAGTATAAAGAACTTAGTGCTAATCAACCTGTGGATAACCACATATAGGATGGGTAATTGAAAACTCCCCATTGTATAACCTGGCCCCGAACTCCCCGAATCTCTTAAGCGTTTGTTTAGTTAAACATTTGCGTGAAAGGTTAGTTTTAGATAGCTTCCCTTTCCCTTCCAGCTTCATAGGATAAATAAGAAATCAGAAAGTAGCACCCCACTCCTACCATTACGGTGAGGAGAAACCCATTGCGGTAAGGTGGTCGCATCACCTACAAAAATCGCACGCTACACTGAGGTCCATGTTTCATGTTGTAATTCAAATTTCAAGGCACGATTTTATTCATATGGTATCCAATTGGCCAATCTAGATAGATTTTATAATATACCAGAACATTTGAAGTTCATAAGGAAAGTCAAAGTCGATTTGTGTTACAAGGCCATAATGCATTCAAGGCTCAAGGGTTAATTCAGTGGTGAATTCATATTTAAGTTTAAGGTCCTAATTCATTTCAAAGCAGAAGTTTGATTTGTGCTTGATCATATTTCGTAACTCGATCCGAGTTTCATTCGGTTCAAGTGAAAAGTTCAAGAAAAGGTGTGGGATTTGGTTTGTAAGACTTTCGGGCCAAATGTTGGAAATTCAGGTTTTAATGGTCATGATCAAGTTTTCAAGCATATTGTCATCATAATTCAAGACTTAAAATAATTGATTCGAGGTCCAAAATGCTTATAAGCCCATTTGTGTTTCTATTACAAAAGTCAACAAAAAGAAAAAGTCATAAGGCCCATTCATTACAAAAAAATTTATTACATAAGTCCATATCACCAACATCTTGATTACAACAAAAAGTCATAAAGGAGGACCACAAGCCATGCGCTTTTCTCTATGTGCCAAAATAAAGTGACTTCACACTAGCCATTTCAAAACAAATTCAGAGAAGACAAAAGCAACAGTTCAAGGTCAAAATTACACAAATCCATTTGTCGTATCCTTCATGCGACATCCTGTGTTATTATCTGTACAAACCATACAACAACAAGTGAAAACCTATGCCACAACAAAACAAATCTTGCTGAAGACTTACATTAAATTAGGACCTATTAACTTTCTGCAGAATAAAAAAACTGTAATATCATATCATCCATAAAAACTTGTTCAACAACACAATAAAATTGCTACCCTCCTTACACTAAAACATGCCCCCGTATCTCTTACAACCTTGCACACCATCCCATATCCCTCTAAATGAACCTGCTGTGAAAATAACAAGAGAACCAAATCCCCAGAAGCAAAAAAAAAAGATTCAGAATGAAATTAAAAAGGCTGAAGAACACCCCTATTCTGGGACGGGTTTCATTTTCCTACGACTTGAGGACTCTTCACAAAGAAAACAAAAACAAAGTTCCTAGCCTTACAACAAATCAGGAGGAACTTTAAGTACACTCAGAAAGAAAAAACAAGGTGAAGGGCGGAAATCATAGGAAAGAAAACAAACTTGTTTGATCGTTTTTATCCTCTATCACCAGAAAAATTAAAAAAAAAGCATCATCTTCATCGCAACACCAGGCGGCCAATGTTTCCGCTGTGAATTACAACACAGCAGCAACTAGTCTCTTGCAGCGAGACGATTCACGGAGGATCTTCCACGCAAATTAGGGAAAAACAGAGCAGAGTTCCCTCGTAGACTATTTCCATATTGAAAATTCGTCAAAGACATCCACAGAAGAGATCACCGTGAACATAAATCATCTTGTTTGGTTTGAGGTAGCCTTTGTTTTCTCTTTTCCTTTCATTTTCCATTTTCGTTGCCAATTTTCATTCTGAGTGTCATGAGGGAGGGAGAGCTTGAATCTGCACCACCATTCGATTTGAGGGAGAGGAAACAGAATGTCTTCATTAGGAAAATCGCGAGTTAGAAACTAGGATACGCGGGCAAACCATGTTGCTGAAGGTTGGAATTTGATATCATGCCTTGTTTCACGTTTCTGGGTTTCTTTGTGTTTGCCGTTTGATTATGAATAGAAGGAGGTGTCGTGATTTGGAAAGGAAATTATTGGAGTGTAGAAACGTCATAATCCTTTTACTCATTAGATTTTATTCCATCAATTGGGCCAGGTCTGACCCGTATTGGAGTCAACCCGCATCTGACCTGGGTAACCAATGGGCCTCCTTTATTCTTTTCTTTAATCTTTTTTGACCCATTTCATGTTCCATCTTGTCTCTTTTTTGTGTTTTATTTAATCTTTGTTTGATTTAGTTTTTTTTGTTAATATTTAGATTTTATCTTAATTATTGTTTTAGTAAATAATTAGTATATCATTTCCTATTTGGTTAAATTTTAATTTTAAAAGTTTAATGTCTTTTTGTTATAATTTTGAAAACTAAAAATATTCTATTTTTGATTTAAGTTAATTTAGTAGAACTACTTATTTGTTTATTAATTCTTATTTACTTTTTTTTTATTAAAAAAAACTCAAATATTATTTTATTTGTTTTTTTGAATTAATTTAATAGAATTACTTATTTTGTTAATCCTTTCCTATTTAATTTATTTAACTTCTAACCTGATGACTTGAGGTTTAAATCCTTTAGCCTAAAGTTTTGACTCTATCTCTATTTGATTCAGTTTGTGACTTTTTACTATTCCTTGTTGATAATCGTTTCTCCCTTGTGTGATTGATTGTTGTTTGTCTTCTTTTGACATACCCTATTGTTTGATCCTTGTTGCTTCACTTATGGTTGCTTTAGCATGCTTTGTTGGTACTACCATTCCTTTATGATTGTTATCTTCTATTCTTAAAGCCTTGTGCTATTGCCTGATTCCAAAGGAAAAGTTTCCTCTGTTGACTTGTAAGTCATGCTTCAGGATAGCTTAGTACCCCTTTTCCTACCTACCATTTGACCTTGTTAGGATAATTTCATTGACCTTGTTAGGATGACTTCCCTTGGCCTTGTTAGAGCCATTTTGTTTTACAACTTAGAGTTAAGTTTAGAGTTTGTAAACTCTATGTGGGTACCATTGTTATGAGTACTCACTTTCCTCTTTGACTTTGCTAAAGTCAACTTTTAGTTTTTCAACTTAGATTTAGAGAGTTTGTTAACTCTATGTAAGTGTCATGGTTAGGAACACTTACTTCCCCTTGGAACCTTGACCACAGTCAAGAGTTCCTCACCCTTAGTGAGGTGAACTACGAATGCTTTAATTCCATCCTAGTCAAGATACGTAGGCACGAGATACGATGTCTTGGCGAGCACACTTAGTGTATATACCCTAGGTCTTTACCTTAGACCATTTCCCTTAGCAAGCAAACTTTAGCATAACACAAATACAAATAAGAGGTTCCTGTAGAGTACTACAGATACTTAGGATGCTAACACCTTCCCTAGGTATAACCAACCCCCGAACCTTAGATCTCTAGCTTTGTTGTTACATTGCGCACTTAAGGTTTTCTTCGATATTTACCATTTCCTTTGGATAAATCAAATCTCGGTGGTGAACTTCATGATTTGTGATTCAAGTTAATTAATAGCTTGATATCTGATTCTCACCGCAACAGAAATAGCGACTTCACTGGGGATACTTTCCCCTAAGAGGGTTAAGCCCACCTTGTTTGTATTTTTGTTATTTATATGTTTGCTTGCTTGTATACTTGTATATTTGTAAATATATGTATAGATATATGTTTGTGTTTGGGTTTTTCTGTATGCATGGTGGTTACTTTGAGTGGTGAGGATAAGTCCTAACCCAGACTTGAGCGTACACTTATGATAGGATGATGGGTATAGTCAAGGAGACTTCGAGAGAGTTTAATCCTGAAGGAGTTGACTTGAGATTCCCCGCTCAGTTGAGGCCCTCTTGGGAGTAGTAGTGTTGAACGGGCCATCGTGAATGAATTATTACTTTCGACCTAGGAGTCTGTGATACTGAGGACCTTTAGATCACCTTTTCACCCCCACTTTGGCCTTGTTAGGATGTAGTGCGATGACTATGAGGGTGTAAACCCGAAATAGTTGATACACAATACTACACCCAGACGAGACTCTCTTGAGAATATTGTTGGTTCCCGAGTTAATTGGTGTGCCGATAATATTCAAAAGATGGGTTGTTGACTATGGGAACTTCTTAGTACCCAGTTTTGCAGAGATGAAATAACCCTTAGTACACACATTTTGGGATGGGTAAACCATGCCTACATGCTCGTGATCTTTAAACCTAGGCCCTCGTTTTTTTGCATGTATATATGTGTATTTATGAATGCCTGTATACGTGTGTTTGTGCATCCATCCATACATTCATGCATTCATGAATAACCCTTTGGTTTCAAGGAATTTAGATGTTTATTCCTTTGTAAAAATCAATAGAGATCATGGATTTTAAAGTGAAACTTTTTCAGTTTTTGAAAATGTTTGTAACCTTGCTTTTGAGTTCTTTCAAACCATTTGGTTTGCATTTGCATTGCATGCGCATGTCGTCACATTTGTATTTCATTTGCATTTCTCAGCCTAGAGTCTCATTTTCTTCTTCCTTTATCTCCAAAGGATACCTAGCACACATTCTAGACAAATGGCGACGATGAACGAGATTTTGAAAGGCCAGGAAGCCCTGAAGGAGGAGATCAGAGTTCTCAAAGGTCAGATGAACTAGGTCTTAGAGACTTTGCAGAACTTGATGAGGAAAGAGGGTCACTCTCACCCCGATGCATTCAAAGAAGTTATCACTTCGTCATCTCCTGTGGTTCCTTCAATTCAAGGACCTCCTCAGTATCAACAGTCAGTCCGCTGTCAGCCGCGTCAGCACGCCCGACAAAGGACAAGGAAGCCAGAGAGGCATTTCACTATGTTGCCAATGTCATATAGTTAGATGTTTCCAGATTTGATCAAAGGTGGATTGATAGTGTCGAAGGAGATAGATCCAGTGATCCCTCCATATCCACCAGGCTTTGACACCAACGGTCAATGTGACTACCATGCTGGGGCACAGGGGTATTCAACTAAAGACTGCAAGGTGCTTAGGAGTAATGTTCAGACTCTGCTTGATTCCGAGATGTTCTCATTCACTTCTCAAGGCACTCAATTCAACAATCCTTCACTACCTCTTGCGTTTCTTCCACATCAAGGACACACCCTTGAGGAAACTTCGTGTCAACCAGCATTTGGTCTTGCACCAAAATGTCATCCTCATCAGGTGGTTACCAAAAGAGCGTTTCACCATCCAGTGGTTGTTTCCCCTCAAGGTTCTCAAGGCCAAGACAGGAACAAGAAGAAGAATCTTGTCAAAAGGAACAATGCTCTCTACAAGCCAATTCCTGTGCCGCTGAGAAAGCTCTATCCGCTATTGATTCAGAACTCGTTGGTAACTCCTAGACCTCTCAACCTTGTGCTAGGGCCATGGAACAATGCGAACTTGATATGTGAGTTTCACAAAGGAGCTGAAGGGCACGACCTGGAATACTTGTCTGGCATTAGGATCTTTTGTGCAAGAGTTGATCTATGACAGATCTAATCCTCGAAGAAGATCACCCGAAGGTTGAATGTAAGTACCATACTGGGACAATGGGGCATCCAATTGAAGAGTGCAAAGGTTTCGAGCTGAGATTGCAAAGCCTATTGGGACTGCTGAAACCTCAAGAAGGTAAGCCAAATGTTAATGTCTTGATTCTTGAATCCAAAGACAAAGGACCTATGAAGGCTCTCAAGGTTCTGTACCACAAGGATCAAGTAATCAATGATGGAGGTGTTCCCCTGCTTGGACCTGGAAGTTGAAGGTTGCTGAAGACATTTCTCCAAAGTTGGCTGTATTTTGATTATTTCAGTATTTTCAGTTGTATTTTTCTTGCTTTTTGGTTTCATGTCTGCTTATAAGCATGGTTGTATTTGAAATTGGCAAGATTAATGAAATGTTTATGTATCTTTTGGGTCAATCCATTTGTATCCATTCATTTCCTTTTATTGTCATAAAAAACAAAACATATATTTTTCCATTCACTTATCTTTACCAAACATTTGTTGTTTAAGCAAAGATTGGGGAGGATGGCGAAAACATTATATCCATAACTGCTGTTGGTATGCTTTCAACTAAACTTTGCCGATGATGTAAGGCATTGTTTCAATCCCCAAACACTGGAGAAATAAGGAAGATAATCCCTTGTTAACCCCTTTGAGCTTAGAAGTAGAAGTTCTCTTTCTTTACAAAAAAACCCGTAATCTTAACCTTGGGTTAGTTAGTTCTTGGTTAACTTGGCGATATGTGCATACAAGAGACCTTTCATATAAAGGTTATGCTCACAGATTTTCCTTGGCACACTGCAAACAAGTGTCGAAGATGTTTTACAAGTTCAATGGCCAGTGATGGTTCACCATAGCTATTAAACTAGGTAGTCACCTTCTTTCTCAAAAAGGAAAAAAAAGGGCATGCTAAGTCAAAACCTATGAAGGATACTTAGGCTAAACTGGGGCATCCCGCTAACTGTAAGCATCAAAAGAAACAGTTCAGGCAAAAGTTAGGGATAATAAGAAGAGGAATTCTTTAAATCTTTCACTCCGAAAGCCCACGAGGGTAAAGACAACCAAATGTTGTAAGGGAGTAGTGACTGCCTTAGGTTTCTAAACCATCACCAACTATCATCAGTTCAATTCCTAACCTATAGGAACCTGAATGTATAGCCTAAGTTAACTGAGCGTAGGATTGAAGTTCATCATGAAGATTGGGTGGGGACAAATAAGCTTTGAGCCTTTATCCTTTGTTTCATGAGCCGTGAACCAAGCCACGTTACAACCTTTAAAAGACCTAATTAAGGTAAGGTTGTTTTGAAAGCATACTACAACATGGTTGGATAACCTGACTCCTAATGATCTTTGCTAATTGTTTGTGTTGATCACTTCATCTGCCATTCTGTAAATGCATATATCCACTTTATTTTTGATTATTTAACCAATCCACTGTGTGTTTTGTCAATAAACTTTGATTTCAAAAGCTTGAATGAATGTTGCATTGAAATTGCCAATTTTTAATAAACAATATTATTTGCAAGACAATCCAATATCAAATAATCCCAACGAATGCAGCCAACTATGGAATTTGACTTGGTAAAGGAAGCTCAGCCTGGGGCAACCAATTAGGAGGATTTGTTAATCAACCATCCCGAGAGTTGTTGAATCACGGGCAGAACTCTTCAACGTTCAGAATATTGGGGGCAAGTCGTCTTGAGGTCAACTTGTGGCAAGTTGTTTCCCAACTCCTTTCCAGGTAAGGACTCTAAAGACCCACCAACAGGGGCAAGTTTGTTTCCCAGTTTGCTACTCCCACATCCTGAAGGACAAGTTCGAGGACTTTGTTTTGCAAATTAAGCTAATTCAGGGCAATCATGTCGAGAATTGATAAATCTCTTGAAATCCAGTTAATAAGAAGCTATCAGATCGAGATTACATGAATCTCTCAAAGATCGGTTAGTTTGGAGCAACTCCTTCATAGATCAACCAGTCTGAAGAACAAGTACGAAGACTTTGCTTTGCAAATACACTTAAACTGGGGCAATAACATCGAGATTTGTGAATTTCTCCATGAGTTTGAAGATATTGAAGCATCTCGTATGCCAATTCTTCTGTAAAATCCTCTTGGTATCTTCTTCCAAACAGACCGTGTAATCTGGGGAAAATAAGACTTGAAGATGATCATTATGCAATTGAAATGCAGAACTACATTTCTTGTGGTACATTTTGCTAGCTCCCCAGTAAGTTGTTACTTCAGCTGATCTTGGCAATTCCACATGGATCTCCTCCTCCAACAAGGAAATCAAGCTCATGATGGTAATCCCTCAGGTGAAGTCATTATGTTATACCTCCAAGTGGAATACTCCTTTCCCCAGAGAAGGTTGAAACCTTGAAGTAGGATTTGTTGGTTCTTCATTGTTCATCCCTAGTGATGTTCCTATCTGATGAAGTTGGCTGGGTATCCTTGTCGAGATGTTTATTTCATCTCTCGTTCGTTTCCCCTTGTCTGTTTTGTCAGCATAAGCATAAACATAGCACACATGCATTCATACATATGCATGGCATCTGTGCATTTTTGCTACCATTCGGGTGTTTACCTGTTTAGTTCACTTTGGAGTTTATCTCCCCAAGTGACTAGGTTTTTCGTTCCTCTCCAATAGAGTCGCCAGCCTTAGGCATAAAGTGCCTATCCTTTCTAAATTCCCCACAGAGCCTGGCCCTCGTGGATGATGTCTGCTTCAATTATCTTTTCCATGTTTGGATAAGATAAACCCCATTTGAGTTCCTTCCTCAATGGTTGAAGTCTTGTTTTACCGTTTCTTTCTAGCTCGTTCCTAGATTTAACTTTGGTCCCTGGCAAGTGTTGCTTTTAAACTTGATTAGGTCGTCGAACCTAGTTTGAACATGCATTTATTTTGCAAAATGTCTCGCAGGAATAATCTTGTACAAATCCTCATTGAAGGCAAAACCCATTCTCCAGCAGCGTTGGGGTAACAACATCTCCTTGGAATTTACACCCAAACAACAAGTGGCAGTCTCTTTGAGAAGCTTATTTTCTATGACGATGAGTGACAATCTCTCCTGAGAAACTTATCCGTCCTTGGCGTTTCCTTCAACTTTTACAACAACAAGTGGCAATCTCTTTGAGAAGCTTGTCTTCTATGGCGATAAGTGGCAGTCTCTTCTGAGAAGCTTATCTGTCCTTGGTGGTATTTAACTTGTTGAAATTACAATTGGTATTTCCCCGGGAAATCTGTCGGAAGGAATTTGTTGAAAACCTTACAAATGGTTTCTCTTTATTTGAGTTACCCTCTTTACAAGGGTTTTATTGCATGTGATGATTCTTCATTAGGTCATTTATCCAGTTTGCTTCCATCAAATGACATCTCTTTGAGAAAATTGATGCAGACTCTGATGGTTTTTCTCTTTATTTGAGAAAATTTGCTCGTAAGCAACCAACCTGCATCTCTTTTATGAGATCCCCAGTAAAGTCCAGTTGTGATTGGCATCTTTGTTAAGATCTTTGGTTGTCACTGACTTTTACCGCAAGTCCACTTGTAACTGGCATCTTTGTTAAGATATTTGGTTGTCACCAATTTCTCCCCCAAGCCCAGTTGTAACTGGAACCTATGTTGAGATCGTTAGTCGTAACTAATTTCATGCCTGGGTCTGGTTGTCACCGTCATTTTGTTAAACTTTGGTTGTCACCTATATTCCCCTGAATCCTAGTTGTCACTAGCATCTCTATTTCATAATCCAATTGTCATTGATACTCTTGAATCTGGTTGTTACCATATATTTTAAGTCTGGTCGTTACTAACAGTCTCTGGTGAAAGTCCAATTGTTATTGGCACTCGTCGCAAATCCGATCGTTATTGATATTGTTTGTCTGGTTGTCACCAGTATCACCTTTGAAGTTTAGTTGTTACTAGCTCCCTATTGATTTTGTTTGTCTAGTCGTCACCAACTCCTCCTATGAAGTCTAGTTGTTACTAATGTTCCTTTTGACTTTGTTGTCTGGTCATCACCAACTCCTCCTGTGAAGTCTAGTTGTTACTAATGTTCCTTTTGATTTTGTTTGTCTGGTCATCACCAACTCCTCCTGTGAAGTCTAGTTGTTACTAATGTTCTTTTTTATTTTGTTTGTATGGTTATTACCAGTGCTCCCATGAAGTTTAGTCGTTACTAACACCGATATTTAAAGTCTAGTGGTTACTGGCACTGTCTAAAATCCAATGGTTATTGGTATCCAAAGTCCAATGGTTACTGGAATTGTATAAAATCGAATGGTTATTAGTATCTAAAGTCCAGTGGTTACTGGCATTGTTGAAAATCCAATGGTTATTGGTATCTAAAGTCCAGTGGTTACTGGCATTGTTTGAAAGTCCAATGGTTATTGGCATTATTTGAAAGTCTAATGGTTATTGGAATTATTTAAAAGTCCAGTAGTTAATGGAATCGTTTAAAATCCAATGGTTATTGGTATCTAAAAGTCCAGTGGATACTGGCATTGTTTAAAATCCAATGGTTATTGGTATCTAAAGTCCAGTGGTTACTGGCATTGTTGAAAATCCAATGGTTATTCGTATCTAAAGTCTAGTGGTTACTGGCATTATTTGAAAGTCCAATGGTTATTGGCATTATTTGAAAGTCCAATGGTTATTGGTATTATTTGAAAGTCCAGTGGTTACTGGAATTGTTGAAATCCAATGGTTATTGGTATCTAAAGTCTAGTAGTTACTGGCATTGCTTAAAATCTAATTGTTATTGGTATTAGAGTCTCTGGTTGTTACCAATTCTCTTTTAAGTCAAGTGGTTACTGACATTGTTTGAAATCCAATGTTTATTGGTTTCTAAAGTCCAGTGGTTACTGGCATTATTGAAATCTAATAGTTACTGGTATCTAAAGTCCATTGGTTACTGGCATTGTTGAAATCCAATGGTTATTGGTATCCAAAATCCGGTGGTTGTTGGCGATGTTTATAACCCATTTGTTATTGGTACCTAAAAGTCCAATTGTTATTGGTGTTGTCTAAAATCCAATTGTTATTGGTATCTAAAGTCTAGTGGTTACTGGCATTGTTTAAAATCCAATGGTTATTGGTATCTAAAGTCCAGTGGTTACCGGCACTCTTATTCAATTTTGTGTGGTATTGGAAGTTTGGTTGTCATCAACGTCCTTTTGAAAGTCCATTAGTTATTGGCATCGACCTGTTAGAAGTCGGTTGTTACCTTTGCTCGTGGTCTAAGTCCAATTAATTTGACGCATACAGAGTTTGTATTTTCCCTGTCTTTTTTTTTCTCTGGTGTTTCTTGAAGATCCTGTTTGAACTCTTCATTTTAAGAAATTTCCAGAAAGTCTTTTTGTTCCCAGTATTTGCCTGATCTCTTGTCATAGGATCATTTCTCAGTTTCTTTGATCTCTTGTTAGAAGATCGTTTTCTTATTTTGCTAATTTTCTTGTCAGAGAATCAAACCTTTGTTAACTGGATCCCATGTGGAGATCATAGTCATTTCTGGTTTCATCCCCAATGAAGAGTTTGTCTACTCGTGTTTGTTCTAGCATGTCATCCGGTCATGTCTAAACCTGTTAATTAACTGCTTTGGATATTCCCCAGTGGAGACCATCTATCTTGGTTCTATCTCAGGTGAGAATTTTTGCTTCTAGGTATCATTTTGGTCATGTCTGAACCTCGTACTCGATTACTTTAGATTTCCCTAGTTTTTTCAGCTTCCCCGGTGTTGTTTCATTGTGTTGACTTTGTCCTTGTTTTCTTTCTTTCTTTGTCTGCATTTTGCATTTATCATCATATCATCATGTTAGAGTTCATGGCATGTCAGCATTTGCATGGGTTCTCTTGTCCTTGTCCTTAGCATAGCATTGCATCTAAGGGCAAAATTTCTGGTTTGCTATATTTAAATACCTTTCACCTGGATTTATAAGGATTATTATCACTCATTTCATCCGATAAAGTTATTTAAATAGGGGCAACTGTCAAACCCCAAATTTTACCCCTTAGATGTCATCACCATTTGAATATCATTTTAGGTCAATCATTCTTGCATATCTAACCAAATTGTCAGACTTTGTTTTTGTTTCATTTGTCAATCAGGGTTTTGTTTCAGAGGTTCAATGGACTGATCAATCAAGATTTTGGATAGATCACCAATCAATTAGATTCTAACACCCCTAAGAGACCTCCCTCCCTTAATAATCCAGTGGGATCTGGTTTCATCACAAGTTCCCCGAAGCCCAGTTCTTGCAAGGATGAATCAAATATCAGACTGTGGTGAAAACATTTGTGTCATTGGCTATATTAAAGACAAGTGTGAATTGAATTCAAGTGTTTCCGTGCTAAGGGTCGGAAAGAGTTCAAGGTCATTACCAATTTGGTTTTTGTATGCTGAGGTCCATGTTTCAAGTTGTGATTCAAATTTCAAGGCACGATTTTATTCATATGGTATCCAATTGGCCAATCCAGATAGATTTAATAATATACCATAACATTTGAAGTTCATAAGGAAAGTCAAAGTCGATTTGCATTACAAGGCCGTAATGCATTCAAGGCTCAAGGGTTAATTCAGTGGTGGATTCATATTTAAGTTCAATGTCCTAATTCATTTCAAAGCTGAAGTTTGATTTGTGCTTGTTCATATTTCCCAAAGTTGATAAGAGTCTCATTCGATTCAAGTGAAAAGTTTAAGAAAAGGTGTGGGATTTGGTTTGTAAGACTTTCAGGCCAAATGTTGGAAATTCAGGTTTTAATGGTCATGATCAAGTTTTTAAGCATATTCTCATCATAATTCAAGACTTAAAATAATGGATTCAAGGTCCAAAATGCTTATAAGCCCATTTGTGTTTCTATTACAAAAGTCAACAAAAAGAAAAAGTCAGAAGGCCCATTCATTACAAAAAAACTTATTACATAACTCCATATCACCAACATCTTGATTACAACAAAAAGTAAAAAAGGAGGACCACAAGCCATGCGCTTTTCTCTATGTGCCAAAAGAAAATGACTTCACACTAGGCACTCCAAAACAAATTCAGAGAAGACAAAAGCAACAATTTAAGGTCAAAATTGCACAAATCCATTTGTCGTATCCTTCCTATGACATCATGTGTTATTATCTGTACAAACCATACAACAACAAGTGAAAACCTATGCCACAACAAAACAAATCTTCCTGAAGACTTACATTAAATTAGGACCTATTAACTTTCTGCAGAATAAAAAAACTTTAATATCATATCATCCATAAAAACTTGTGCAACAACACAATAAACTTGCTACCCTCCTTACACTAAAACGTGCCCTGACCATATCTCTTACAACCTTACACACCATCCCAAATCCCTCTAAATGAACCAGCTGTGAAAAACAACAAGAGGACCAAAGGCACAGAAGCAAAAAAAAGATTAAGAAGGAAATTAAAAAGGCTGAAGGACTTCCCTATTCTGGGATGGGTTTCATTTTCCTACGACTTGAGGATTCTTCACAAAGAAAACCAGAACAAAGTTCCTAGCCTTACAACAACTCAGGAGGAACTTTAAGCACACTCAGAAAGAAAAAAACAAGGTGAAGGGAGGAAATCATAGGAAAGAAAGCAAACCTGTTTGATCCTCTTTATCCTTTATCACCAGAAAAATTTAAAAAGCATCATCTTCATCGCAACACCAGGCGGCCAATGTTTCTGCTGTGAGTTACAACATAACAACAACTAGTCTCTTGCAGCGAGACGATTCACGAAGGATCTTCCATGCAAATCAGGGAAAATAGAGCAGAGTTCCCTCGCAGACTATTTCCATATTCACAATTCGTAAAAGACTTCCACAGAAGAGATCACCGTGAATGCAAATCATCCGGTTTAGTTTGAGGTAGCCTTTGTTTTCTCTTTTCCCTGCATTTGCCATATTCGTTGCCAATTTTCATTCTGAGTGTCGAGAGGGAGGGCGAGCTTGAATCCGCACCACCATTCGATTTGAGGGAGAGGAAACAGAATGTCTTCGTGAGAGAAATCACGAGTTAGAAACTAGGATACGCAGGAAAACCATGTTGCTGAAGGTTGGAATTTGATATCATGCCTTGTTTCACGTTTCTGGGTTTCTTTGTGTTTGCTGTTTGATTTTGAATAGAAGGAGGTTTCATGATTTGGAAAGGAAATTATTGGAGTGTAGAAATGGCAGAATCCTTTTCCTCGTTAGGTTTTATTCCATCAATTGGGTCGGGTCTGACTCGTATTGGAGTCAACCTGCTTCTCATCTGACCTGGGTAACCAATGGGCCTCCTCTATCCTTTTCTTTAATCATCTTTGACCCATTTCATGTTCTATCTTGTCTCTTTTTTTTGTTTTATTTAATCTTTGTTTGATTTAGTTTTTTTGTTAATATTTAGATTTTATCTTAATTATTGTTTTAGTAAATAATTAGTATATCATTTCCTATTTGGTTAAATTTTAATATTAAAAGTTTAATTTCTTTTTGTTATAATTTTGAAAACTTAAAATATTCTATTTTTTATTTAAGTTAATTTAGTAGAACTACTTATTTGTTTATTAATTCTTATTTACTTTTTTTGTTGTTTTATTTTTATTTTAAAAAAACTCAAATATTATTTTATTTGTCTTTTTGAATTAATTTAATAGAATTACTTATTTTGTTAATCCTTTCCTATTTAATTTATTTAACTTCTAACCTGATGACTTGAGGTTTAAATCCTTTAGCCTAAAGTTTCGACTATATCTCTATTTGATTCAGTTTGTGACTTTTTACTATGCGTTGTTCATATCTCATTTCTCCTTTGTGTGATTGATTATTGTCTTTCTTCTTTTGACATAACCTACTGTTTGATCCTTGTTGCTTCACTTATGTTTGCTTTAGCATGCTTTGTTCATACTACCATTCCTTTATGATTGTTATCTTCTATACTTAAAGCCTTGTGCTATTGCCTGATTCCAAAGGAAAAGTTTCCTCTGTTGACTTGTAAGTCATGCTTCAGGATAGCTTAGTACCCCTTTTCCTACCTACCATTTGACATTGTTATGATCATTTCCTTGACCTTGTTAGGATCACTTCCCTTGGCCTTGTTAGAGCCATTTTATTTTACAAATTAGATTTAAGTTTAGAGTTTGTAAACTCTATATGGGTACCATTGTTATGAGTACTCACTTTCCCCTTTGACTTTGCTAAAGTCAACTTTTAGTTTTTCAACTTAGATTTAGAGAGTTTGTTAACTCTATGTAAGTTTCATTGTTATGAACACTTACTTCCCCTTGGAATCTTGACCACGGTCAAGAGTTCCTCACCCTTAGTGAGGTGAACTACGAATGCTCTGATTCCATCCTAGTCAAGATACGTAGGCACGAGATGCGATGTCTTGGCGAGCATACTTAGTGTATATACCGTAGGTCTTTACCTTAGACCATTTCCCTTAGCAAGCAAACTTTAGCATAACACAAATACAAATAAGAGGTTCCTGTAAAGTACTACCAATACTTAGGATGCTAACACCTTCCCTAGGTATAACCAACCCCCGAACCTTAGATCTATAGCTTTGTTGTTACATAGCGCACTTAGGGTTTTCTTCGATCTTTACCCTTTACTTTGGATAAATCAAAGCTTGGTGGTGAACTTCATGATTTGTGATTCAAGTTAATTAATAGCTTGATATCTGATTCTCACCGCAACACCTGTCATTTGCAAAATATTGTTTCCTTTAATGTTAGCCTTTTCTGCATTTTGTGTGTGCTATTTATTGGGTATTTATTTTCCCGTCGACATATATGCAATATCATGTTTGCTTGTTTTTATTAAGTAATTGGGGCCTTTGCTCGACATAATTGATCCTCGATTGTGCAGAGAACTGGTTGAATGGTCAGAATTGGCTTCCGGGCGTTAAGGAACCCAAGAGTTCGGTCGAGGTCTTTGCTCCGCGGTGTGAACTTCCCATCGCGAGCTAGGCATTCTGCCTGCCTGGTATGACAACGGTGGAGCTCGAATGAGGTGTCCCCATCGGAACAAGATTTTGCTCGTACACACTGGAGCGGGATCTTGTCTTTTTGTTTCAAATTTAGGAGTCGCGCTTGTACCCTAGCGTGCTCTCGTGGTCGGGATGTACTTTTCCGTGGTCAGACCCAAGTACGCCGAGGGCAGTGTTTAACTGTAATATTGTTTGAGCTTTTCAGCGTTCCATGGTCGAGCAATTTCCTCCCTGTGCAGGTTTACGAGGTAGTAGGCCCTGTTTTCCATTTTCGCGCGGACGTGATAGAGGCCCTCCTAATTCGCAGCGAGTTTGCCCTCGCGCCAGTCTTTTTGGTTCCTTCGTAGGGCTGGGATGCCTACTTGGAATTCACGTTTAATGACTTTGTTGTCATGTCGCAAAGTTATCTTTTATTTGAGCAAGGCTTTGCGGAGGGCTGCCCCTGACCGGATTTCTTCGACCAGGTCGAGCTCCTCCCTCAGCGCCTCATTGTACATCTCCTCGTCGAGGGAAGATTTGGTTCACCTAGAGGGTTATCTTATCTCTACCAGAATAACTGCCTTGGTTTCATATGTTAGTCGGAATGGGGTCTCCCCTGTGGTCGAGTGTGGGGTGGTCCTATAAGCTCAAAGCATGCTATGTAACTTCTTGACCCACCTCTTTTTGGCCTCACCTAGTCTTCGTTTCAGGCCTCGTAGGATCACTCTATTCACGGCTTCGGCCTGCCCGTTTGTCTGCGGGTGCTCGACAGATGTGAAATGTTGCTTTGTGCCCAGCTTGGTAACGAAGTCCTGGAAGTTCTTGTCGGGGAATTAGGTCTCGTTATCGGTGATGATTGCTTGGGGTACGTTGAACCGGGCACGTATATTCCTTTTGTAGAAACAGAGTATGTTGTGCGCCGTAATTTTGGCAAGGGCTTCGGTCTCTATCCACTTCGTGAAGTAGTTGACGCTAACTATCAAATATTTATTCTAGTATGATCCTATGGGGAAAGGTCCCAGGATGTCCATCCCCCACCACGCGAAGGGTCACAGGGACGAAAGCGATTTGAGCTTGTTGGGGGGTTATAGGTGCATATCCTCGTGTCATTGGCACTTGTCGCATTTCTTGACGTGCTTCTAGGCGTCCTGTAGCATGGTGGGCTAATAGTACCTTGCTTGCAAAGCATTACGGGCGAGGGATCATCCGCCGAGGTGTTGTGGGTTGATTCCTATGTGGATCTCCTAGAGTATGTGAGGGATCTTAGACACCTCGACGCACTTAAGTAGGGGGTGGAGAATCCCCAACTGTACAGCTTATCCTCGATCAAGATGTAAGAGCAAGCTCGGCGTTTGACTACGCCAGGCTCCTTGGAGTCGTCGGGCAGCTCACCGGTGCTGAGGTACGTGTATATCGAGGTCATCCAACAATCGTTGTCATCGATGGTCGATGTGGGTTTCTTGATGATCGGTCAAGGAAGCACCTCCTGGATGACATACTTGTTTACGCCATTCTTCTTTATGCTTGCAAGTTTTGACAGGATGTCTGCCCTGGTATTGTGTTCGCGGGGAACATGCTTCACCTCCGCTGAGTTGAATTATTTCATCCTCTCTTTCAACAGGGTCAAGTATTTGACGAGGTTTTCGTTTTTGGCCTGGTACTCCCCCCGCACCTGAGAGGCGGCGAGCTGGGAGTCGGTAAATATCTTCACCTTCTTAGCGCCGAGGTCTTCGGCTAGGCGCAACCCGGCGAGGAAGGTCTCGCACTTGGCTTGGTTGTTCGAGGTTGAGAAGGATAGAGTGTGAGAGACCTCAATCAAGATTCCTTCTTCGTTCTTAAGAATGATGTCTGCTCCACTTCTTGTCGAGCTGGATGCCCCGTCGACATAGATGGTCCACTTACGGGATTCGTCGGTCGAGGATATCAGGGCAGTCATTTCCATGACAAGGTCGGCCAACACTTGAGCCTTCAGGGCCTTCCTGATCTCGTATTCGAAGTCGAACTCAGAGAGCTCGAGTGACCATTTGAGGATCCTACTCACCATGTCGGGCGACTGAGCAGCTATTTCACGGGCTGGTCTGTCTTAACCACGATCGTGTGAGCCAGGAAGTAGTGTCGCAATCTTCTGGTCGCATTAATGAGGGCCAGAGCAACCTTCTCGATTTGCTGGTACCTGAGCTCAGGACCCTAGAGGGCTTTCCTGGTGAAGTAAATTGGTTTTTGTCCCTCGGGGGTTTTACGAATGAGAGCCGCGCTGACGACCTCATTCACGACGAAGAGGTACAAATATAAAGTCTCCCCTCTTTCTGGTCTTGATAGGACCTAGGGTTGCGAGAGGACTTGTTTGAGGTGGATAAGGGCTTGCTCATACTCCTCAGTCCACTCGAACGTGGCCTCTTTGCGCAAAAGCTTAAAAAAGGGGAGTGCGTGTTGGGCAGACTTGGCCACGAAGCGGGACAGTGAAGCCAACATCCCGTTTAGGGATTGGATTGATTTCTTCGAGTTCGGCATTGGGAACTCAGAGAAAGCCCTGCACTCGTCCCAGTTCTCCTCGATTCCCTACTCCGTCAAATAGAAGTCGAGGAATTTTCCTGCTCGAACACCGAAGGTGCACTTCTCTGGGTTGAATCTCATTTTGCATTTCCTCGTCGTGTCGAAGACATTTCTGAGATGGGCAGTGCGATCGATTTCTTCTCGTGATTTCACGATCATGCCATCCATGTACCCCTCGAGCATGTCCCCGATCTCGCCCCGGAAGACTTTGTTCATCATCCGTGGGTAAGTCGGGTTGGCATTTTTTCAGGTCGAAGGGCATTACGTTGTAGTAATAATTGCCCGATTCGGTCTTGAAAGCCGTGTATGGCTCGTCGGCCTTTGCCATGGGGATTTAGTTGTATCCCGAGTACGCGTCCATGAACGACAGTAATTTAAAACCTACAGAATTGTCGACCAGTTTGTCGATGTTAGGCAATGAATATGCATATTTGGGACATGCCCTGTTAAGATCGGTATAATCAACACACATTCTCCATTTTGCATTAGATTTTTTAACCAATACAACGTTGGACATCCAGGTTATGTACTAGGCTTCCGAAATAAAATTTGCCTCTAAGAGGTCTTTTACAGCTTTTTCAGCAGCCTCCGCTTTCTCAGGAGACTGCCTACACCTATATTGTACTATGGCCCTAGAGGCTGGATCTATGGTGAGCTAGTGGAAGGCCACGTTGGGGTCAAGTCCGAGCATCTCTGTAGCGCTCCACGCGAACAGGTCACTATTCTCCCTGAAGCAGGCTTTCAGCTGCTTCCTCGCCAAGTCGGGGAGACCTGTGCCGATCTTCACGCTCCTGTCAGGGTCGTCACCAAGAGTTATGAGCTCGAAGTCGCTATCTAGAATAGGGAACACGAGATGGAGAAACTTCCCGTTACCATCATTTGCTGGAGGTGCGCCGGCTGCTGCTTTGTTCTGCTTCTGCTTATTGGGGAGGCGGCTGTCAAGGTCGACCGAGTTGATGCGCGATAATGGCTTCTGCTCCTCGGCGCGTGCTGGCTTGCTAGAAGTTTTAGGCTTGATGTTGATTGAGTTCAGACCCTTTGTGGTCGCCTCAAAACACCTTTGGGAAGCTTTGATGTCTCCGTGGAGTGTGACGACGCAACCCCTGGTCGTGTAGTACATCATCTTTAGATGGACTGTAGATGGTACTTCCTTTAGTTCGGCCAGGGTTGGCCTTCCCAAAATGCATTGGTATAGAGATGGGCACTCTATCACCAAGAAGCGAACCTTGACCTTCCTGGAAGTCTCCTCGGACCCAAAGGTGACGAGCAGCTCGACGTAGCCCTATGGCCTCGTGATGGTGCCATTGAAGCCTTGTAAGTCGGAGCCTGTAGCTCGATTTTTGTGATGCGACCACTACCGCATTTAGTGCTACTTTCTGATTTCTATATTTATCATATGAAGCTTAAAAGGAAGGGGAAGATATCTCAAACTAACCCTGCGTGCAAACATTTTCCTTAACAAATGCGAAGAGATCGGGGATCGGGGGTTGGTTATACAAAGGGAAGTTGTTAACACCCAGAGTATCTATAGTAATCTATAGGAACCTTTATTTACATATGTTTCTACTGTTGAATTACTTAGTTGCTTAAATCCATTTGCTGTTGGATAGGGAAAGTTTCTCCTTTGTGAAGGTTAAGGAAATTTTTTTGTTGTTTTTGGGTTTTCTATTATTTTTGGGAATGTACTGGACAAAAGGTTTTTTTATTAGTGTGCTCGCTAAGATTTCACAATCTTATGCCTACGTATTCTCATAAAAAGACTTGGGGAAATCAGAGCGTTCGTAGTTCCTCCTATTCTATGGGAGGAAAAACATTTGGTGTCTTGTTCAAAGCCCAAGATTGAAGCTAAAAGAGTATTTGTGTCTTGTTCAAAGCCCAAGATTGAAGCTAAAGGAGTATTTGTGTCTTGTTCAAAGCTAAAGGTTTGACTGGGAGAGAATTTTTCATCTCTAAAGGGAGATATCTCACCTATTCATCACAAACATTGAGGAATTGATTTATAAGGGAAGTAGCTTTAACTGGGATGTGTGGAATCCACCAATCTCACATCTTCCTTTATAGGAGATTTGAGATGTCATGAAGGAAGAAGCTTTAACTCAGTGTAGAGAAATGCCACTTTTCCTTTATGAATCTTTTCATGCTAAGAGAAGGACATTTACTTGGATGTGTAGAATCCAGAGGTTTGCCACTTACATCACTTAGATGAAAGATAAATTTAGCCATGATAAAGGAGGGACTCCAGCTTGGATTTTGAATCAACAAGTGTGCCACTTATATCAATTATCTGGTAAAAAAGGTTTTTGGTTGTTTGTTTTGAAATGTGATGTATAGAGGAGATACCCTCCTGCAGAGAGGACTCATAGTCTCATCTGTGGGGATGTTGAATTTTTGTGCCTTGATCAAAGCCCAAGGTTGAACCTAAAAAAGTTGAAAGTTGACTCAACTGGGGGAGTATTATATTTGTATTGTATAAAGCCCAAGATTGAGGCTGACTGGGAAAATCATTATATGAAGCCTAAGAGGAGGCTGAGGGAATTTAGGTGGAGACTGAATCTTGCTGAGGAAATTTAATTCCAAGATAAGGTCTAAACTTGTTTTGAGGAATCAAAAGGGAAACTAACCTTTGCTGGAGATTAGAAAAGAGTTGAATTATTAAATGCCAACATGGCTATTATTCTTTTGGGGATTTGTTGATGGTAACCTGGCCCTGGATGGGGATTTTAAAGATGAAAACCAAACCTTGTTAAGGATCAGAAGAGCCTTAAAGGATGAGTTTAAATGCCTTAGAGGTTTTGACCCTCCTGGGGACTGATGTATTGATAAAGATGACTAGGATCTATCCTATGCTTTTAGGAAGCCTGAGGGTCCTTGTATGAAGCCCAAGAGGAGGCTGGGGAATGCTTATAAGAAGCCTGTGGGTCCTTGTATGAAGCCCGAGAGGAGGCTAACTGCTGAGACTTTCCAAGTCTAGGAAGATTTCAAGAAAGGTTTCACCGGGAAATAATCCTTTCATTGTTGAACTGTTCCAGGGTTAAAGGAGTTAAAGAAGAGGTTTCACCGGGAAATAATCCTCACTTTACCGAACTATTTCAAGGTTGAATAAATTGAACAAAGACCAAGAAGAGGCTGACTTTTTTGGGAATAAGAATTCCTTTGTACAGGAGGAACTAGTTGTTTGAACTAAGTTATACTGATTGAAAGGATCCTATTGTTTGAACTAGTCTAAACTAAGGATGATTTAAATGCTAAGAGGAACTTAACAAGATATGCACAAGTGTATATACAGACATATGAACAAGTATATAAACAAGTATAAATTAAAATGAGAAAGGTGGTGGGTCTTATTATCGGGATAGAGGCCTAGTGTATTGTGATTGATTAGATGCCTTCTTCAAGATTGAATTAGTGTTTTGAGGAAATTGAAGAAAGTTTTGACTTTGAAGATGGCTTGATCTCAAGTAAGAGAAAATCAAAGGTGTTGGGTCTTACACTCTAAATAGAGGCCCAGAAGATTGTTTGTATCCTGTACAAAGCCCAGGATGAATGAGGCTAAAACATTTTCTATTTACAAAGAAGGTTGGGTCTTACACTCTAATAGAGGCCCATGATGTTTATTTAAAAAACAAAGTTTATGTACAAAGAGATGGGACTTACACTCCTAACAGAGGCCCAAGATTGTTGTGAAAACAGTGATCGCGCCGTGATTTTAAAAAGCGCGATGAGATTTATACTATAGCAGAGGCCCATGAAGTGGTTTATTTACAACGAGGGTTGGGTCTTACACTCTAGTAGAGGCCCAAGAGTATTGAAATGGAGTTTGAAAGATTGAATCAAAATAAAACCCTAATTTCATTTTTTAAGATATTTTTCAAAGAAAAATCAATAAAAAATGTATAATTTATCAAATAAAATCATTAATCATGTTATAAACAATGGTTAAGGTTTATGAAAAAAGTATTTTATCCACATGAATATTTAAAATCATTTTGGTTAAAAAAATAAAGAAAATAAATCATTTTAAAATATTTAAAACAATTTAAAATAATATTTTTAATATATTAAAAATATATCAAATAAAAATTATTTTTGTGATTTTTTTGGTGAATAAAATATTTAAATACGTGAGTGATATTTGTTTAAAAAAAACATTTGAAAATAAATAAAATTGAATATAGAAATTAGTTATTGAAAATAATTAAGAAAAATATTAAATTATAATGAAAAAGAGGGAAAATAGCAAAAACGACATGGGTGGGGTTTGAACCCACGTCCTCTCCCTCCAACTCACAAAACACGCCCTTGCCAACTGAGCCAGCGTATGCTGGTGATAACTAAACCAAACCAACACATAATATATGAAAAATGCATGGCAAATTCAAATTTCACGTTAGACTTTATCTTCTTCCTCGAGCTAACTTCTGATTTTGCAAAACCTATGTTATCTCACTCAATACACAACCATTTGGCACGATTTAAATACCAAAGTTGTGTGTTTTTAACAAGGAATTGAATGGTTCTTTTTAATTTCATTTATTTTAAGTGTATCACAAGATATCATGTTATAATCAGATTAACCCTAAAAAATGCAAAAACTATATGAAATCCCATACACGCAAGATAAATAGCAATTGTTTGAGGGTTAACATTCTATGAACATCCAGAAACATGTTTGTAACTTGAAACAACATTTATGATGCATGATTCATGGAGTTTGAGAAGTTCAGGCTTACCTATGCAAGAGGAATTTGAATCCTCAGTTGTAGGTGTTACAGATGTGAAATGATCTTCCTAACAGCTTCCTTGGACCTTAAGGATTGTGTTGAGATGCTTAGAACAAGTTGAAACCTCCTGGATTACTTGGGTTGAATCCAACTGCAACTGGTTTTGAGTGAGATGTGATCTTAATGAATTTGATGTTACAGATGTTGTTTAAGTGTTTGGATCACTCATATATGATGTATGTGAGGTGTTTTCATCAGAGGTTTGGATTGAATTGCTCTCTGTTTGAAAATTTGATTCTCACCTCTTAAGGTTTTGGAATTTTGAAGTGAAGAGTGAAATGAGAGAAAACATGTGTTGTGATGTTTTGGGGTATTTTAAACAATTAGAAATGGCTCTTATTTATAGGAGGAGAAGTTTTTTTTGGGAGGAATAGTGAATGAATGAGGGAGCATGCTATTGTCCAATGGATTTTGTCATGTAGCATGACTTGAAGTCTAAGGTACTATAAGTCTCCTCTAGCATAGCTATATCTTGACTTAATTCAATTTTAGCAAGTTTGAACACTCATGGCTTAGGACTAAGTCTTGGCTGGTTTGTACTTGCTTCATACCAATTCAATGCACCACTTTAATGCAACTTGCCAAAACTTAAGTTCCATAGCTTGTCATCATGATTCTCACATGCCAAAGGATATGATTCTTGACTTATGGCCCAAGTTTGCAGGTTCTTCATGATTGAATGAGATTCTTGTTGAATTAGATGAGGATCAGTCTTGCATAGTCATCAAAATTTAGACTCAAAATCGTGGGATGCAAGTTATGTAACCAAATGTTGTCAAAAACCAGTTTGTGCCGAGGCATGTTGTCAGGTTCATAACTTCTTGCTCAAGTTGAATCAATGGATGTTCTTGTACTCTTTGGAAAGCATGTATATCATAATTCAACTTTGATGTTTACATTTGGTCCTGATTCCTCTTGGATCATAATGGAAAATGCCTCCAAAGTTAGACAAAACATGAGGCAGATTCAGCCTAAAAAATTCTAAGTGTCAAAGTTCAAAATCTCATGAAACCCTAACTTTAATGCTTCGTATCTCAAAATCTATGCCTTTTTTGGGGGTACTTCTGCTTAGAAATCTTGTTGTATGTAAGAAGATCTATCATTTGAGATTTGGATGGAAAAAATGGTTGCTTGGATCACAAGTTATGGCCTTGAAAAATTGGGTAAAAACCATGTTCCTTTCATAACTTAGTGAAATTTTAAGTTTCTCAAGGTTGCCCTTTTTGCAAGTAACCTCACTTTTCTTGATTTTTCTTGATTGGTCATGATCCAAATCACAAGTTAACATTGTTCTTGACTTAAAGAGGCCATGTTTGCCAAAAAAATCCCAAAAGTCAAAGTTGGGTTTGATCACAGTTGACTTTTTATCTTAGATGAAACTTGAACTTTGTGATCGTTTATGAAATCAAGTCCTTGGGCTAGTTTGAACCTAATGGATGGATTCCAAAGGTGTTTTTGAGTGTCTTGAATCATGTCCCAAGGTTTGAGATCATGCTTTGCTCAAAAGTCAAAGGTATGGTTGACTTTTTCTCAAAAACCCTAGTTTGTGGTCCAAGTGAATTTGAATCCTTGTGTTGCTTATGAATCAAGTTATTTGAATCAATCCAATCTTTTGAATGGATAAATATGATGTATTTGAGGTCCTTAAAGTATATTTTGAAGTTTTAGATCATGCCTTGCTCCAAAAATCAACTTACGGACTGAATTAGGTCAAAAGCCTAATTCCTGATTTTTGATAGATGCATCCCTTGAGGCTATTTTGAACTTATGAATGGACTCATGAGGTTATTTTGAGTTTCTTGAATCATATATTGAAGTATTGGCTCATGCCCAGATGAAAATTTCTCTTTGGAGGCCTGGGTCGACCAAAACTCTAATTTGGTGACACTGAATATCTTGAGGCTTGATCAACTTGAAATGATGCAATCTTGTGCTTGATTCTTGATGTTGAGGACATCTTGTCCTTCATGAATGATTGAGAGGCTTGATAATTTGAATATCATGTCAATTCTTGATTGATCTTTTGCCTGAATGTTCTGAGAGGGCTTAACCCTAATTCTTGGTTAAGGTGAATACTCAACAATTTTTTAAAAGAGTAATGAGGTATGAAAGTATATCCATATTGTGATGATGATTTGTACAATGATTTGAAGAATTAGGGTCAAAATTTAGGGTATGACAGAGCCGACGTATGGGGTCAGATGCGTCTCGTCGAGCCGGAGGGTGGTGAACAGGTGAGCATACATTATGTCAACCGGGCTCTCTTGGTCGACGAGGATGTGGCGAGTGTCGAAGTTGGCCATCTGAGCTCTGATTAGCAGAGGGATGCTGGAGTTAGAGGCACCACCCGGTAGCTCCTCGAGGTAGAAAGTGATGGGGTTTGATCTCCCTTGTACATTGTCAAAGGTAGCATTCTGCGTCGAGCTTGCCTCAGTTAGCTCGTCAAACTTTCGCTTCACCGACCCCACGGAGAGCTTGTTGAACCCTCCGCTAGATATGACCATGGCGGCGGGAAAGCTCTCCCATGGGCTACGAGCGGACACGGGTGTGTCGGCCTCGTAGGGGAGGTAGAAGTCCTCCGGCTGGGAGACGCACAAAGCGACCTGTAGCCCAGTGTCGTCGGAGGGTGGTGTCACCTCCTCGACTTTCTTCGCCTCGCGGGCTTCCTGTCATGGAGCTTCGTTACTCCTAGTGTATTGCTTTAGGTTCCCTTCCTTGATTAGGATTTCGATGGCATCTTTGAGATGGATGCAATCTTCTATGACATGTTCGTGGCTCCTGTGGAACCAGCAATACTTGGACTTGTCGACGTTGGGTTTGGGGGGTGTCAGCTTCGAAAAGCGGACACCACCTCTTTGGAACTCTGAGTTGATGCACTCAGCCAGAATACGCTCGGGGGAGCTGTGAGTAGCGTGTACTCGGTGAAATAGCTTGCTGGCCCCCTGTGCTCTCGGGAGTCACGGGGCATATTCTCTTTTCTTTTCTCCCCGCCAAGTTGGGGAGCAAATAATTCTTCGTGCCTGGAGATCTTGGCACTCACTTGGTTCCGCGAGTCACAGGTGCTGTTGTCGGACTCCTTCTCCTTGTATTGGATATATTCATGGGCCTTGTGGAGGAGTTCGTCCAGCGAACTGGGTCTTTTAATACCGACCGCTTTGGCAAAGTCACAACCTTCACTCGATCAGGTATCTCTTCATGTTGTCCGTAGTGGATACCTGGATAACCTCTCGGTTGAATCTCTCTATATAGTCCCAAGGAGATTTATCATTCCCGTGAATAATAGCCTCCAGGGATGCCTCCATCTTCGGATAACGCCGAGAGGCGGTGAAGTGTCTGGAGAAATGTCTCTTCAGCTCTTTCCAGGAGGAGATGGATTTAGGGTCAAGGCTCTTGTACCATACCATCGCGCCCTTCCTCAGGGTCGTGGGGAAAATCCTACACTTTATGGCTCCCTAGATGTTTCGGTAGTCGAGCATCGCATCGATACTCTTAATGTGGTCGTCCGGGTCAGCCGTGCCATCGTAGGTGGCCAGACTCGGGGGTTTCTCCATCCGACGGTCAGGAGAGTTTCCATGATGGCCTTAAACAGTGGACCGCGTGGGTTGTCCTCGTCGCTTCTGATGGGTGACTGTGATTGGGAAAGATTGTACAGAGGGCTTCTGCCGCAGCAGGGAAAAATCCTTGGCTGACTCTTCGGTTTCTCCATATATCCGTCAAGTTTATTTCTCTTGGGAGCCAGAGAGCGTAGCTCTTTCCGTGGAGGAAAGCGGTCATGCTTCTGGGTGGCCACAGGTTGAGGTCTTTTCAGTCACGGACGACGTCCAGGTTGTCCCAGGGAGGGGCTATGTGACTCATCGTGTTAAAGTCTTCGCGGGGATAGAGAGGAAGGGTTTCTAGTTGTCGCAGGGACGGACTGCGAGAGACTGGGCGACAATGCCTCCGCGGGGAGAGCGTGATTGTCGTTCTTTTTCCAGCATCCCGATCCACTCGTTCTGCTGGAAAATCATCAAGTTGTTTGGTTGATCGCCGCGAACAGGGCCACCTTGGTCGGGTCGGCGTTAGGCGGCACAGAAATTGGCTGGAAAACAGTCGGGTTGTCGAAGCGTTGGGCAGCGTTGAAGACCACATCGTTGGGGGAGGGAGAGGCAATGCGCCCTTCCCTGGTATCATTCTCCTCGACGGGAACAATCACATTAGGATCGTGATCATCGCTGTTGGTGAAGGTGGTGAAAGCAATTTTATGGACGTTATCGTTAGTGTGTGGGCTAGCCATGATCGATGGAAGTTGAGATATGCTTTGGTTCTTTGATTTCTGAGGAAGAAAGAATGGGGAAGCAAGATATTCCCACAGACGGCGCCTCTGATCTTACTGGACCAGAAAGTGATCAGCAACCAATACATGTCATGAGCTCCTGGTTCACCAGTGGTGGAGATGGGGAGAGGGTGTACCTGCAAGGCACTCCGATGCTAAAATAGGTTTCAGCGGGAGAGAGAAAGCAAGTACAGAAAAGGTGTGAAAATATTATACCTGACCCTATCGTGAAAGAGGGTATTCATAATGTTCCCCCAGTGCTGGGCTAACGGTTATTTACATTGGGTTGGATCATTAGGCCCAATACAAATAACTGCCAGGATCTACGTGGCGTAGGGAAGACCAACACGTGGTCTTCGTCCTGGGTCAACTGCCTCGTGAACTGCAAAATGTGAAGGACCTGTTCTTTTGCTCGTGGGTAGTGTCATACCCCAAATTTTGACCACCAAGATTTCCCATCATTGTGCAAATCATAACCACAATATGGATGAACCATCATGCCTCATTAATATCCCCAGAGATGTTTGAGCATCCACCACAAACAAGAATCAGGGGTGTTGAGCCCTCTCAGGGCACTTAGACAAAACATGATCCAAGACCTCAAGACATGATTTGAGGAGCTCCAATGCACTACATGGATCCATTTGCAACAATGGATTGATCCAAGAAGCTTGATTCACAAGTTTCAATTTCATCTTAACCACAATTAGGGTTTTGAAGAAAAAGTCAACTGTATTTTTGACTTTTGACCAGGACATGCTCCCAAACCTTGGGACTTGATTCAATACACCCTATAACACCTATGGAATCCATCCATTAGGTTTGATTTAGGTCAAGGGCTTGATTTCACAAAGGATCGTACAGTTTGGATTTCATCCGATAAAAAGTCAACTGTACAAAAATCCAAAGTTTGACTTTTTGAATTTTTGGTCAACCAAGGTTATTTAACCCTAAAACAATGTTAATATGTGATTTGAATCATCATTCATCAAGAGAAACTAAAGAAATGAGTTAACTTGTAAAAGGGGTAACCATAAGAAAACTTAGAATTTTTCTAAGTTATGGAACAAAGTGGCTAGGGTACCAACTTCCAAGGACCATAACTTGAGATCCAAGCAACCATTTTGGATGGTCCAAAGCTAGATTTGTAGCTCTCATTACACACTTCAAAAGTGTCAACTACATCTCATTCCAATTCCTCACGGATTTTAAGTTATGGAGTGATCAAAGTGGCTAAAAACATGAAAATGATACGTTTCCAACACTTAGTGAAATTTTCACTAAGTAAGAATCTGCCTTATTTTTTCCAAAATGTAGAGGCATTTTTCATTGTAATTCAAGTTGGATCAAAACCAAAGTTGGACATCATGTTGAAATAGGATATATCAGCTTTCCAAAATGACCAAGAACTCCATCAAACTCCACCTGAGCTAGGGGTTATGACAGCTGCAACATGCCTTGCTGTAAACTGTCTTGGCAAGGCATATTTGTGCATTAGGGCTCGAATTGATCAAATTGTGCAAAAATAAACATGGTTATCCATCTTCACACCTCAAGGGGGAACAACCAAGGAACAAACACTGATCCATAAGCCTCATAAGTCCATGAATCTATGTTTAGGCATGTCATCCCTAGAATTCAAGATGCTTCAAATATTCAATTTTGTCTCAAAGCATTTAACTGATGCATAGAGGTGGCATTCATCAAGACAGTGTTATCCAAGTTCAGTCAAGACTTACCCCTGAACCAAAGAATCTTAGGCCTGTGCTCTAACCTCAAGTCAATGGCGAGAGGAGACTTGAGATTCCATTTGATCACAATTGGCCACAGACCTGAACCTGTTGCCTTTCACTATTGTTTGCAAAACAAACTTGCTCCACTATAAATAGGCCTCATTTGTGATCAGTTTGAGTACACCAAAGCACCCAAACTGATGCTTTCCTCAAAATCTCCACTTTCACTCCAATTTTGCCTTCTAACTCAAGTCACTATCGAGTTTTGAGTTTGAGAGCAATTCCAACCAAACCAATCACACACACACACACACACACACACACCTCATAAACATCATATGTGAGTGATCCATAACACAAAATCACATCTGGAACATCAGATTTTCAAAATCACCAGCCAATTGCTCAAGTTCTTGACAGATTTGCAGTTGGGGTACCATCTCAAGTTCCAGATCATTTCCATTTATTCCAAGCATTCAAACATAATCCTTGGCACCTAGGGAAGCTGTCCAGATCATTGGAACCTAGCTGTAACACCTCTAACTCAGAACTCGATCACCAGCTGCAAGAGGTAAGCATGAACTCTTCAAACTCCATGATGCATGCATATTTTACTGCACAATAATTTTGCCATATGTTCCTAATCATGTATGAAGTGATAACCCTCAATCAATTGTCATGAATTAGTCGTGTATGGAATTTCATGGTGTTCATGCTGAAATTAGGGTTCTTGAGAGTTTCTTCTGATTTTTCACTCAATACTCAAAATAAATGCAATTAATCTATATGGTTGTGATCCTTATTTAAAAACGAGCAAGATTAGTACTTGAATCGTGCAAAACCATTGAGAAATAATGGAGAAAAGTGAGAAAATGCAAATCTAGAAAAACAGAGGGCGCGGGCAAAAACTTGGTGTTCTTGGCGCCCTTTTTCAAATTTTTGAATATTTGAATATTTTGTTATTTTTGTTAATTGATTCAAAAATTAATTTCTCTCTGAATATTTATGTTTTTGAATTGATTCTTTTTCTCAAAATTCACTAAAATGTTTAAATATTTTATTTTACAAAAAAATCCAGCTTGTGTCAACTTGTCCAAACTATGTTATTTTAAGATTACAACTTGATGAAATCGTGGCAAGGATTCAAAATGGTGTTAAGTTGGTCTCTAAACAACAGAAAAATTGAAGTCTTGGTGAAATTCAGATTTTCTAAGCGTAAGACAAAATGTCAACACACCCACTTTAGTGCACCCTAACTTAATAACCGTGCGTCCAAATTGTGAGATTTTTTATCCTTTGCAAAATAGACATTTGATAGAACAAATTTCAGTTTGAAAGATTCTTGAAATGAGGCCTGGAATCATTAGCAAATCGTCCATGAAGTTTGGTATAAAGAGTTGTCCAAGAGACTTAGAAAATATTCTAAGTTATGAAAAATTCACAACTTGAAACAACCAACTTTAGGACATCATAACTTGAGATTGGTTTATCCAAATGAGAAGTTCTACCCATGCTTGGAAAGCTTGAAGAACAAGGAACAACTTTCATGTCCAAAGATTTTTGATTTGAGGCTTGGAACTGTATGGAAAATTAGGTTAAAGTCGTGTGCAAATTAAGGGAAAAAAGCTGAAATTTCACTAAGTTCTCAAGGGTGATTTATCTTCCATGCTCTGTAACTTAAAAACCATGCATTTTTTGAAAGAGGGTCCTCTAATATGTTTTGAAGATCATGGAAAGAGCTTCTATTTGAGATTTGAGTCATTCAATTTGGATGTGTGGTTTGAAAGTTATGACTGTTTCAATTTTGGCACAAGTAGTGAAATTTCCACATTTGAAAAGTTTCATGAACCAAACCTTGCTTCCTCTGCAAGAAACCTCTTAAAACTTGATCTCTCATGTCTTAACTCATCAATGAGACATTTCATGATGGATTGAGGACTTGGATGTTTCAATTTGGATCAAAATCTCAGGGATTAGAGCCTCAGTTAAAACCCTAATTTCACTGGTGAATGCACTTGAACGATCTCTGATGATCTTGCCTCTTCAATCACAGATAAGACCCACAGGTAATCTCTGAGGATGCCTACTATTCCATGGATTCAAGTCCCAAGACCTGAGAACAAGTCTTGATCAAAATCAAAGTCCAGGATTGTATTGTCATCTCAAAACCCTAATTAGAGGCAGGGTGAACTTGTGGCTCAAGTTACTTTTGATGAGAGTCAGTCACACTTGAATTCTTGTTGAGTAAGACCTCTAGGATGTTGGTGAGCTCACATGGTTGCATTTGGAGCCTTCTCTTCTTTAGGAGAATTTGTCCTCCTCTTGGTATAAGTCCTGGCTTTTCATAGAAGAAACAAGCTTGCAAAAATGAAATGGTTAGTTAACAATGCATAAATGATTGAACCTAAATGTCAATGCAAGAAGTTATGACATCTAAGGGGTAAAATTTGGGGTACAACAGGTATAAGACAAAACTTAGTCATCCTTTGCTAGAGCAGTCTTTCTAGTTTCAAACCTCTAACCAATTTAGGGTTGATTCTCATCCCTTAATCGCCCGCCTCCTCTTGAGCATCATACAAAAGATAAAACTCTTCCACACCAGTAGACTTGGACATTCTAATCCCCTTGAGTCTCAAAGAAATTCTCAAGTTCCCTATAAACATAGGAGAAACCCCGGTCACTCTGGATCAATCTCCAAAAAAGTCTAAAACCTGGCCTCTCTCGTAAAAATCCCCAAACCATGGACAGTCTATCCCCAGTATCAGAACCTCAAGGCATCTGATATCTCAACTCTTTTGGAACCCTCAGAAAGAGTTGATTCCCCACTTGGACCTACCTAGGGATCTCAATAATCCCCAGCAGAAAGTTAGCCTCCTCTTAGGCTTTGTATAATGACCTTCCCTCGACAAAGTTATCCTCCTCTTGGGCTTTGTACAATGATTCTCCCCAGCGAGCTAACCTTTTCAGACTCTCTTGTTGAGTCAATCACCTTTTCACACTCTCTTGTTGAGTCAGTCAACTTTTAGACTCTCTTGTTGAGTCAATCACCTTTTCAGACTCTCTTGTTGAGTCAATCACCTTTCAGCAATCTCTTGTTGAGTCAACCTTTTTTAGCCTCAATCTCGGGCTTTGTACGAGACAGACAAAAATACTCTCTTGTTGAGTCAATCTTTTTTCAGCCTCCTCGTAGGTTTGATGTAAATATTTCCCCTAGCTAGAGCTAGCCTCCTCTCAAGTTGTGTAGAATAGTTTCTCCAGCTTGTTCAACCACAATTCCGGGCTTTGTACAAGACAGATAAAAGCACTCTCTTGTTGAGTCAAACCCTTTTGTCCTTAATCTTGGGCTTTGTACAAGACATAAATCTTCATCTCTTAAGCTTGGGACAGATATCTTCCCCAGAGAGGTCACTTCCTCCCAGCCTTCTTTTAGGCTTTGAAGAATGATTTCCCAAGCAGAGTCAAACCCATTTCAGCCTCAATATTGGGCTTTGTACAAGACACATAAAAAATATCCTCACCCGAGTCAGTTAAATTTCCCTTTTTAGCCTCAATCTTGGGCTTTGTACAAGACAAACAAAATATTTTCCCTGAAAAGGTCAAACTTTCAGCCTCCTCTTAGGCTTTGTATAACGATATCCCCAAAATAGTCAGTCTCTTTTTTGCCTCAATCTTGGACCTTCTACAAGACACCAATATACACACTCTCTTGTTGAGTTGGTCTTACCTAGCCTCCTCTTAGGCTTTGGGTAAGGATTTCCCCAGTGGAGTCCATCAACCTCTTAGCTTCAACCTTGGGCTTTGATCAAGGCAAACAAAAATCAACAATACCTCTTTAGAGATGACAAGTTCTCTCTCAGCTAAACCTTTTAGCTTCATGCTTGGGCTTTGAACAAGACACAAATAAACCTTTTAGCTTCAATCTTGGGCTTTGAACAAGACACTAAATATCTTTTTCCTCCCTTAGAATAGGAGGAACTACGATTGCTCTGATTTTCCTGTTTCATTTAAACGGGAATACGTAGGCATAAGATTGCGAAATCTTAGCGAGCATAACAATCAAAACTCAGGTCCAGTACCTTACCAAAAACATCGGGAAAACCCGAATTTCAACAAAAAAACTCACTCACTCATACTTCCCAAGAAACTTTCGCAACCCATTAATGGATAAACACCATCAAGTATAAAGCGAAACCTAAAGTTAATATCCTGTGGATAACGACATATAGGATGGGTAATTGACAACTCCCCATTGTATAACCTGACCCGGACCCCCTAATGTCTTTAAGTGTTTGTTCAGTTAAACATTCGCGTGCAAGGTTAGTTTTAGATAGCTTCCCTTTCCCTTCCAGCTTCATGGGATAAATAAGAAATCAAAAAGTAGCACCCCCTTCTACCATTGCGGTGAGGAAAGCCCAGCGATAAGGTGGTCGCGTCACCGACAAAAATCGCTCGCTACAGAAAAATGGCGACTCTGCTGGGGAGTCATTGTCTGTATAGGACTAGGATTATAGCTCTAAAGAGGTCTAGGATGTTAGTTTTAGGAATAAATATATATATATCGCTTTTCCTAATTGATGTCCGTGTTTACTTTTCAGCTAATAGGACTGCGGGTGATGCCGCTACTGGAAAGATTGAGTGACACCTAAGATAAGTGATGGCATTAGACGGGTAATCTTACAGGGAGTGACTCCCAAATAAGAGACTCTGGTAGACCATCAAATAAGTGGAGATACCCTTTGCGGATTCAATGCCTATACGACTTCGGTTGTTGAAAGCAGATTGTTCGATTGTGGTGTTCGTGAAACTGAGGATTTAGTAGGCTGAGACCTTGTTACTATTATGTAGTGCGGAAGCTATCGGAAATAGTTGTCACGCGATACTACCCTCATTTGAGATTACTCTAAGATACTGCAGCTCGCTCGGGTGAACCAGCCTGCTGTTGTTATCCCAAGAGGGGTCAATGATTTTGAGGACAGGTACAAAAAATCACCAGAACAACCTTTGGGGATGGGTAGAGCCATGACTTCATGACACCGAACCTTTGACCCCATGTTTTTTCTATGTTTTTGTGTGTTGCATTCATGCATTCATTTCATTAAAAAAAACTTTAAACAAAGAAAAATTTTCTCTTCTAGTCTCTCTTTTTCAAATTAAACTAAGACAATGATTGCAAATGTTATAGAGAAAGATTGCATTATGGATTTCGGTAGAAGGAAGACTCACAAGTACACCTTCAAGGTTCCAAAACTAGAGGATTTAAGAGGGTTGGCAAGGATGATCACAAACCCTAATGCTTTCAGAGCTAAGTATGGAGGATTGCTGTCTCTGTTAAGGGTTCATGTAATTGAAGGAATCATGGCTACGCTAATTCAGTTCTACGATCCGGTCTATCACTATTTCACATTCCCGGATTATCAACTAGCACCAACACTGGAGGAGTACTCTCACCTAACTGCTTTACCTATCACTGACCAAGATCCCTTTTCTGGACTAGAAGAAATTCCAAAGGATCAAACCATTGCAAGAGCAATATATTTGGACGAGTCAGAAGTCAAGACTCACATGACCACTAAGGGTGGAATCCAAGGTTTACCAGCCCAGTTTTTGGTAAAGAAAGCTTTGTACTTTGCTAGTATAGGGAATGTAACTGCTTTCGAGAGCGCCTTTGTTTTGCTTACCTATGGGTTATTTCTATTTCCCAACACTGATAACTTCGTTGATATTAGTGCCATTAAGATTTTTCTAATTGGAAACCCTGTGCCGACCTTGATCGCAGATGCTTATCATTCTGTACACTTAAGGAATTGTACAGCGGAGGAATGATCACATGATGTGTACCCCTGCTATTCAAATGGTTCACTTCCCATTTACCCAAGTCTGCTGCTTTTTGGGATCATAAGAGTAATTTACGTTGGCCAGAGAGAATCATGGCTCTTACCAACTCTGACATAGATTGGTACAATCAAATCTATGACGGGATCAGAATCATTAACCTTTGTGGAAACTTCCCTAATGTACCCCTCATAGGAACTAAAGAAGGAGTCAACTATCATCCAGTTTTAGTTCGTCTTCAATTTGGATACCCGATGAGACATGTCCCACGTAATGTTCATCTGGAAGGTCTTTTCTTCAAGGAAGGAGAAAATGACAGGGCACTAAAGACAGAAATAGTGCATGCCTAGAAACATGTTCACAGGAAAGGAAGAGAGTCTCTAGGAAAACCAGACCGTGTCTCTGTAGAACCTTATCTCCACTGGGTACAAACTAGAGCTCTCAAGCTGAGGATGCCGTACCCTCATCAAGAAGTTCTTCCGTTAAAGGAATATGTCCTTTATTTTATGTTTGATACGGAAAAGCTTCAGGTTACTCTCAACAAAGTTCAACAAGAGAAGAAGTCTTGGAAAAACAAGTATTGTATTCTCAATGTGGAGTGTAACAAAATTCATCAACTGTTAAAAGAAAAAGATGCTCTGATCGAGATTTTAGAGCAACATGTTATAGAGAATCAAGACGATCGAAGGAATTTGCTCGCTCCTTTCACTTGGCAAAAGGATGACAACCTGACAATGGCTAAAGAGCCCCGGTCAAAGAAAAGGAAAATACCAGAATCAGCACCTGAGCCCTCCTCAGAGAGGACTCAGGATCCATAAGTTTAGACATTTCCTTTTACAGCACTTTGTAAATTACTGTATTTCCATTGTCGCAATCTTTGAATTCAATAAAACGGGGTTTCCCCACTATATGATATTTGCAATCCAATTGTCGAAGTTTCTTTTGATTTAATAAAAAAAATTAATATAATCATGGCATATCATTCATTCTCACATAACGCATTCTTCTTACCTACGAATCTCACGTTTGTGTCTCGATTCTAGAGTCAAATTGTCTCATTCGTACAATACTCGTGCCAATCGACAAAAGAAGATGGATAATCTCGAGGAAGAGAACAGAGAGTTGAGAGAAAAACTCGACGCTCTGAAAGAAGATCTTAGAAAACTTCACGATGACATGCAATCTCTGGCAGCAGCCCAGATGCAACAACAAAGGACCGTGATCTCAGAGATCACATCGACACCCATAGGGGAAAAGTATGATCCTTGGTACAACATGCCTAAAGATCGTCCCTAGGGCATGCCACTCAACTATTTCCCGGAAGGATATGTTTCGCCGATCACGGAAGATCCGGAAACTGTAGCAGGAACCGCTAGGCCTGAAGGTTACAAACTTCGGGAAAGCGAAGATGCAAGGGGCATGACAGCAACTCTTGAAGGTTATAAACTTCGGGAGAGGGAAGCACCAGGAGTCACTGCCGTAATACCTATACCACCACCCGTGGTACACACTGTCCCGGAAGGGCAGATTCCACAGATACCTTCTGGTGGAAATGAAAGTATGGACGATAGAATGAAGGAATTCCAGGAACAATTCCTGGAGATGCAGAAGGAACTGCATGCCCTTTGCGGTCAGGATCTATTTGGAAATGACGCCGCAGACCTTTGTTTGGTCCCCAATGTGAAAGTTCCGTGCAAATTCAAGGTGCCCGAATTTGAAAAATACAAGGGTAACTCTTGCCCTCAGAGTCATTTGGTGATGTACGCTTGGAGGATGTCAACTCAGACAGAGAATCAACAGCTACTGATCCACTATTTCTAAGATAGTTTAACCGGTGCCGCACTCAAATGGTACATGGGATTAAACCGCACTAAGATCGTCACTTTCAGAGATCTTAGTGCTGCCTTTGTTCAACAATATAAGTATAATTTGGACATGGCACCGGACATAGATCAACTCAGATCCATGTCGCAGAAGGATAAGGAAACCTTCAAGGAATATACTCAGAGATGGCGTGAGATTGCCGCCCAGATTTTTCCACCTCTTGAGGAAAAAGAGATGACAAAGATCTTCTTGAAAACCTTGAGCTCATTTTACTACGACAGAATGGTCGCCAATACGCCCAGTGACTTCATCGAAATGGTAGGCATGGGAGTTCGTCTTGAAGAAGCAGTCCAAGAAGGACGTTTAGTTAAAGATGTTGGACCATCAAGCAGCACCAATAGATACGGTAGTGCTCTCCCTAAGAAAAAAGAGTAAGATATTGGCAATATCTCTCTCGGAAAGCAACGACGACGTTACCAACCAGTAGCAGCTGTAACTCCTGCTATTAATCCTGCGTCTGTTCCTACGTATCAACCTCAGGTTTCTTAAAGCCAACCAAATCAACAACTATATCAGCAAAGGACACAACAGCCTCTTCAGTAGGCTGGTCCTCAGTATAACAACAACCGTACAACGCGACCACCAGGGTTCGACCCTATACCAATGTTGTACGCAGAACTGTTTCCACTACTACTGGTCAAGGGGCATGTCCAAACCAGGGCTTTTCTTACGATACCCAAGAATCCGCCTTTTTGGTTCAAAGCGGGTCAGACTTGCCCTTACCATCAAGGAGGACCAGGGCATAACATAGAAAACTGTCGCAGCTTCAAATCTGATGTACAGAAGCTTGTCAGGAGCAGGGTCTTATCCTTCAATGATACAAATGCAAATGTTCAGACGAACCCATTGCCTCAACACGAGAAAGCTGCAGTCAATTTGATAGAGGAAGAGTCTAACCACAACTATCAAATTCATGATGTACTCTTATTAGGAACCAACCTGGTCAAGATGCATTGCAGACAGATTAGTTACAGTCACATACCGTCTCATATTTATCACCGATGTGATATCTGCTCTGAAAACAATCAAGGATGTTCTATGGTGCAATCAGCTCTACAGGAACAGATGGATCTCAGATGGATCCAAGATCACCGAATTCGTGAGGTCAACATGACTTATACCAATTCCAACATCATTCAAAACCACAACATCCGTGCGATGAATGTTAACTTAGTGGCAATGCACTCAAGGCAAATCCAACATCATAATCTGCCACAGCACGATTATGATTCCTGTCTGATTTTCTCGGTAAATAATCAGGGATGCTCTTTTGTACAAGAGGCCCTCCAGCGTCAGATGGATCTTGGATGGATTCAAGATTACCGTGATAGAAGTCATTATTAAGTGAATATGATTCAAATCTTTGATATTCGCTTGATGAATACCAGCTTGGTGGAGTTACATGCTAAGCAAGTCCAGTTCGGTTTTCTGACTTCGCATGATTATCAGAACTGTAAAGTGTGTCGTGAGAGTGACCAAGGTTGTGCACTCGTTCAAAGGACACTTCAACATTTGTTAAACCACTGGTGGCTTCCGATCTATCTAGATGAAGACACACAACAAGTCAGTATGATTGACGGGAACCCTACTATGTATCAAAGTCAGGATGTTCGATCAACGGATACAGATCTAGTAAGGTTACACTGCATATAAAGCGGATGTGGTCGGGTGCCACCACATAACTATGAGCGTTGTAGAGTTTGCTCAGAGAATAATCAAGGATGCTACCTCGTGCGAGCAGCCCTCCAAAGTCAGTTGGACCATAAGGAGATTCAACCATGGTCAAGCTCTGGTTCAATGTCAGGCTATCATCCTAATCAAGGCAATGATGTTGTTTTAATCCCTAAACGTGAAGTGGCCAAAGATGTGTGCGCCATAATCCCTTTACTCCATGAATAAAGAATTCCTCTTTATAGTGGAAGGATTCTCAACATCAAACCAATTGAGGCTGGCTATGATGGTCAGAAAAATCAGAAGGCTCCTGTAGTTATCTATCTGCCGGGACCAGTACCGTATAAATCCGATAAAGCTATCCCTTACAAGTACGGTGCAACAACAATTGAGAATGGAAAGGAAACTCCATTACCCTCCATCGTGAATATTACAGACATCAGTCGAGTAACACGGAGCGGTCGAATCTTCAACCGAGGAGCTGAAGAACCTACCAGAGAAAAGGAACCTCAAACAGAAGTTCCTAATTAACCAGTTGGCTAGTCCAGTCATCCCGACCTTTCAAAGAACGATGATGAGATATTGAAGCTCATCCAGAAGAGTGAGTACAACATTATTGATCAATTGTTGCAAACTCCTTCAAAAATCTCTGTGCTATCTCTTTTACTCAGTTCCGAAGCTCACAGAGAGGATCTACAGAAAGTCTTAGAGCAAGCCTTTGTGGAACAAGATGTGACAATAAGACAATTCGATAGCATCGTCTCCAACATCACTTCCTGCAACAACTTGGGGTTTAGTGATGAAGAACTGCCGGAAGAGGGCCAGAATCACAACATGGCACTAAACATTACAGTCAACTACCAGGACAATGCTTTAGCCAGCGTACTGGTAGACACCGGATCAACTCTAAATGTTATGCCAAAATCCACTTTAATGCGACTATCCATTAAAGGATCTCCGATGAGAGGCAGTGAGGTCATCGTCAAAGCATTTCACGGATCTTGGAAAATAGTTATTGGCGAAGTCGACCTTCCCATAACTATCGGTCCTCACACTTTCCAAGTCACTTTCCAGGTCATGGACATCCGGGAAACATACAGTCGTTTGTTAGGAAGACCTTGGATACACGACGCAGGGGCAGTCACTTCGACACATCACTAGAAGCTGAAGTTCGTCAAGGATGACCAACTAGTCATAGTCTGCAGAGAGCAAGCCTTAATTGTGAGTAACTTATCGTCATCCACTTATGTAGAACCAGAGGAGGTTGTTGGAACTCAGTTCCAAGTACTTTCGGTAAGAAATAACAATCAATCAGATAAAGGAACGTCGATTTCCTCGTACAAAGATGCTCTCGAAGTGAGCTAAAGTAACAATGCAAAAGGATGGGGACAGCTTGTCATTCCTACGGATAACAAGATGAAGAAAGGTCTTGGTTTTTCTTCAAACTGTGCCCAGACTGCTATTAACGATGAAAGTCTTTATCCCATTCATGATTTCTTCCACAGTGGAGGTTTCCTTCACCCAGTATCTCAAGAGGTACATACCCTTAACGAGGGTGACTCTTCCGATACAGATGAAGAATGGAAGTCCTACCTTAACAAAGACGGTTATATGTCTCAGGCCACACACAAAGTCCGAGATATATACCGAGGTCTGATGTCAAAATGATATACGGAGATTGTGATCCGGAAGGATGTCGTGCTCCACCAAACTCATTAGAGGAGGACACTCTAATGAAGGACAACTTTGACCATGACTATTATGGCCAAATGGATGGCCTGCCTATCTGGAAGCCGTACCCAGGAGACTCAGGGCAAAAGAGTCGGCCGAACGATGCATGTCAACTGAGAATCATTGAAAAGAATACATGTGTCCCCACCGAATCATGGGATCGTTACTCAGGGCATTCAGAAGATATCTAGTATAACGATGAATTTGCAAAGTTTGCAGGACAAGAGTTCCTTAACTATGCTTTTCCCGAGGTCAATGTCATCGAAAGGGATGACTCCTCCAGTTCCAAAGAAGTTTGGGACACCCTAGGACAACCGAGTGGAAAATACGACTTCTTGGTCAAGTACACTGCTCCTGAAAGCTCTCGTATCAGGCTCGAAGACATCCAGCCAACTGGATGGGGAGATCCCCCTGAGAGTACAAATAATGTGCAAGATACAACGGAAGAGGTCGCCTACGACAACTCTGCTTGGGAAATAGATTCCAACGATCCCGCTCCACCAGAAATCAGCGTTATTTCTGAAGACATATCAGGAAGGAAAGTACCAGACTTTGTGATTCACCGAGAAGTTCGCCGCCAATGGGTTGCTGTCAATGTTCCGAAAGTCGTTCATAAGTCTAAGTAATTGTCGTATTTACTTTAACCTTTCACCCTGCCCAGGTGAAACGAATGTTTTGATAGGGCTCACTTTCTGTAAATGTACCTCTTTGCTTTGCCCAAAGCGACAGAGTTTTGTTTTATAGGGCTGTAGTTTCAAGAATCGACAAAATCATAAATAAAATAACGTCGTTCTGTAATTTCCGCATTTATTGTTGTTTTCTCTTTTCGTTTTTTCAGAAAATGGTAATCCTAAACACAACTCACATAATAAAAACAAGCATTTTTCAGAAATTACACTACACACACTCTTGCATTCTCTCTATCTCTTCTAAAAAACAAATCATCATGTCATGCAGATTGCATGTTTTAAACCACATTTAAACATACGATCCAATGCCTTCTTCCAACTTTGAATTCCCGGTATTTGAGGCTGAAGAAGAAAATGACGAAGAAATTCCAGAAGAGATCTCCCGATTACTCAGACAAGAGGAAAGGTCCATTGAACCTCACAAAGAGCCATTGGAAGCGGTCAACTTGGGTTCAGGAGAAGAGAGAAAAAAAGTCAAGATTTGGGCGCTGCTCAGTCCAACTGTCAAAGAAAGTTTGATAAAGCTGCTCAAAGAGTTTCCCGATGTGTTTGCTTGGTCCTATCAGGACATGCCAGAGTTGGATACTAGCATCGTGGAACATCATCTATCGTTAAGATCAGAATGTCCGCCAGTGAAATAAAGACTAAGACGGACTCATCCAGACATGGCCATCAAAATCAAAGAGGAAGTACAAAAACAGATTGACGCGGGTTTCCTCGCCACATCAGAATATCCTCAATGGCTAGCCAACATAGTACCAGTTTCGAAAAAGGACGGAAAGGTCAGAATGTGTGTAGACTACAGGGATCTAAACAAATCAAGTCCAAAGGATGACTTTCCCTTACCGCACATAGACATGCTGGTAGATAGTACAACAAAGTTCAAAGTATTCTCCTGCATGGATGGATTCTCGGGCTAAATCAGATAAAAATGGCACCGAAAGACATGGAGAAAACTTCATTCATCACCCCATAGGGCACTTTTTGTTACAAAGTAATGTCGTTTGGTTTAAAGAACGTTGGGGCAACTTATCAAAGGGCCATGACTACTTTGTTTCATGACATGATACACAAAGAAATCGAGGTATATGTCGATGATATGATTGCCAAATCTAAAACAGAAGAGGAGCATGTGACCCACCTGTCAAAACTATTCGAGCGTTTGAGAAAGTACAAACTCCGGTTGAATCCCAATAAGTGCACATTTGGTGTCCGTTCAGAGAAACTGCTAGGGTTCATCATCAGCCAGAAAGGAATTAAGGTTGATCCTGACAAGGTTAAGGCCATTCAAGAAATGCCTTCTCCAAAGACTGAAAAACATGTCAGGGGGTTCCTGGGACGTCTAAACTACATTTCCAGATTTATATTCCTCATGACCGCGACGTGTACGCCGATCTTCAAATTACTCAAAAAGAATCAGGATTGCGTTTGGACAGAAGACTGCCAAACTGCCTTCGACAGTATCAAGGAATACCTGTTTAATCCACTAGTTTTATCACCTCCAATGGAGGGAAGACCGTTGATCATCTATTTAACAGTCTTGGAAGACTCAATGGGCTGTGTACTTGGTCAACAGGAAGAAACAAAAAGGAAAGAGTCCGCCATCTACTATCTGAGCAAGAAATTCACCGACTGCGAGACTAGGTACACTATGCTTGAGAAAACTTGTTGTGCTCTGGCTTGGGCAGCCAAACGTCTTTGCCAGTATATGATTCGTCACATAACTTGGTTAATCTATGAAATAGATCCAATCAAGTACGTCTTTGAAAAGCCTGCTCTCACGGGAAGGATTGCCCGTTGGCAGATGTTATCAGAATATGACATAGAGTACCATGCTCAGAAAGCCGTCAAAGGAAGTGTTCTAGCCGATCATTTGGCTCATCAACCGATTGAAGATCAGGAATCAGTCGGATTTGACTTCCTAGACGAAGATGTCATGTATTTGAAAATGAAAGATTGCGATGAACCGCTACCCAGTGAAGGGCCAGAACCAGGTTCCCAATGGGGACTAATCTTTGACAGATCTGTTAATCATTATGGAAACGGAATTGGGGCGATCATCATAACACCTCAGGGTACCCATATTCCTTTCACTACCAGATTAACATTCAAGTGTACAAACAACGAGGCCGAATACGAAGCTTGTATCGTGGGTCTCGAAGAAGCAATTGACTTAAGGATCAAGAACTTGGATGTATACGGTGACCCAGCCTTGGTTATCAATCAGATCAAAGGAGATTGGAACACATATCAATCAGGACTGATTCCTTACAAAGATTATGCGAGAAGGTTGTTACCCTTCTTCAACAGATACGAGTTTTATCATATCCCTCGTGAAGAGAATCACATGGCTGATGCATTAGCCACTCTCTCTTCCATGATTAGTGTAGGTCAATGGAATAACATACCTAAGATCGGCATAATGCGCCTGGAAAGACCCGCTTACATCTTCGCGATTGAAGCAGTCATAGACGATAAACCTTGGTATCACGATATCAAATGCTTCCTTCAGAAACAAGAATACCCACCTGGGGCATCCAGAAAAGACAGGAAAACTCTCAGAAGACTGGCAGGCAGCTTCTTTTTGAGCAGTAATACACTCTATAAGAGAAACTTTGACATGGTCTTGCTCTGATGTGTAGACAGACCAGAGGCAAACATACTGATAAAAGAAATTCACGAAGGATCCTTTGGCACTCATGCCAACGGACACACAATGGAGAGAAAAATTCTAAGAGCAGGGTACTATTGGATGACAATGGAATCCAATTGTTACAAATACATGAGAAGGTGTCACAAGTGTCAGATATACTCAGACAAAATCCATGTACCGCCAACGCATCTCAAAGTTCTTTCTTCCCCGTGGCCTTTTTCCATATGGGGAATCGACATGATTGAACCCAAAACTTCAAATGCACATCGGTTCATCCTGGTAGCCATTAACTACTTCACTAAGTGGGTAAAAGCAGCGTCGTACGCCAATGTAACCCGACAGGTGGTAGTCCGTTTCATCAAAAACAATCTCATCTGTCGTTATGGTGTTCCAAGCCAGATCGTTACTGATAATGGATCCAACTTAAACAATAAGATGATGAAAGAGTTGTGTGCTGAGTTTAAGATCGAACAGCATAACTCATCTCCCTACCGACCTAAGATGAACGGAACGGTAGAAGCGGCTAACAAGAACATCAAGAAAATCGTTCAAAAGATGATTGTAACCTACAAAGATTGGCATGAGATGCTACCCTTTGCTCTTTACGGTTATCGCACATCTGTTCGCACTTCAACAGGGGCAACCCCTTTCTCTCTAGTATATGGCATGGAAGCAGTGCTTCCCATAGAAGTAGAGATCTCATCAATCCAGATATTGATGGTAGCTAAGCTAACAGAAGCTGAGTGGTGTTAAAGTCGACACGATGAACTGAATCTGATCGAAGAAAAGAAAATAACGGCTCTATGCCATGGTCAGTTGTATCAACAAATGATGAAGAAGGAGTTTGACAAAAAGGTCCGACCATGTGTCTTCAGGAAAGGAGACCTTGAGCTCCAGAAGATACAATCCTTTCTCACTGATTCCCGGGGCAAATGGACTCCGAATTATGACGGCCCTTATGTGGTCAAGAAAGCCTTCTCAGGCGACGCCTTGAGACTCGCAACCATGGATGAAGAGGAATTTGCCTACCCCACGAATGTTGATATAGTCAAGAAATACTTCGCCTAAATTAAAAAAAACATCTCGGTGGATTGAAAACCTGAAAGGGCGGTCCAGGAAAAATTTAGAGACAAAATAAAAAAAAATCATCTCGATGGATTGGAAATCTCAAAGTACAATCCAGGAAAAAAATTAGGGATTCATCGCAAGTAACTACGTCTGATCAGTTCAATCCCTCAACAGCAATGCCATCCATCAGGAAAACTTTAGTCAAGGTCATCTTTGACGGAAGCTCAGGATGTCCAGAATTCAAAGTTGGTAGAAGAATAGCGGTCGTCATGTTTCAATGTAGCCCTTCTCCCTTAAATTACCATTTTCTAACTTTGTAAATGCTCTATGGAATCACGCGTTTGGCTGATTTCCATCCTATCAATAAAATTTGAGCCCTAGTGCTTTTGTTTGCAATTCTTATTTGTTTTAGCTTTAGAGAACGACATTTTTAACATGATTAACGATTCTTGAAATAAAACAAAAATGAATTTACTTGTCAAATTTTACTGCTTTTAAAATAAAGATGGCAATTCTTTTGACTGTTGAACATTGAAAGAACATTGATTGCTTCTCCAAAGGCGATTAGGCTTCAAAGTGCAGAATTAAAGTACTCCTTCTAAACCAGTACGCCTGAACGAAGGATCAACTGTATCGGATGTGAATGTTTCATCTGACATCCCCGGCAGAGTTCTTATCTCCTAAGCCCGACCAACGTTGTTCCCCACTGGGATTATCTCTCCTAAGCAAGGCAGAATTTCTATCTTAAACCAAACATACTTCTTCATCCCCTACAGTGGCCGAGTATCCAATCGTGTTCGCCTATTAGTCTGTATGTCGCGTCAGTTTTGTCAGCATAAACATACATACATCATGCATTATTGATTAGCATTCATATTCAAAGTGCATCACTATCACTCTAGTCAGTCTTAACTCTAAGTGGTAAAGTCCTCTTGTCAATCGAGTTGTCAATTCTTTCCTCGTCAGGAAGCGAATCACATAAGTAATCTCTCCCCCAGTTTATTTCTGGAATGGAAACGACCCTTGACCACTTTGATAACTTGAACCTCTGAAAGACAAGAAAACCTTCGACAAATGTCGCGCTTCGCCATTGAAGATGATATATTCGCTTTCCCAGATTAAGGAAAATCCCCAGAGAAAGCCTCGCGACTAGAGACTCTCAGCAACACATTGATTTTTCTCCCCAAGAGAGCCAATGTTCATGAGGTCATCAGCACCTCAAAACGGGATTACATCACATGGCATTTCTTCGAAAAGATCTCGAGGAAAGGTATGATGTAATATCACCAAGCGGGAAACAGTCTCTCAAGAGACTCGTGTTCCCAGTAGAGTCGACAAATGGCATCTCCAACATAGAAGTTTGCACGCCTCTACAGCTCAGACGAATAGGTTCCCCAGCAAGTGTGACATCAAAATTATTTTTCCCGTCAAATGGCATCTCCCCAGGAAAATTCGGCAAGAAGTTCGAGGAAAATCGCTACAAATAGCGTCCCTTGTCAAGCAAGTTTATTGACAAAAGAAACTAAGACCAGTTCCTTGGCTGAAGACCAGGATCGAGGGGAAGTTTATATCAGAGACTGAGACCAGTTCCGTGGCTAAAAACCAGGATTGAGGGGAAGTTTATATCAGAGACTGAGACCAGTTCCGTGGCTAAAAACTAGGATCGAGGGGAAGTTTATATTAGAACCTAAGACCAGTTCTGTGGTTAAAAACCAGGATCGAGGGGAAGTTTATAGACAAAATAAAACTTAGACCAGTTCCTTGGCTGAAGGCCAAGATCGAGGGGAAGTTTCACCTTTTTCTAAGCATCATTGCTTAGCAAAAGAAGATGGACGGGCAAACTGCCATTCATAACCACTGCCAAAATTTCGGGGTACTCCAATATTTAATCCTCTTGCACCTTGAATGCCTGAATACCTTTGCCATTCACACCTCCGGGTCCAAGAAGATTAAATAGGGACATCTGTCATACCCCAAATTTTGACCACCAAGATTTCTCATCATTGTGCAAATCATTACCACAATATGGATGAACCATCATGCCTCATTAATATCCTCAGAGATGTTTGAGCATCCACCACAAACAAGAATTAGGGGTGTTGAGCCCTCTCAGGGCACTTAGACAAAGGATCAATCAAGAAATGACATGATCTTCAACTTGTCTAACCTCTCAAATACCCATAAAGGATCAAGAGGAACCCCACATCAAGAATCAAGCACAAGGGTGCAACATTCCAAGTGGATCAAGCCTCAAGATCACCAGTGTCACCAAGTTAGGGTTTTAGTCAACTAAGGTCTCCAGATGAAAATTTTCCTTTGGGCATGAGCCAATGCTTCAAAGCATAACCCAATATAATCCAAGGGACCTCATGGACCCAATCATCAAGTCAATTTAACCTCAGGGGATGCATTTAACCAAAAAATTAGCAATTAGGGTTTCTTGACCTAATTCACCCCTAAGTTGACTTTTGGGACAAAACATGAGCCAAGACCTCAAAACATGATTTGAGGGGCTCCAATGCACTACATGGATCCATTTGCAACAATGGATTGATCCAAGAAGCTTGATTCACAAGTTTCAATTTCATCTGAACCACAATTAGGGTTTTGAAGAAAAAGTCAACTGTATCTTTGACTTTTGACCATGACATGCTCCCAAACCCTGAGACATGATTCAATACATCCTATAACACCTATGGAATCCATCCATTAGGTTTGATTTAGGTCAAGGGCTTGATTTCACAAAGGATCGCACAGTTTGGATTTCATCCGATAAAAAGTCAACTGTACAAAAATCCAAAGTTTGACTTTTTGAATTTTTGGTCAACCAAGGTTCTTTAACCCTAAAACAATGTTAATATGTGATTTTAATCATCATTCATCAAGAAAAACCAAAGAAAATGAGTTAACTTGTAAAAGGGGTAACCATAAGAAAACTTAGAATTTTTCTAAGTTATGGAACAAAGTGGCTAGGGTACCAACTTCCAAGGACCATAACTTGAGATCCAAGCAACCATTTTGGATGGTCCAAAGCTAGATTTGTAGCTCTCATTTTACAATTCAAAAGTGTCAACTACATCTCATTTCAATTCCTCATGGATTTTAAGTTATGGAGTGTTCAAAGTGGCTAAAAACATGAAAATGACACATTTCCAACACTTAGTGAAATTTTCACTAAGTCAGAATCTGCCTTAGTTTTTCCAAAATATAGAGGCATTTTTCATTTTAATTCAAGTTGGATCGAAACCAAAGTTGGACATCATGTTGAAATAGGATATATCAGCTTTCCAAAATGACCAAGAACTCCATCAAACTCCACCTGAGCTAGGGGTTATGACAGTTGCAACATGCCTTGCTGCAAACTGTCTTGGCAAGGCAGATTTGTGCATTAGGGCTGGAATTGATCAAATTGTGCAAAAATAAACATGGTTATCCATTTGCACATCTCAAGGGGGAACAACCAAGGAACAAACACTGATCCATAAGCCTCACAAGTCCATGAATCTATGTTTAGGCATGTCATCCCTAGAATTCAAGATGCTTCAAATATTCAATTTTGTCTAAAAGCATTTAACTGAAGCATAGAGGTGGCATTCATCAAGAAAATGTTATCCAAGTTCAGTCAAGACTTAACCCTGAACCAAAGAATCTTAGGCTTGTGCTATAACCTCAAGTCAATGGCGAGAGGAGACTTGAGATTCCATTTGATCACAATTGGCCACAGACCTGTACCAGTTGCCATTCACTATTGCTTGCAAAACAAACTTGCTCCACTATAAATAGGCCTCATTTGTGATCAGTTTGAGTACACTAAAGCACCCAAACTGATGCTTTCCTCAAAATCTCCACTTTCACTCCAATTTTGCCTTCTAACTCAAGTCACTATCGGGTTTTGAGTTTGAGAGCAATTCCAACCAAACCAATCACACACACACGTCATAAACATCATATGTGAGTGATGCATAACACAAAATCACATATGGAACATCAAATTTTCAAAATCACCAGCCAATTTCTCAAGTTCTTGACAGATTTGCAGTTGGGGTACCATCTCAAGTTCCAGATCATTTCCATTCATTCCAAGCATTCAAACACAATCCTTGGCACCTAGGGAAGTTGTCCAGATCATTTGAACCTAGCTGTAACACCTCTAACTCAGAACTCGATCACCAGTTGCAAGAGGTAAGCATGAACTCTTCAAACTCCATGATGCATGCATATTTTACTGCACAATAATTTTTCCATATGTTCCTAATCATGTATGGAGTGATAACCCTCAATCAATTGCCATGAATTAGTCGTGTATAGAATTTCATGGTGTTCATGCTGAAATTAGGGTTCTTGATAGTTTCTTCTGATTTCTCACTCAATACTCAAAATAAATGCAATTAATCTATATGGTTGTGATCCTTGTTCAAAAACGGGCAAGATTAGTACTTGAGTCGTGCAAAATCATTGAGAAATCATGGAGAAAAGTGAGAAAATGCAAATCTAGAAAAACAGAGGGCGCGGGCAAGAACTTGGTGTTCTTGGCGCCCTTTTTCAAATTTTTGAATATTTGAATATTTTGTTATTTTTGTTAATTGATTCAAAAATTAATTTCTCTTTGAATATTTATGTTTTTGAATTGATTTTTTTCTCAAAATTCATTAAAATGTTTAAATATTATATTTTACAAAAAAAAACCAATTTATATTATTTATTTAATATAGTTAGATTTTTTGTAATTAATTTCATTTTTGTTGTTTTTAAACATTTTTAAATGAAATTCCCACTTTGATCTTTCAAAACCAATTGAATTTCAAACTCTCATGTAATTAAACATGACTTTTCAAAATATTTTTCAAGGTGTACAACTTATTTTTGAATATATTTGGTATTTTATATCATTTTTTTTCATTTAATTTCCTTTGAAAAATAACATTTTTATTTAAAATTAGGGTTTCATCTTGATTTTAAATTTTAAAACACTTTTGGGCCTCTAATAGAGTGTAAGACCCATCCCTTATCATATACAAATAATTTGGGCCTCAGTCATTTGTATAAGTCCCGATACGATTCTCAAAACGACGGTGCGATCATTGTCCTTCACATGGGCCTCTCCCTGAGTTGTAAGCCCCATTCTCTTTTCTTTTAAAAAAAACTCTGGGCCTCTAATAGAGTGTAAGACTCAATCCCCTTTTAACCAAAACCATTTTTGGGCCTCAGGTATTGTACAAGTCCCTCTGTGTTAAAAGAATCACGGCGCGATCGTCATTTCAAAACAAATCATCTGGGCCTCCCCTCGTGTTGTAAGTCTCATCTTTATTTTTCAAAACATCCTTGGGCCTCTCCTTGAGTTGTAGGACTCAACCCTTTTGTAAATAAACCTCTGTGGGCCTCAGTCATTGTATAAGTCCCTCTGCAATTTCCAAAACAACGGTGCGATCACTATTAAACCTTGGGCCTCTCCTTGAGTATAAGCCCCAACAATCTTTGCAAAACAACTTCCCTTTTGATTTAGGTTCAAATATATATATATATATATATATATATATATATATGTTGTTATCAAAACTTTCTTTAATTTCTTTGAACAACTAACAATACAGCATGGAAGCTTGCTCGCCTGTAAGTTTTAAACAACTTTCATTTACTCGCTTTCATATATATATATATATATATATATATATATATATATATATATATATATATATATATATATATATATATATAACTGTATTGTGGGAAGTTGCGCACTGTAAGTCTTATTTCATATCCTTTTAAATACTTGTCATATATCAACTGTATATATACTAGTATAGTTATTTAGAGTTTTCCCCGACAACTAGGTCTAGAACTAGATAAAGCCATGTTGGTCACTCTTAAATACAGTTAAAACTAGATCCTAATAGGATTTCTAGATACAGTCTTGCCTTCTCTTGGGCTTAAACAATATGGAACAAAGAGAAAGGCAGTATTCTTTGTGAACCTTTTTCTCAGGCTGTCACCCTTAGAAATTGTCAAAGAAACTCTACTCCCCAAAGTTGATATATTCTCGGTGAATAGCATCTCTTGAGTTTCTTCAAACCTCAGAATTTTCACTAAATGATCTATTCTCGGTGAATAGCATTTCTTGAACTTTTCTTGGTTTGAGACCCACGGGCTTCCTAAAAGCATCCCCGCCTCCTCTTGGGCTTTGTACAGGAACCCTCCGGCTTCTTAGAAGTTCTCATGCCTTCTTTTGGGCTTAATACAAGGACTCTGAAGACCTCTTAAAGGTATAAGACAGAACTTAGTCATCCTTTGCTAGAGCGGTCTTTCCAGTGTCAAACCTCTGACCAATTTAGGGTTGATTCTCATCCCTTAATACACCCGCCTCCTCTTGGGCATCATACAAAAGATAAAACTCTTCCACACCAGTAGACTTGGACAGTCTAATCCCCTTGAGTCTCAAAGAAATTCTCAAGTTCCCTATAAATATAGGAGAAACCCCAATCACTCTGGATCAATCTCTAGAAAAGTCTAAAACCCGACCTCTCTCCTAAAAATCCCCAAACCAGGGACAATCTATCCCTAGTATCACAACCTCAAGGCATCTGATATCTCAACTCTTCTGGAACCCTCAGCAAGAGTTGATTCCCCACTTGGACCTACCTAGGGATCTCAATAATCCCCAGCAGAAAGTTAGCCTCCTCTTAGGCTTAGTATAATGACCTTTCCTCAGCAAAGTCAACCTCCTCTTGGGCTTTGTACAATGATTCTCCCCAGTAAAGCTAACCTTTTCAGACTCTCTTGTTGAGTCAATCACCTTTTCAGACTCTTTTGTTGAGTCTGTCAACTTTTAGACTCTCTTGTTGAGTCAATCACCTTTTCAGACTCTCTTGTTGAGTCAATCACCTTTCGGCACTCTCTTGTTGAGTCAACCTTTTTTAGCCTCAATCTCGGGCTTTGTACGAGACAGATAAAAATACTCTCTTGTTGAGTCAATCATTTTTCAGCCTCCTCGTAGGTTTGATGTAAAGATTTCCCCTAGCTAGAGCTAGCCTCCTCTCAAGTTGTGTAGAATAGTTTCTCCAGCTTGTTCAGCCACAATTATGGGCTTTGTACAGGACAGATAAAAGCACTCTCTTGTTGAGTCAAACCCTTTTGGCCTCAATCTTAGCCTTTGTACAAGACATAAATCTTCATCTCTTAAGCTTGGGACAGATATCTTCCCCACCGAGGTCACTTCCTCTCAGCCTTCTTTTAGGCTTTGAGGAATGATTTCCCAAGCAGAGTCAAACCCATTTCAGCCTCAATCTTGGGCTTTGTACAAGACACATAAAAAATATCCTCACCCGAGTTAGTTAAATTTCCCTTTTTAGCCTCAATCTTGGGCTTTGTACAATACAAACAAAATATTTTCCCCGAAAAGGTCAAACTTTCAGCCTCCTCTTAGGCTTTGTATAACGATATCCCCAAAATAGTCAGTCTCTTTTTTGCCTCAATCTTGGCCCTTGTACAAGACATCTATATACACACTCTCTTGTTGAGTTGGTCTTACCCAACCTCCTTTTAGGCTTTGGGTAAGGATTTCCCCAGTGGAGTCCATCAACCTCTTAGCTTCAACCTTGGGCTTTGATCAAGGCACACAAAAATCAACAATACCTCTTTAGAGATGACAAGTTCTATATCAGTTAAACCTTTTAGCTTCAATCTTGGGCTTTGAACAAGACACAAATAAACCTTTTAGCTTCAATCTTGGGCTTTGAACAAGACACCAAATATCTTTTTCCTCCCTTAGAATAGGAGGAACTACGATTGCTTTGATTTCCCTGTTTCTTTTAAATGGGAATACGTAGGCATAAGATTATGAAATCTTAGCGAGCATAACAATCAAAACTCAGGTCCAGTACCTTACCAAAAACATCGGGAAAACCCGAACTTCAACAAAAAAATCACTCACTCATACTTCCCAAGAAACTTTCCCAACCCATTAACGGATAAACATCGTCAAGTATAAAACGAAACCTAAAGCTAATATCCTGTGGATAACCACATATAGGATGGGTAATTGACAACTCCCCATTGTATAACCTGACCCCGGACCCCCCAATCTCTTTAAGCGTTTGTTCAGTTAAACATTCGCGTGCAAAGTTAGTTTTAGATGGCTTCCCTTTCCCTTCCAGCTTCATGGGATAGATAAGAAATCAGAAAGTAGTACCCCCTCCTACCATTGCGGTGAGGAAAGCCCAGTGATAAGGTGGTCGCGTCATCGACAGAAATCGCTCACTACAGGTAGTTGGCTAATGGCGTGTCCCCGCGTGAGGGGTACGTGGAGACCGTGGGGAAGACACGTGAGCGCTCCCCGTGTGAGTTGATGAATTGGACCTTCATTGGGCCCACCCCGACGGGGAGATGGTTGGATTATTCCTAACAGTGGGGCAGCCTCTGGCCCAGTCCAGAACACCTCTTTTCACAAATAAATGTGAAAAGGCAATGTGATGTATATCACGATATCACTGAGGGTTTAGATACGAAGTGTATATCTCGACTATCCGAACACTCTTCATCACTTTGAAAAACTCTTAACATGATTGATGCCAATTTCATTTTTATTATAAATTGGATGAAAAAGGAATGTGGTGTATATCACGAACTCCCCAAAATTTTGGATACGAGGTTTATATATTGACCATCCGAATTTTCATCATCTAACCAAAAATACCTAACTACATTTAACCATTTCACAAATAAGATGAAAAAGGAACGTGGTGTATATCACGACCTCCCCGAGTGTTTGGATACGAGGTGAATATCTCAACCATCCAAGTGTTCGTCATCACCTAAAAATATATCCAAGACATCCAAACTTTTTGCATTTGGGCTTAAAACCTTCAAACTCTTTTTTAAATGAAAGATGTTTCATCTTGAGACGATGAAAAACAATGCTTTGTCTATTTATATGTGTGAGTTGAGCTAAGCAAAGTTTTCCCGCAATGTTGATTTGTTAATCTATTATGTTGTGATGAAAACTCCCTCTCCTCTAACTGTTTTGGGTAAGTTGTTTTTCGTTCGATTACGACAACAACAACAACTTTCGCTAAAATCGACCCACAGACAAACATTTTCTACCCAGAACTACGTAGTCTTGAGTTCTCCATTGCACCTGGAGATACGTAGGAGCGATATTCAAAGTCTCGTCAGGCACCTAATAAAAAAACCATTTCTTAGTCCTTCTCTCCTTTTCTCAAACTATTAATAATCAGAAGAAAGCAAACATTTAAAAGCTAACACTTATGAACAAAACTAACTAAATGGTTCCCATTGACTACAACAGATATAAGGTGTAATACCCCATTTTATATTAATGCTCAGTTGGATATCAGATGAGATCAGATGAGTGTCTATGTGCCTATCTCTGATCAATTGAATTAATGGAATTCTGTAAGTATTGTTAAGTGGGATCATTAGATCATTAAATGAACTCTAAAGAGTTAGATTATTTAATGAAAGAGACAGATCGATAATTATTAGTCCAAGAGAGAATTTTATGGTAACGCTAATAATTGAGCATTTGTGTTAGACGATAAAATATCAATCGGAGATATTTTACTCTATCAGATTATATTATATAATAAAGTTTATATATATATATATGTTAGAAAGAAAAGGAAAAGAAAGAAAAGAAGAAAAAAGATAGGAAGAGAAGAAGAAGAGAGAAAGAAAGGGAAAGAGGAGAAGAACTTGGGAGAGGCTTGGATCAGCTTCGATATTCATCATCTTCTTCAACCTCCTCTTCGATTATCAGGTGGGTTCTAGATAGAAGATTTAGTTGTAAAATTCTTGAGGTTCTAGAGTTATGTTGGTTTTTGAGAAAAATGAGTATTTTTTGATAAATCAAAGAATCCAACGGTTGAAATGTGATATAAATTGTGTGGTACGACTGATATATATATGTATAATCATCTATTAATGCTTGGTTGTGTGTTTGAAAGGGTTTTGATTGTGATTGGAATGGAAAAGAGTCAAAGAAAAACAATTATTTTTTTTGCCTCTGCGCCTAGAGTAGTCGGTTACCCTGTGGTGAGTAACCGGTTACCCTTTGAAAATTTGGGGTTTTGCGCAGAAAATGAACTGAGTAACCGGTTACCCTGTGGTAAGTAACTGGTTATCCAAATGTGTCTCTAAATCTCATTTTGGCTCTGTTTCTCAAGTAACCGGTTACCCTATGGTGAGTAACCGGTTACCACTGTTTGATTTTCCAAAAGATTTCAAAAATTCATATCTTTTGACTCGGGTGTCCGATTTAAACATTCTTGGTATCATTGGAAAGCTATGACGATCCTCTACCCAATAAAAAGTGAAAATTATGGGTATACAATATGTTGTAGGATAATTTATTTAGTGGAAAATAAATGAAAATAATGTTTATACGATATGTTGTAAATCCATATCTTTTGGAGCGTGTTTCCGATCGAGGAGTTCTTGGTACCGATGGAAAGCTATAGAGATATTCTACACAATGAAGGTGTAAAATATCAGTTTTAATGCCTGATTAAATAATCGGAGGAAAACCCAAAACTTGTATTTATTATGTTTATTTGAGAAGGCAAAAGAGGCCTAGAGGTGTTGAATGCAATTATGATTGATTCACTATATGTGTTTATTATACAATTGTAATATGCTTTGTATAACTTATGATTGAATTATTGTATGAAATTCTAAAATGTGCAATTGTAATATGTTGTGCCTAAAATTGTTGTAAAACATGATCGAGAGGGTATGCATGTTAAAAATATGGAATGGGTAGAGTGAGGAAACCTTACCATGAAACTTAGATTGGAACCTAGTAATGAGCTAGGAAATTGATGAATAACTTAATGACAACGCTCGTGCAGAAGAGTCCGAGGCGTGTGTCCAGTACCAAATGGTATAGAAAGAATAAGACACTAGTATGGAACACGTGTAATTATTATGTTTTATTATTAAAGGCAAAATAGGCCTAAAGGCTAATGTGGCCTAGAATTATTGAATACAATTATGGTTGTATGTCAAATCATGAATCGTAACCATTATTCTATTATGTGCCGTCCATGAGTAACGAGCTCCTCTGGAACGAATGCACGATTACTTGGTAGGTTTGATTCCCAATGTTATAGTACGAATGGAGCCTATATGGTAAAGAGACTTGTGATGGTGTACGGGCCGTGTAAAGTGACGATTTAAGGTGATAATGTGTCCCTTAGCTCCAAATCCATCTCCTATGCCAAGTAATCTACGAGGGTCCATGACTCATTCCTACTTCTAGACGTAGAAGAGGACGGGAGAAAGGGGATGCCTTGACAAGGTTGACGATAGTGATAATTTGTGAGTTCACGGACTCTATATTGTGTTTCCATATAGTGTGAAATTTGAGAACTCAAGGTCATTTCCCTTCCCCTTGACTTGAGTTAGGATTTGGCTAGAACCTTGTAAAGCCGAGAGAATCTATAAGATAGGGAACTCACTGAGATTTGATGTATCTCACCCCACTATTGTTGATTATTTTCAAGAGGTATTTGCAGGTATGATTTACAAATGAAGCTTTATTGTATGTTCCAAGAGAAGACTAGTTTATGTCTTTTTGTATTGTGTATTCATTTTCTTATACAATGAGGAATATTGTACCTTATTCTTAGATTTTATTATTTTGGCTAGTTTCCATGACTTGTGCCATATGTTGTATTTATTTTTTAGAAATGGACAAGTATGTGAATTATGCAATTAGGCACTTTTGATGTGTCAGTACCAAATAAAAACACTTGTATGGTATTATTCTAGATAAATATTGTACAGGGCGTTACAGTTGGTACCAGAGCAGGTCGTGTCCTCGACCTAGCCTTGAAACATCATAAGTAAATATATTCCTGCCTCTTAAGTGTGTCTTGCCAGCATGACTCTTAATATCATACTATGTACTGTTGTGCCTGATCAACCTAATACTATGTATGTGATAGGTAGAATCATGGTTGAGCGACCACGAGGATTCCGAAGTGTTGTCGGAACTTGTGCTGTGAGGGTAGACTCAAGCCAAGAGTTAGTAGTGATGAGTTTTGTCAGCTCAATGAGGTTTTAGTAGAAGTTGTGCTTTGGGTAACATGGAATTAAAGAGTGGTGTGTTATTCAAGGAATCCTTTGGAAGGATGGAGTCTGAAAGTTGAGGACCTCTATCGGACGATTGGTTAAGGTATCAAGGAATATGTAAAATCGCTAGTGGAGCTGGATTGACCACTAGTATGGATAAGGATTTCAAGTAATCTCATTCCGTGGAACAGAAAAGTTGTTTTGTGGAATGTGTGACGTAAGGTCCGGAAGTGAGATAAGTATTGGTGTTTTTGTTTCTAAGGTTTCTAAGGTATCTTGAATGGTCGAGAGTACCTTGAGGAATGTGTTCGGAACAATATCTTCCAACTAGTTAAGAAATTGGCGAGTATTCAGTTGTGAAGAGAGAGATTGGGCTCAGGATATTATGCTAAAGTTGTGTCTTCGGTGAGAGGCCATTTTTGAAATTTAAATTTACCCAAGGAACAGTATAAGGTATTGTGTTGGAGAAAGAATGGGCTTCATGTAGTAATGGAAAGTGTAGTGATATGGACTGGAAGAAGTTGTATTAAGAAACAGAGTGAGTATCTTGTATTTAAGGGAATCTTAGGATGATGGTTTTATATTTGGACCTAAAAGGATTACAATGGAGAGCGAAGTAAATGCAGTGTGGAAAACGGTATTAACGGTATGTTATGAGGAAGTGACAACGAAACATATTTTGGACGAATGTGCGATAAAATCCTTAAGCTGCTGTTGAAACTAAAATTAAGAAAGTGTAATCGTGGATGGTTCACCTGTGAGGAGCCTATTAGTATGACATGAATGAGAAAGTTACACCTTGGTACTAAGAACAAGCGTAGAGGTATCACCGTGGTCACAAATGTACGTGATAGATTCTTATTCTTGAGACAAGTATAAAGGGACGTACTCTGTGGAACAGTGAATATTGTATTTTTAAGAAGTAAGATTGTGGTAAAACAACGAGAAGCAAATCAGGACTTATTACGGACTAAGTGTAAATCATGGAACAATTTATACCTGAAGGGTTTTGTAAATAGTTAATGAGAATTGTCGGTTGTGAATCTTCCATTAAGTGAATTTGGTGTAAGTGTGATGTCAACAGATAATGAAGGGTAATAAATCCCGGTTAATGTGTACTAAGTGATGGAAAGGTTCTTCAGGATGATGCATTGCCCCAATTTTACTTTCGAGTATAGAAAAACTTCTGTAATTGTGAATAATCAGAATATTTGGAATCTACCTTTTGTTGAACCAAGGACGTAGTTGTTTTAGTTCTCACCTAGAAATTCAAGTGAGGGAACGAGGTTGTGTGCTAACATGTTACGTCCATCGCTTTTGTGGTATCGTATAATGGTTGTGTGTTGGGTTTTGCTTATGGACGAATCAAGTATGAGTTGTGGCTAAAACCCTAGAATGTCGTCATTATTAGCTTCCCTCTAGTGTAGTGGTTTGAGCGGAAGATGAACTATCCCGCTGAAGTTTTGTAGTGTGACCGTGTCAAAGTTTGGAATTTTGCCTTGTCATTGGTTGGAGTGTGTCGTCTGAATGTCTTGACCTTGTAGGTTTTACCTTGAGTTGATCATGGTTGGTGAATGTTATACAAGTTAAAAAGCCGCAAGTTGAGAATGTTATTTCAAGTTAGAACAAATCGGATTGATAGTTTGAGTGGGGATGGCTTTGAATCAAGAAGAAACTAATTTTTTAATCCTTCAGCAGTGTTAACCGATTAACACAATGGGGTTAACCGATTAACACGTGCAAGGATAGTGCTTTGCACTAAATTTTGAGGAGTTAACCGATTAGCTCAGATGGGTAATCGATTAACATGTATGTAAATTATGAAATCCCTTAGGAACCATCATCTGTGTTTTGTTGCCATATGTTCTTCCAATTGATAAGTATTCGGAGAATGGAAAATAGGATTGCAAGTAAATGAAAGAACGATTTGTGTTTCGAAATCGGAACTCCTGAAAGGTGTTACGTTGTTGACCATTTGTCCAGAAGACAAGGGAGTTGACATTAGGGGAATAATATTGTGAACTGTGTTGAGTATGAGAAGATCTTAGGTGTATTACCGGTGTGAGTCTTAAGGGCGAAGTTGGAAAATACTCACGAAGTATCGGGCTCGTAAGGAATATTTTGGTGTGTAATTATGGTATTAGTAAGGTATAAACTGTTGGTTAGAGTTAGTAATTGTTAACTTCCGTGCGTTCATGGTATCAGATTTAGACCGTGAGAGTGGTACCAGTTGTGTGCAGTTGTGTTTTACCAAGAGAATGAAATTTGAAAGTTATCTTTCCAAGTACGATTAAGAAAAGTGGATCCAATTGAGAAACATGGCATGACCTTTGAGAGTGTGGGTGTATGTGGAGCGTTGTATGTGAATTGGTGAGTAGTATAGAAACTCACAGTTGTACCTTGAATGGTTCAAGTTTTGATAAGTGGTGACTCGCACATGATTGAAATTTCGTGATGGTGTTACATTTGATTGATTAAGATCTTGAAATCAACAAGAAACCTTGAGTGAGTCGGAAAACCGCAAGGAGAGTTATTACGGAATGTGGTAACCATAACCGAAGGTGGTTAAGCTATTTTTGAATGAATTATTTCGAGTTTAGACCGGATTTGGAGTTGTATATGTTACAGTTGTAACAGTGTAACCCCTGCACCTATCATCGGAAGAGTGTTGGGCCGATGTTATATTATTGTGTAATGGCGAAGAAATTGTTCTACCATGAGACGTTAGTAAGTTTCTTGTGTCGTTGGTTAGTAAGAACCCCAGTGGATAAGTGTCTTTCTCCGTGGACTGTTAGCTACCTGGTAGTACTTAAGAATTCGTGGCATTCCGTTGTGGGATTTCGGATTGCACAGTCGGAGGTGATAGATGAAATCGTTCAGTTAGAATAATAAGAACTTAGAAGGATTATTGATTATAAGTATGGAAATATGAAGATCTTGTTCTAAGTGAGTTACCTTTTGGTGTGACACGAAAGAAAGATGAAATATCGGATTTAATGAGTACCGTGTATAGCATCAGACCAGATGAAACTGGTAAAGAAGTCGTTTGACTAATTGTGAAGTGGTTTTGAACGTTGAAGGATTTATGAAAAGATAAATCGTCGATGATTGCATAAAGATAAGAAATCACTGACTTACATTGCGAAGATGGGATGAGTGGTTGTTGTCCTAAGCCAAGATAAGGCGTTACAGTTTTGTTTGTGACTCAGTAGAGGAATGTAGAATGGTACATTCTTTCCAAAGGTAAAATGCGACTAAGTGTTTTGTAAGGAACAACAGATGAATTGAGAAAAAGCAAGTTGAAAGTTAAACCGATATTGAACCAAGAGTATGACTAAGGACGTGAAGTTTTGATAATTTGTGAAAATACGGATTTTGGTCTGTGAAGTCAAGTTGGATTTTGGATTATGTCAGAAATTCTAACGGAAGTAAAGATAAGCGTGAATCTAAGACAATGATACAAGTTGTGGTTATTATCGAATAGAAGAAATTCGGGGGCGAATTTCAATTTAAGGGGGGAGTGTAATACCCCATTTTATATTAATGCTCAGTTGGATATCAGATGAGATCAGATGAGTGTCTATATGTTCTATCTCTGATCAATTGAATTAACATAATTCTTTAAGTATTGTTAAGTGGGATCATTAGATCATTAAATGAACTCTAAAGAGTTAGATTATTTAATGAAAGAGATAGATCGATAATTATTATTCCAAGAGAGAATTTTATGGTAACGTTAATAATTGATCATTTGTTGTTAGACGATAAAATATCAATCAGAGATATTTTACTCTATCGGATTATATTATATAATAAAGTTTATATATATATATATATATATATATATATATATATATATATATATATATATATATATATATATATATATATATATATATATATATATCTATATATATATCTGTGTGTGTGTGTGTGTGTGTGTGTGTGTGTGTGTGTGTTAGAAAGAAAAGGAAAATAAAGAAAAGAAGAATAAAGATAGGAAGAGAAGAAGAAGAGAGAAAGAAAGGGAAAGAGGAGAAGAACTTGGGAGAGGTTAGGATCAGCTTCGATATTCATCATCTTCTTCAACCTCCTCTTCGATTATTAGGTGGATTCTAGATATAAGCTTTAGTTGTAGAATTCTTGAGGTTCTAGAGTTAGGTTGGTTTTTGAGAAAAATGAATAATTTTTTATAAATCAAAGAATCCAACGGTTGAAATGTGATATAAATTGTGTGGTATGACTAATATATATGTATAATCATCTGTTAATGCTTAGTTGTGTGTTTGAAAGGGTTTTGATTGTGATTGGAATGGAAAAGAGTCCAAGAAAAACAATTATTTTTTTTGCCTTTGAGTCCAGAGTAACCGGTTACCCTTTGAAAATTTGGGGTTTTGCGCAGAAAATGAACTGAGTAACCGCTTACCCTGTGGTAAGTAACCGGTTACCCAAATGTGTCTCTAACTCTCATTTTGGCTTTGTTTCTCAAGTAACCGGTTACCCTATGGTGAGTAACTAGTTACCACTGTTTGATTTTCCAAAAGATTTCAAAAATTCATATCTTTTAACTCGGGTGTCCGATTTAAACGTTCTTGGTATCGTTGGAAAGCTATGACGATCCTCTACCCAATAAAAAGTGAAAATTATGTGTATGATGCGGGATAAATTATTTAGTGAAAAATAAATGAAAATAATGTTTATACGATATGTTGTAAATCCATATCTTTTGGACCGTGTTTCCGATCGAGGAGTTCTTGGTACCGATGGAAAGCTACGGAGATATTCTACATAATGAAGGTGTAAAATATCGGTTTTGATGCCTGATTAAATAATCGGAGGAAAACCCAAAACGTGTATTTCTTATGTTTATTTGAGAAAGGCAAAAGAGGCCTAGAGATGTTGAATGCAATTATGATTGATTCACTATATGTGTTTATTATACAATTGTAATATGCTTTATTTAACTTATGATTGAATTATTGTATGAAATTCTAAAATGTGTAATTGTAATATGTTGTTCCTGAAATTGTTGTAAAACATGATCGAAAGGGTATGCATGTTAAAAATATAGAACAGGTAGAGTGAGGAAACCTTACCATGAAACTTAGATTGGAACCTAGTAATGAGCTAGGAAATTGATGAATAACTTAATGACAATGCTCGTGCAGAAGAGGCCGAGGCGTGTGTCCAGTACCGAATGGTATAGAAAGAATTAAACACTAGTATGGAACACGTGTAATTATTATGTTTTATTGTTAAAGGCAAAATAGGCATAAAGGCTAATGTGGCCTAGAATTATTGAATACAATTATGGTTGTATATGAAATCAACCATTATTCTATTATGTGTCGTCCATGAGTAACGAGCTCCTCTGGAACGAATGCACAATTACTTAGTAGGTTTGATTCCCAATGTTATAGTACGATTAGAGCCTATATGGTAAAGAGACTTGTGACGGTGTACGGACCGTGTGAAGTACGATTTAAGGTGATAATGTGTCCCTTAGCTCCGAATCTATCTCGTATGCCAAGTAATCTATGAGGGTCCATGACTCGTTCCTACTTCTAGACGTAGAAGAGGACGGGAGAAATGGGATGCCTTGACAAGGTTGACGATAGTGATAATTTGTGAGTTCACAGACTCTATAACGTGTTTCCATATAGTGTGAAATTTGAGAACTCAAGGTCATTTCCCTTCCCCTTGACTTGAGTTAGGATTTGGCTAGAACCTTGTAAAGCCGAGAGAATCCATAAGATAGGGAACTCACTAAGATTTGATGTATCTCACCCCACTATTGTTGATTATTTTCAGGAGGTATTTGCAGGTATGATTTACAAGTGAAGCTTTATTGGATGTTCCAAGAGAAGACTAGTTTATGTCTTTTTCCGCTGTGTATTCATTTTCTTGTATAATGAGGAATATTGTACCTTATTCTTAGATTTTATTATTTTGGCTAGTTTCCATGACTTGTGCCATATGTTGTATTTATGTTTTAGAAATGAAAAAGTATGTGAATTATGCCATTAGGCACTTTTGATGTGTTAGTACCAAATAAAAACACTTGTATGGTATTATTCTAGATAAATATTGTACAGGGCGTTGGATAAGGGGTGATAATACCTTCCCCTTGCATAATCAACTCCCAAACCCGATTTGGTCACGCCAACCATTTCTTTGTCATCTTTTGGGGGTTTCATCGATATTTTGCCTTTCCTTCTTTGGAATAAATAAAGTTTAATGGTGACTCTGTTAGTCATCTCGCGAGTGTTTGATGCGCTCACGAAGGTTGTATTTTTTTAGATGCGACAGAGACCATGCAACAATGGAAAAAATGCATAGTAGCCAGTAAAAAGGGTATCCAGAAAATGAAATTAAATAATTAACTTACCTACTTATGCTTTCAAGTATAACACCTTCACCTTCGGCTACTAAGTTTGAACCTTCGGCAAGCAGGCCTAGAATTCGATTATGTTTGTTAATACACTACAAGATACATGATTTAAGTGACTCTTGTGCTGAAATGCACTTGTTGCAGTCATATCGTCTTATATTAAAACAATATGCATCATCTCATCACTGTAATATCTTTCAAGGAGAATGATATTTATGGGTTTTACTCGTTAATAAGGAATATTCACAAATAGAGCTTAAAGATGAACCCTGGGCCAAGGTTTCCCAAGGTTGCAACTAAAACATCTTTATCAGTAGAAGTAACACAAAGAATGGCAACAACCTGATATGCATCATACCCTAAATGCACCCCTTCTTATCATGACGATTTCTCCTACTAGTTACCAGCATTTTGGATATTGATAATTAGAATCACACATAGACTTAAACTTATCCAAGACAGTAGCAAGCTCTTCAGCCACTTTCTGGTAGATTTTAATTGAATCATCAACATGATAAATTAAATTTCATTTTAAAAGTTGTGATGATTCGGCAACAGGTGATTCCCATGATTCCATGATGTTAGGCTATTTCAACACAGGGTCGTGTTTCTTGAAATTCACAACAAGCTGATCATCATCTATAAATCTGCCCAAATCATAACCATTCAACCAAAAAAGGCTAAAAAACCATTTTAAAAATCATTTTTAGAACTAGTTTAATTTGAACAAACCATATTGTCTTAGAGAGTTTAATACTGTCAAAAAATGCATTTAGTTACCATCGATTAAAAATCAAACTCAAATGCTAAAAGAGAATAACTTCAAATTATAATAAGAAAACAAAAATTTGTTAAAGGCAAACATTTCATTTCTAAGTTAAAATCCTAAATACTAACCTAACCATAAAACTAATTTTGATATGTTTTGGAGTTTCTCAAATAGAATTGATTCTGACTTGAAATCTAAAACCCTTTAATTATTATTAAGCTATATCTTAAGTATAGAAGGAAAGAGGATAAGTAAGTTTCTGGTAGGTAATGGTGGAAACTGGGGCATTGAAGGAACATTTGCAAGGAGGTAGAGGAAGAGGGTATTTGGAAGATAGTGAAAATAAGGAAAAAGAATGAGAGAATGAGCGTAGTGAGACGGCATTTAGTTTAGAGAAGAATTTGTTTGTTTCCCTTTTCCCATTATTGAAATTCTATACCTCAGGGGATAGATGTCGAACACGATGTCCTAAATAGCAGGTTTGATAAGATAAACTAAAACCTTGATAGATTAAGAGTACAAGATGATGGAGCAGAAAAGCAATAAGGAACATAATAATTGGTAACCCGGTTCAATTCAATTATACCTACATCTGGAGGGTTAGCTTCCAGCCCAAGAAAGGAAATTCATTATTAGCAACTTAGTATACAATTAGTTTTACAAGCAACAACAAACCCTATGTTGTTTAATGCCTCTTCCTAACACTATCCAATGACTTTCTATATTGGACTCCCTCTAAATATGAGAAACCCTGTCACTTTCTATCAATTAATAAAACCTAGTGACTGGTGTTTCACTCAGTTATCAATGTCGAATATTACAACTCAACTAGACAAACCTTCTATGCCAAGTTACTAAAACATAGAGATATACATAAAGATGTTGAATTTACAACTCAACTAGACAAACCTATAACTATGACAAGTTACTGAAACATAGTGTGGTGTATATAAAATAACAAGGACTCTTGTAAACACAAGCACTCTAAAATCTTCAATGTGAATTCTTTCTTTACAATGTAGGTTAGAGCTCCTTATATAGCATAATAGCTCTGGATTTTTCTCCTTGGATAACACCTTTAATTTCATCCAGAAGTAATGCAGATTCTATTGGATATAATTTGTTCCATAAATCTCTCCAACAAGATATGATTTATTTCAATTTAAGTTCAAATTTAAATCTTCATTTAAATCTGAATCAATCTTCATGCAATTATCAAACAAATCACCTAATCATATTGTTAATCTAATTAACAATAAAATATGATCCAATCTTTGACTAGAAAATATTCCAAAATGCAGCAGCATTGACTTGTTGTGCTAGGCCCAGATGGCGTACCCACATGCTATGACATCACGTCTAGCATGTGTCCCTTCTACACCTCCATACAACTTAAGCAATCTATATTAATCTTGAACACTTTGAACACCTCTCCATGTTATTGTTTTGTAAAATGCAGCCATTCCAAAAGGAACAACAATCTCCCCTTTTGGCAAATTGTGGCAAAACAACTCTTCAAGATATAAAACTTATTCATACCAGAACAAGTGACATAACTCAGAGTGTATAATTATATGTATTCTAAATATCAAAGATAAGCTCAGCAGCAAAAAATTAGTATCATTCAACATAAATGCCACACAAAATAATGCTCTAGAATCAAATAGATAGACATGCAATCATTCACAACTTAGTCATGCATAACACTCAGTCAGCTCATAGTTAGTATCATACAATCCTATTAACTAATAATTATCAGCATGCAATCATTCACATACTTAGTTATACATAAGACAAATAATTAGTAGCTAATAATAGGATGTGCACAAATCTACTAACACGACAACTCACACCATAAGGTTCAAATGTATTTCCCGATACTCTAGCATGTGAGCACAACATTAGAACTTACCATAGATGGTTAGTACTAAACAAATACATGTCTTACCTCAACAACACCACCAACACCATACTACTTCCTCTTTTGCCATAATTTTGCAAAGGGTTAGTACTTCAAATAGAACCTAGATGCCAGTCATGCAAAGGTTATTATTTTAGCATATACGCAGCCATAATATGAGTAGAGAAACTAAAACAACATCCAGAGATGCACAAGCATTAGATTTGTTTGATTGTACATAAGTTTAAAGAGGCTATAGAGCATTTACAAATAAAAAAATTCCCAAATACAAAGGTCATCAAAGTGAAGAAAAACTTAAATCTTTCGGATCAGAAGCTCCCTTTAGCAATGAAACCTTCAGTCTTCATGCTTAATTGAATCCAAGAAGTTATCGTAGTCTTCATCTAACTCGAAGTCACTTGATTCCAATAGCTCTTCAATAACATCTTCTATCTTTCTTATCTTCTCAGGATTAAAATTGGTGGTCATTATCTTCTTAGTCCCACGTGTCTCGCCAGAAGGTTCAACAATGATGATGTTATTCCTAATACCTCCGTCTTCCTTGGCCTGATTTGACCAAGACTCCAACATATCACCAACATCCTTAGAAACCTTGATTTCTTTGATAAGTAAGCTCTCACTAGATTGCCTAGATGAATCATCAGAACCTTGATTCATGTTGAGGGGAAGATCTTGAAATATATGAGAGAAGGATACAACAAGATGTTCATTTTTCTTGATAGTAACAACAATACAATTATAACACACCTGTGATAAAAGAATGTGTTTTAGTTTTTGTGTCAAAGTGGTTTTAGGGGAGAGAAACACTTTTTCTCTTTTGGCACAACTACCTAGCATTGATTGATATTGATTCTCACAAATGCATGCCTCTTTTCCAAAGTGTATTGCATCTAATGACTTAGTGAAAATGTTAGAGACAAATGTATGAAATTTTATCCCACATTGCACTTCTTCACAATTTTATTCACCCGAAGTAATTTCTTACAATTGCTCCTTGTAGTAGTGTATTCATATACCTTTATTTAATCCTTGCTTACCCAAGATATTATGTTTTTTACAAGAGGGAACCATCTATCACTATCATCATTGCCATTGTAACATAACATGAGGTTTGCCATGGCTGTCACACAGACTTCCTTCAATAGTTGAACCACTTCTTCAAATGTCAAAACCTCTTTTGACAGCCACATCCCCTTCAACATTCTGCCATCTAGCCTTGTCTAACTATTGAGCATCATGGCAAAGACATTTGCTTCAGCATCTGGCTCTGATTGAAGCATTCTAGTTTCTTCACAGACACCAAGAATAATTTTCTCGCCCTTCTTCTGAGTTGGAGACTTAGCTACCACTATGATACTCAATATGTCTGGCACATCTTAGAAAACATCTTCCTTATCATGTGTATCATCCTTCATTAGCTTTTCTTGAAATTCAAGAAGATATCCAACTTCTTTTATCATGCTTAACTCAAGGTCAAACTACATCAGATGAACAACATTCTTCACCATGTTGTCTGAAAGTCAACATCACATATAAGAGCTTTATAATTGTCTTTTACAATGACTTCCTCTACCAACTAAACATCCTCTTTAGAGATCAAAGCTTCTTTTGGAAGCATCCTTTCAAGGGCTATCCTCTATTAACGTAAATACTTCAGCACAATATCCTCATTAAGGAGAGACACATTACCAAGATCAACATCCTTAGTAACATCTTCATTGACTGGTTCTGACCTATCATAAACAACCTTGCTTGATATAATAGCATCCTCATTATCACTAACAAAGTTCTTGACAACATTATCAATATTGTTACTCAAATTATTCTCCACGATGTTCCTCATTATGTTGGTAAAAAAGAGTTTTTCAACTTCTTCATATGCAAATATCAAAGAGTTTCTTAATTTGATAGCAGCAATTGGCTCCATATCAACATGGGTAAATCTAACCTTTGGAGTAATCGATTTATACTCCTTGCTCTTTGTAGCACATACCAGAAGACTGCTTTCATTCTTTCTTATCAATGTTTCACCTAGTGTATGTACATCTTTTAAAGTATGATCATGGTTATTAATACCACCACCGTCAGTCCCAACTTCTTTACGTACATGATCACCATTCTCCTTATGCACTTGAGACTTTATCAACATGTTGGAAAAAATGTCTGGCACATTGTCATCACCATCTAGACTACTCAAAGTTATTTCCTAGGAATATTCATCAAAAGAAATTTGAATACCATTATGACTTCTCGTAGGTCCAAACTTAAGTGGAACATTACTCATATCTCCATCAACTACTATATTAGACTTAACAACATAAGGAACATTGTGGAGAGAATTAGTAGTTCCAGCTTTACCAACCACCCTATTATGATTTTCACTAATCATGTGAGAAGGAATTATTAAGTCATAACCACTATTGTTCTGAACCACTGTAGGTTTTTCAAAATTGGGAGGACCTTCTCCCTGACCATCATATTTCCCTTTAATGTCACAATCCTCATGAGATGATTCAGATTTTTTCTCATCCTTGATCTTTTTATAAGAGATTGACTCGAATCTCCATGAGTAAATGTTGTCTTTGAATCTTGATCCCTTTATCACTTTTTCATGCTCTTTGGCGGTGACAACACATTCACCCTTGCTAAAGCTTACTTTGAATCCTAGATTACACACTTGACTTATGCTTATCAAATTTGTAGTTAAGCCTTCTACCAGTAACACGCCATTAAGGCAAGGAATTCCTGGCCTGGGCACCTTTTCAATGCCTTTAATTCTTCCTTTTATTCCACCTCTAAATGTTACATATCCTTGAGAGAAGTATTTGACTTCTTCAAGGAATGAATATTCACCAGTCATATGATTGGAACATCCATTATCAAGAACCCAGTCATTCTCTGAACATTTTCTAACCGATGTTTGAGCTATGAGGGATTTGAATTCAACTTTTTGTTTCCACACATTCTTGGTTTAAGCATGTTTCCCTTTCCTTTTGGGTCTAGGTTGACTATAGGGTTGAGGATAACTATACAATATAACGAAGTAGGGCCTTATATGCCCATATCTTCCAAAATGATGACATTTTCTATTAGAGTTCCAGTTCTCCCCATTATATGAATACACATGTCGTGTAGGATGTTGCGGCATGTGGTCCAACATTTGAAACTCAATTTTGTCATCCAATATCTCATCCAAAATATCCGACTCATTGTTTAGCATACATATATATTTTGTCATGTTTTTTATCTTGGAGTTTAACAAGGTTACTTCTTCTTCCATATTAGAGATGGCGATAGCTTGTTTCACCTTCACTTACAGGAGACCATTTATAGTTTTATTCTGATTGTCCACTTTGGTGAGTAACATTCTGTAATTAGAAGCTAACTCCTCATTAGTCATGTCTTCATCATTGGCTCACTTTCTGCCTCATATTTTCTAGAGTAAGCTATCACATTGTTGCCATTTTCCCTTTCACTTTCATCTTTAGAATCAAACCAGATTATGGAAAGTCCCCTGTTATGCCTTTTTAGAAGGCTGGGAAAATCATATTTAATGTGTCCAAAGCCTTCACACTCAAAGCACTAAGTACCCTTGATACTATTAAGATTGTCTTTATTCATGCCTTTGTCCTAGGAGCTAATGGCAGAGCTCTTGTTTTGGACATTAGACCTCCACTTTCTGTCTAGATTCTTTAAGGATTGGTTGAAATTTTACCCAAGAAAATCTATAGCATTTGAAATGCTCTCTTCTTTATCACCTTGATCTCTTTTGGTATTGGAAACAAATGTTATCCCTTTGTTGTTCTTTTATGATCTTTCATTGATGGGCATCTCAAAGGTTTGCATGGAACCAATGAGTTCATCAACCTTGATGCTAATCAATTCTTGAGCTTCTTCAATAGCAGTCATTTTCATATCAAACCTTCTAGGCAATGATCTAAGAATTTTTCTGGCCAACTTTTCTTCAAAAATATTTTCACTTAAGGCAACAGAAGTGTTGGCAATATCACGCAACCTAGTGTGAAATTCACAGATAGTTTCATCATCATTCATCCTCAAGTTCTCAAACATAGTTGTAAGGAGTTGTAGCCTTGACATACAAACTTTGGAAGTGCCTTCATGTGATGTTTTGAGAATCTCCCATGCTTCTTTAGATTCTGAACATGTGTTTATTAATCTAAACATGTTCTAGTTCACACCATTGAAAATGACATTCAAAGTCTTGGAGTTTCCAAGAGCTTCATTATCTTCAGCATCAGTCCATTCAGCTTGTGGTTTGAAGCTATTAGTTCCATCTTCAGAAGTAACCACTAGATGTTTCCAACCTTTTATCACAGGTTTCCATGCTTTATTGCCCATGGATTTGAGAAAGGCAACCATCATAGCCTTCCAATAATCATAGTTTGTGCCATTCAAGATAGGTTGTTTATTGACTGATCCTTCATCTTTCATTGTGTCCATTTGAGCAGAATTCATCTTCCTTGGAGCTCACTGAACAGGCTATGATGCATGCTCTAATGCCAATTGAAATTATATACCTCAGGGAACAAATGTCAAACATGATGTCCCAGACAACAGGTTTGAAATGATAAACCAGAACTTTGACAGATTAAGAGTACAAGATGATGGAGCATAAAATCAATAAAGAATACAATAATTGGTAACCCAGTTCGATGCAACGTCACCTACGTTTGGAAAGTTGGCTTACAACCTAAGAAAGGAAGTTCACTAATAGTATCTTAGTACAATTAGTCTTACAAGCAACAACAAAAACCATATGTTGTTTATTTCCTCTTCCTAACACTACCCAATGATTTTCTATTTAGGACTCCCCCTAAATATGAGAAACCCTCTCACTTTCTATCAATCACTAAACCCTAGTGATTGGTGATTCACTCAATTATCAATGTCGAATATTACAACTCAACTAGAGAAACCTTATATGCTAAGTTACTGAAACATAAAGGTGTACATAAAGATGTTGAATTTACAGCTCAACTAGACAAACCAACTATGCCAAGTTACTGAAACATAGTGTGGTGTACATAAAATAAAAAAGACTCTTGCAAATCCTAGAACTCTAAAATCTTCAATGTGAATGCTTGCTTTCCAATATAGGTTTGAGCTTCTTATATAACATACTAACTCTGGGCTTTTCTCCTTAGATAATAGCTTTAATTTTGTCCAGAATCTATTGGATATAATCTGTTTCATTAATCTCTCCAACAAGATATGTTTTGTTTCAATTTAACTTCAATTTTAAATCTTAATTTAAATCTGAATCAATCTTCATCCAGTTGTCATACAAATCACCTAATCATATTTCTAATTCAATTTGCAATAAAAGCTAATTTGATCTTTGACGATAAAATATTCCAAAATGCAGCAACATTGATCTGTTGCGCAAGGCCCAAATGTCGTATCCACATGTTGTGACCATTCGTCCATCATGTGTCCCTTCTGAACCTCCATATAGCTTAAGCAGGCTAGATTAATCTTGAACATTTTAAACATTTCTCTATGTTGTGTTGTTTTGTAAAATTCGGCCAATCCAAAGGGAAAACAACGATTTTGCCTTTAGCACCATCACCAAAAGTAACATAGATGCTAGTATAGCTTTTTTATCTCATTCAAATAGTTATTCTCTCATGTCATGTGTCTGGAATACCCACTATCAAAGTACCAATCTTCATAAGAGGATTCTCTTAGAGAGGTGTGAGAAATGTGGCTTGTAGTTGCCTCCTTAACTTTCCAAACGTATTGGACACGACCATTTGTTGATGGATACTTGGTTGGTTGTTGTTTGAAATGATAGAAAAGTCTACCATGCACTTTGTAGAAGAAAGGTCGAATATTCCCATATTTAACACAGTAGTAGCATCTCCAAAAGGGTTTTTTGAAGGGACTTATGTGTTGGTAATAACGCTGACCAAGTTGTTTTGGCATCTAATCTGTCATAATGAACTCAGTCTTTTGTTCAGGAGGGACACATTTGTTTCTTCATTCATAGAATTGTAGTCAAAACTAATACCTTTCATGTCTCTAGCCATTTTTCCCACACCAAGGATCTAATCAAGAATTTTAGATCCATGGTTTAACATGCGAACTGACTTGGCCATGCCACTAATCTTAGAGTTCATAAGTGTGACTTCTTCCCTCGGGTCAGAGATGATTTTGGTGAGATTATATTTCTCTTAAAGTGAGAAATTTATTTGTGATATATGTTTTTCACCAGAGTTGTATTTTCTTTCCATTTGACATATAGTAGTTTATAGGCTTCAGCAACATCTTCATCTGAGAGCTTTTCATTGCTAGATTCACCATCGTTTAACGCATTTGTTTTGTAACCTAAGCGAGCTGCGAAAGAAATTACAATGCTAGACTTTTATTTATCACCCTCCTATTTAGATTCTTCATTTGAAAGTGTGACATTATACCCCTTCTTTTTCTTATGAAGTAAGTTAATACCATTTGCCTGAATGTTCCCAAAATCTTCACACTCATGACATTGTATTCCATTTCCTTTGTTCACTTTGTATTCTTCTTTGTTTCTGCGCTGGGAGTTGAAGCCTCTTGTGTTGTTATGGACTTTGTCCTTGACATTTGTCATGACATTGTTCCTAGATCATTTTTCAAGCCTGCTCATAACTCTTCTAGACCTATTTGTAAGTAATACAATAGAGTTAGATAGGTTATCATCAATATCTTCTTCTTCTTGCTCCTTGTTATCTTCCATATCAACTTTGAAAGCAACACCCTTGCTTTTTCTTTTCAGATTTGTTATTGATAGCAATTTATCAATGAGCCAATAAGTTCATCTACCTTAATATAACTGATGTCATGAGCTTTTTCTATACTAGTTACTTTTATATAAACCTCTTGGGGAGAGATATAAGAATCTTTCTGGACAGTTTTTCTTCAAACATTTTTTAATCAAGGGAAAAGAGCAATTGGTTATGTCACGAACACAAACATAGAAATCAGCAATGTTTTCTTCTTCTTTAATTCTTAGTTTCTTAATCTTGGTGGTGAGAAGTTGGAGTTTCTACATACGGACTTTTGAGGTGCCTTCATGAGATTAGTCGGAGATAAGGTCCAACTAGCTTGCTTTGGTCTTGGTATTTCAAGGTCCTTGGTTAAGTATTATTTTAACTATAAGAAAAGTGGGTTTCCCAAATGTTTGATGTTCTCTAAAACTCTGAGCAGTGGGAGTATCCTGAGGATGTTATTGACTTGGTTAAGAAAGATTTCAAAATAAATAAGGCAGATGTCGAGGTAGAGTTAGATGCCAAGAATATTGTATTAGAGTTTTTGCATATTATAATGTGAATTTAAAGACGGTTTTGCGACAACCCATTGCTTGGTTTGATGAGGTCAGGAGCTGTTTTTTCCCTAAAATTTTTGCTAGTCTGATAAAGAACCCAATAACTTAGGAGAAAAGGAGGATATGGTAAATCATGGAATGAAAGAGGCAGATGAGCTTAAATTACATTTATAAATTCAACTTAACGGGCCAGATGAATCCAAGTTGGGGAAGAATAGTGGAGAGTCTAATGCTTTAGTTGTGGATGTAGACATTTATGGTCATGATACCACTAACAAAGTGAGAAATGAAAACATTGGGGGCAAATGCTAACAAAGATAGAGAATGAGATTTAGATGCTTATACTAAACCTGGATACGGAAGTCTACATGTGGATTATGTGCAAAACAAATTTCTCACATAAATGAACACTTTCGGCGTTAATGACGGGAAAATAATCGATATTTACCACAACTCAAGCATCTCAATGCATGTGCGACTAGAGTTATCTCAGAAGTAAGATGATATCACAAAAGGAATCCACAAAGATGCTAATGTTAAATATGGTTGGCTTGCATGTTCTAAATAGGAACTGTCCATGATGAAGGACCATGGGCTTGGTCACAATGCACTTTCATCGTCTAAGTGCATATATGTTATGCCTGGTAAATTTTCTTATGATAAACTTTGAACTTTATAGTATTTTAAACACTCCTAATAGTAATGGTATAAGTTTTTTTTAGATAAAAAATAACTAGATGCATATGGGATTCTTTTTTATAGCTTGAAATGAAACCACTCATTAAAATATTTTCATACTAAATATAACATGTGTCTCTAGTTTTTTATTACTCAATTTTAGGTTATAATTTTCTCTTACTATTATTCTCTCATTTACTCCATACTTCATACTTTACCTACTTTGTGTTATACATTACTCATTATTTGAAGTGTACATGACTTGCATAAGTACTTATATTTATTTTTTTTATTGAAAAATTAAATAACAAAGACATTAGTAAATGCAGTGATGTCATTGTAGTTATATAAAATTGATTCATGTCAATTATTGAAAATGATTTGTATTTGGTACTTGTATGATTTCTTTGTCCAACAGTGGTTATAGGTTATGTTGGGATTCAATCCTTTATCTTTGAGGGGGAGTTTCAAGCATATTTTTCTTTACGGCCAACTTTATACATTAATATCTAACGTATTACTATATATTATTCTATTGGAATGCTGAGTGGATTCAATTTTTCTATAATTACAACGCCCCTTATTGTGATGTTGACGAAAATGGGGTTAAACACTTGGTCCTTTGTCGTGATATAATGGAGAACATGAAGCCTCTTCATCGTGGAAATAATCAAATTCTTTCTAGTGGTTGCGAAGGTGATGTACTCTTCCTTGATCAAAATTTCCCCCTGTGTTGTACATTTTGATATTATATGATTAGTACTGAAGCTTGAAGAAGTTAATCATTGACAAACTTATTAATATTTAATTTTTTTTTCAGATACTAATATCTCCACTTTGGTTTGACAGAACAACCAGTTGTTTATTCTACTAATATGTAGTATGATTGTTATATCTTTCAAAATAAGTTAATCACAACACCTTATGTTTACTTTCAGGAAATGAACGATCAAATGAGATTTTGAAAGATATTTCTGGGACTAACTCTTCAACATTAGATAATGTAAGTTATTTCTTATGATTTTGAATCTTATGTTTTCCTAGCTTTCCATGTAAAAGACAACTTATAAAACATGCACAAGTGACCTGAGTGTTGAAATGTGCACAACTTTTTTTACCATTACATCAATGATGTCCATCAAATGTTTATGGTACATTGTCCACATGTGATATGTTACTTGTATAACATTAAAATCTAATTTAAGAATTTTGGGGATTTTATCTTTTGAGATTAGTTTAATGGTTTTTATTCCTCTAAGTGTTTCTTTATTACCTTTATAGAAAAATTGGTTTGTGAGATGCCTCAGGCAAATGTTGCGGATAATCTGACTAACACACGAAGAGTTCCAAGATCACCTTGGCTTCCATTTTTTATGTCATAAAGGCACATTACATACAGTTCATGGTATGTAAAGTAGTTGCAGTTGATGCCAAGGTCTTATCTGATGAAATATCGCTAACGTATCATTCTATACTTGTTCAGGCAAAGAAGATTTCCCGTAAGGGTTTCGTGAAGAAGCAATGATTGATTGTTGGAGATAATATACTGATATCTGCAATAATAATGTTTAATATAGGGTACCAAATTTAGTTATTCTAAAAGTTTAACTTGGCTTTGAAGTATGATGCATTTTCTCGTGCTCTTCTTATACCTCACAACAAATTAACTTGAAGTTGCAATTGTGTTAGTAGAGTAGGTAACAGGGGGGTTTTGTATATCGTCTCCACAGGGATTGTCGTGATATCGCTTACCGTTCTGCAGTTTAAAATGTTTTAAGAGAGGTTCTTAAAGTTTTTTTGTTTTGGATCATAAGTTTGTCACGATTTTTGTAGCAAAGATTAAATTCTAAAAGATGTTTGTTTAACAAGATATCAAAGATAGATTTCGTCAATCTAACTTGTATATATTCGATTAATCAAGCATGTGAACTCGTTTATAATTAATACAATCATGTGTCCTCTTAATAATGTCTATGTCTAGAATGGTGTCGTGAATATTATTGTATCCGTCATTAGATGATGTCTCATGCTAGCAACCGATACAATAATCGTTAAGAACAACACAAAGCAAATATCAACTCACAAATCTATGTCTAGAGTTTGTTTGTTGATAGATGAATATTTTAGATCAAGGTTTGTAAAATCTATGTCTAGAGTGATACAAATCATAAATGGATCATTCAGAGTAAAAACATTCAACATATATTAATCATTCACTTGTTCACATATAAATAGATCAAAAGAAATACATACAAGCTAAGATAGACTACCTCTACCTTTGATACAAAGGATTTAGCTACCCATTGTCATGGTAGCATGATTTACAAAACAAGAAAGAAGATGAATGAGCATCCAAGATGAAGAATCGATCTAGGGTGCAAATCCAACTTCTACTTGCAAAAATATCACTTCTTGATGAAGAAATGATGAAACTAGGGTTTTTTTCTCCCCAAGCCAATGTTACAATCTTAGAAAATTAGGGTTGGTGAGTAATTATCCCCATAAAGTGGAAAAAAGACATAAATATCTTTCCAAAATCTGTCATGTTCGTACTGCAAACACCTTGTTCGCACTCCGAACTCCACTTATAGGCATTTCAAGTGCCTCTGAACAGTTAAACTGCCCCTGAAGTTTCCTTGACTTCGCATTGCGAACCTACTCGCTCAGACCTCGCACTGCCACCAACCAGGGGTTTAGCTACTACCATCCAAAAGTTCTAGTTTGTTGTTCCTTGGCTGTGAGCTCGCACTGCGAGCTTGCTTTGACCTCGCTACTCCTTCGCACAAAGAACCTGCAGACTTCTTCCTCATTTCTTTGGCTTCCTTGTCCATTCAAATGTGTCTTGATCTTCGACAATCCAGCCTATTTCCTACACAATAGCACACATATCAAGGCATCCAAAGGTAAAATCAATTATATTGAATAATCTCACAAGAACATAAATTAATTTAATTGAAGCTTGAGAAAAGAGTTAAAAAATGCCAAGAATCATGGATCAAAATAAGGCATATTTAGCATTCAACAAACTTTTCCCAACTAGATTTTTTCTTGTCCTCAAGCAAAGTATGTCCCTCATAACAACAAGAGGATTTGCTCAAGCATATATACAACCAAGAAAAGATTTATGGTTCAAATTCAACATAGGAATGCATGCAAGTAATGATCACAACTTCCTAGAATCAACAATTAAAAAGAATTTAGTTCTAAAATAAATATCATGCAATGTTTCACAAAACAACTAAATTCTCATGCTTGAATCACTCTAACACTCCTCTTCAATTAATGGATGAAGGAAATTGCGTGTTTGCAACCGTGGGATAATTACACTCAACTGAACAACAATGCTAACACAATTTAATTCATACATTCATCAATCAATCAAATCAGACATTATGGAAGCAAAAGATCACTAAGGGATTCCAAGGTTGTAGCTTGGTCGGGTTCACAACAAAGGGTCATTTCTAAAGGCCATTGAATTGTAATTGCCAATGCAAAAGATACATTCACTATACAAGTTATTCACACATTACAACTTCATTCACCAATCCCTTTTTTCAATTGCTCACCTTTTCAAACTTCCTTTTGCAGAATTATTTGCATTCTCTATTTTTTTTCTCTTTCAAACAAGCATTCATTTTTCTTTTCTTTTTCACATTCATATTCGCAATTTTTCTTTTTCTATGCTTGTTTGAAAATTTTCAAAATTTTGAGAAAACTATCACTTTTCTTTCATTCTCCCCAACTTGAATACCAACAAACCTCAAGTGAATGCTCCCTGCTTTTTATGACAAGGAAATCAATTTAGAACCAAGTTCAAAGGTTTCAAGAATTTTTTTTTTAATCTCACAAAATTAAATGATGAACTTAAACTTTCAAATTATGTACAAACACCAAGTTCATCACTAAAATTGAGATCTAATCTATTAGGCTCAAAAGGGTTAACGAATTCTCACTACTCACGGGTTAGTTACTTTTAGATATGGTTGCGCTCAATATAAACAAATGCTTTGATCCTTTCTAATGCTTCCACAAAAATCACAATAATCAAAATATTAAGTATGAATCGAACAAATTAAACAAAGTTATTAGTTATCCAAGCATTTAGTAAACAATGGAGGTTTCTCACAATTTGTGGCTTTTGGACCTAAGTGACTCAAGCATTAAAATAAGTTGTAAAATGAAATAATAGTGCAAATTTGTACAAAACACAAAATTCTTAATCATTCTACAATTATAGAAAGTTGTAACCATGTACCTTGCATGCATTCATCACATTAAAAATCTTATCATCACCATCCAATCTTGGAAGAAACTTCATTGGATACTTTTTTTCTTTCAAAAGAGCAACCAATCTAGAAGTTCAATCATTCAACAACAAAGAAAAAGCATGAAAAATCAAAACAAATAAAACCATAAAATAAACTAAAATTGATCATTCATTAACTGAAAACTTAAACTCATAAAAATAAACTGTCAAAAGTACCCAAAAGTGGTACATAGAACATCAAAATAATCCCAATACATAGATAATGTACATCAACAAAAAAAATACAATAATATCAAAATAAAGCAATGATCAAAGCTTAACATAAAACTTCACCTTGTAGCACACAAGGAAGTAAGGTTTTTATCATGCTAAAAAACAACAGTCATACTAGTCCGCATCAGAATCGGACTCCGTCACCTCGTCATCACCATCACCCTCAGCATCTTCATCCTCATCCTCCTCAGCATCGTCAGCATCAGCTACACCACTTGCCTCCTCTCGAGAAAATGGCCTGGCCTCAGGCCAACCAACATGTGCTAAGAACTGATCTCTAGACATGATCGAATGATCAACAGTGGGCTCTCGGTGCTATAACTGTAAAAGCTGCATAGAATCGTGAATGGAAATCATAGCCCGCTGGATAGCCTGCATCCAATACCAGTTATAGTTATAAACCTCCCTTTGATTCGGGTCAAAACCCTGGAAGTTTGCAACCACAGAACTAGAGCTCGCACCTGTACTTGCACCCTGTGTAGCTCTAGCTCTCTGTCCTTTTGGCCTGCAGTACTTGGCAACATACACATCATCAATGGGAGCACTCAAAGTAATGTTTCAGCGAGATGGAAAGCATGCACGCCCGTGCATACATAAAGCCATGATTAGGCACGGAAAAACCAAAGGGCGATTAGTTCTAGCCCCGGGTTTTATGCCACTCTCGATTACCGTCTCATCTCACCCGCTATGATTCATCCTAGATCCATACGTGTGTCGATAACGATGTTATGTACCAAGTGTCCGAAATCAATGGGGACTGTGGAGGAATGCGACCTTGGCCTACTGTTGTGTAAAACCAAGAGTAGGACCAGTTGCGGTAAAGGATGCATATCCTTTCTGTTGTACCGAATGGGAACCCCAGATGGGTTCAATTGAACAAATTTATCCTCTCTCAACAAAGCTCCAGAAATCTCCTCAAAATTCTTATGTAACCTTAAATCACGGTGGTAATCTCATTCGCCCCAAGAGTGAGAGGTTTACCTAACACCTTATTGATTGTATCTCTATCAAATTTTATCTCCCTTCCGTTTAATTGGTGGTCCAAGAGAATACCTCACCATCATCCGGGAGGGCGTTCACTTAGAACTCCCTCACCACATCTACATTAAGCTATCAATCGGTTAAACCAACTTATCCCACTTCTTGTGGTGCCATACAAAAGCTGATGCACGGAAGGGATGAAGAGTCAAGATTCTCAAATGTGTTTTGATGAAGACAACAAAATTTTAAAATCTATTGAAGATAAAAAAGGAATGATTCAAGACAAGTATCAAGTTTCAAGTATCAATTATATCAAAAAGTCTTGAAGTTTTTCAAATAATTGATCATAATCTAAAAGGTAAATGAACTCAACTTATCCTTGAATATACAAGTGTTCGTATCATCAATCATATTTGGCATGAATCATCAAAATATTTGATTATGAAAACCATTCCTTTTCATACCTTTTGTTAAAGTATTTTTCAACTTTTAACACTGGTTAATCGATTAACATTTGGTAGTTCATTTCTGTTAATCGATTAACCTTTAGAAATTTTGAATTTTTTGCTCGTTACAAGGTGTTAATCGAGTAACACATTACTAGTGCAATAGTGTTAATCGATTAACATTGAACCAGTTTGTGAAAATATTTTAATTTTCAGTCTTATGAGTTTTTGAAAATGGTTTTTGATGCATGGCAACCTTTGGTCATTTGCACCCTTTTGAAAAGGTGTTTAGTGGCTTATATAAACTCATAATTTCAGATTTTGAATTCACCTTCTTGCAAACAATTTTCAAACATTTTCATTATCATAAAACTTTCATTTTCTCAAGTGTGAAAAATCAGAATTTTCTAAGAGTGAAACTTAAGCATTAATCTTTCATCACTTAGTAACTTTAGGAATGTAATAATCAAAACCGTCAAAAAATCGAGAAAATATTCTAAGGAACCTAATTCACCCCCCTCTTAGGTATATTCCTACTTACAATTGGCATCAGAGCAGGTTATAGGTAACCTGTTCCTTCAAGATCTAGTATGGCTTCCAGCGCAAATCCTATTTTCAAAGATGGCGGTAGTAGTAATAAGCCCCCTCTATTTTCTGGAGAGTATTTCGACTTTTGGAAAATTAGAATGAGAGCACACTTAGAAGCACAAGGAGATGGAATATGGGAACCTGTTGAAAATGGTTAATGGTGTTGGCACTCCTAAGATTAAAAATTAATATGATGAAGATGATAAAAAGAAAATACTTGATGAAAAGAAAGCCATTAACATATTACAAAGTGCATTGAGTATGGATGAATTTTTCCGCGTTTCACAATGTAAATCTGCTAAAGAAATTTGGGACACTTTAGTAGAAACTCATGAAGGAACCACTGAAGTTAAGAGATCTAGACTGAATACGTTAAGTCAAGAATATGAGATGTTCATAATGCAGCCCGGAGAATCCATCGTTGCATTACAGAAAAGATTTATTCATTTGACTAATCACTTAATGGCACTTGGTAAGACATTTTCTAATGATGAATTAAATCTCAAAGTCCTTAGATCCTTGACTAGAGAATGGCAACCAAAAGTTACGGCAATATCAGAAAAGAAAAGTCTTTCTACAATGACTTCCGCATCACTATTTGGAAAACTCCAAGAACATGAATTAGAACTTGGACGACTTGAAAAACATGAACGTCAAGAAAAGAAATCCAAGGGTATTTCATTGAAAGTACATTTAAAAGATAATCAAAATAATGATTCATCGGAGGAAGACGAAAATTTCATGCGACTTGTAAAAAGACTCGGCAAATTTTTTGGTAATAAAGACAAGTCCTTTAATTATGCTAAAAGAAAGAAACATTTCAAGAAAAAGGAGGCTACCACTTCATCTCAAGATGTTACATGTTACGAATGTGGAAAGCAAGGTCACATAAAGCCGGATTATCCAAAACTCGCAAAGAAAGGAAGTTTTGAAGGCAAGAAAGAATTAAAAAATAAAAAGGCATATTGCATGGGACGACAATGACATTAGTTCATCATCCTACTCGGAGAGCGATGAAAGCGCAACTTTGGCACTAATGGCTACACACAACTCCGATGATGAAAATGACGAGGTTAGTAATGAATTTTCTCTTTATGATAATGATGCACAAGAAGCCATTAATGAACTCTTAAATGAATGTAAGGTCTTGTATAAAACAATATCTTCACAAAAGAAACAAATAATATCTTTAGAAGAAAAAGTTGATGTTATAGAAAAAGAATCAAAAGATGAAAAACAAAAGAAAATTAGTGAAGAAAAACAAGAGTTGGTATGTAAAAATTGTGAATCACTTTCTTTCCAATTTGTTCAATTAAAAAGAGTTCTTGAAAGATATGAGAAAGGACAAATTGGATTAGAAGCGGTCCTTAATCAACAAAGATATTCAAATGATAAAAGTGGACTTGGTTACTCAAAGTTTTCTAAACCAAGTTCTAGTAAAACAATCTTTGTTAAGGCAAGTGACCAAACTTCTAAAGAGAAAGTGAACAAACCTAGGAATGTGCATCCTTATCCTAAAAAGAAAATATTTCCTAAAAAGAAATCATATGTTTCTAGATATAATAGCAATTTTGTTCCTTCTTGTTTTTATTGTTATATTATTGGCTATACACCTAATGCTTGCTACGTAAGACACTTTAGTGTTGCAAGTGAGCATTATGTGTGGGTAAAGAAAGGTACTAATTATGAAGGACCCAAGGCAATTTGGGTACCTAAAAAAACGTAATTTTGTTTTGTAGGTTTGCTTGAAGACCACTTCAAATATATGGTATCTTGATAATGGTTGTTCGAAGCATATGACCGGAGATATAAACAAATTTTCAAATCTAGTGCTTAAGGCCAAGGATTTTGTTACTTATGGAGATAATAATAAAGGAAAGATTCTTGGCGTAGGCATAGTTGGAGCACCACCTTTCACGACTATTGAAGATGTGCTTTATGTTGAAGGATTAAAGCATAACCTTCTTAGCATAAGCCAACTTTGTGACAAAGGCTTCAAGATCAATTTCACCAAAGATGAATGTTTGGTACAAGACGAAGTCACTAATGAGGTATTGCTTAAAGGTAAAAGAATTAACAATTTTTTTATGATTTCCCTTGATGATGTTTCTTTGAAGGTTAAATGTCTTATGGCAAACAATAATGATTCATGGCTATGGCACAAAAGAATTGCTCACATTCATATGGATCATTTGAATAAATTAATCAAACATGATTTAATTATTGGCTTACCAAAGATAAAATATGTCAAAGATAAGTTGTGTGATGCATGTCAAAAAGGGAAACAAACCAAGTCAACTTTCAAATCTAAGGATGTGGTGTCCACTTCAAGGCCACTACAATTGTTGCATATGGACTTATTTGGTCCATCAAGAACAAGAAGCTTCAGAGGTAATGTTTATGCTTTAGTTATTGTTGATGATTTCTCTAGATATACTTGGACATTCTTTTTAGTGCAGAAAAGTGATGCATTCAAGGCGTTCAAGAAATATGCGAAGCAAATTCAAAATGAGAAGTCACTTTCAATTGCCTCCATAAGAAGCGACCATGGTGGAGAATTCCAAAATGCTTATTTCAAAGAATTTTACGAAGAACATGGAATCTCTCACAACTTCTCGGCACCAAGAACCCCCCAACAAAACGGTGTTGTAGAAAGAAAGAATATGTCATTGGTGGAACTTGCAAGGACAATGCTTAGCGACTCAAATCTTCCAAAATACTTTTGGGCGGATGCAGTAAGCACGACATATTTTGTAAGTATTCGTGTTAACATTAGACCTATCCTTAAGAAGACCCCTTATGAAGTTTTCAAAGGAAGGAAACCAAACATTGCATACTTTCACATCTTTGGATGCAAATGTTTTGTCTTGAACAATGACAAGACAATCTTGGTAAGTTCGATGAAAAATTGGATGAAGGTATATTTCTTGGCTATTCACTTTCAAGTAAGGCATATAGAATTTATAATAAAAGAACTTTAACTATTGAAGAATCTATGCATGTTAAGTTTGATGAATCTAACCCCTCCAAGGAGGATATTGTTATTTGTGATGATGATGATGATTTCATAGAAGCTTCTCTAAAGGACTCCTCCAAAGTCAACAATTAAAATCAAGTAGATCATCAAGAAGAATCTATTCAAAAAGAGTCTATTGTCAACGATCTACCAAAAGAATAGAGCACGCATAGAGATCATCCTATTGGCAAGATCATTGGAGACATATCTCAATGAGCATCTACTTGGTTAAATCTAAAAGATACATGTCTCAATATGGCATTTGTTTCTCAAATAGAACCATCTAAAGTCCAAGATGCCTTAGATGATGATCAATGGATTCTAGCCATGCAAGAAGAATTAAATCAGTTCGAAAGAAATGAAGTATGAGACTTAGTTCCAAGACCAAAAGGTAAGCATATTATTAGCACTAAATGGATATTCAAAAATAAGCTTGATGAAAATGGTATCATTATAAGGAATAAATCAAGATTAGTAGAACAAGGCTATAATCAAGAAGAAGGTATAGATTTTGAGGAAACATTTGCACCGGTTGCTAGACTAGAAGCAATTAGAGTATTGTTAGCATATGCTTGTTCTTTGAATTTTCAGTTGTATCAGATGGACGTTAAAAGCGTATTTCTAAATGGATACATATTTGAAGAAGTTTATGTAAATCAACCTCCAGGATTTGAAGATTTCAAACATCCTAATCATGTTTACAAACTCAAAAAGGCCTTGTATGGATTGAAGCAAGCACCAAGGGCTCGGTATGATAGGTTAAGTAATTTTCTTTTCGAACACGGTTTCGAAAAAGGTAAAGTTGATACTACTTTGTTTATCAAAAGAATTAACCAACATACTATCTTATTGCAAATTTATGTAGATGACATCATTTTTGGATCTACAAATGAGTCCTTATGTGAAGAATTCTCAAAAATCATGCAAGAAGAATTTGAAATGTCCATGATGGGTAAATTGAACTACTTCCTTGGGTTGCATATCAAACAACAAAGAATGGGATATTCGTCAATCAATCTAAATATTGCAAAGAACTTCTTAAAATATTTGACATAGATACTTGCAAAGAAATTGCAACTCCAATGGGATCCGGCACATATCTTGATCATGACGAATCCGGAATTCCAATTGATATCACTAAATATCGAGGTATGATCGGCTCTTTATTATATCTAACCGCTAGTCAACATGATATTATGTTTAGTGTATGTTTATATGCACGATTTCAAGCTTGTCCAAAGGAATCTCATCTCACAGCGGTGAAAAGAATAATGAAGTATCTTAAAGGAACGTCCAATGTCGGTCTCTAGTACCCTAAAGGTAGTATATGCAGTCTTGTTGGTTTTTCTGAAGCAGATTATGCAGGATGTAAGACGGACAGGAAAAGCACAAGTGGAACTTGTCACACTTTTGGAAATGCCTTAGTTTTGTGGTCATGTAAAAAGCAAACAAGTGTGGCTCTTAGCACTGCTGAAGCAGAGTATATCGCCGCCGGTAGCTGTTGTTCGCAAATACTTTGGCTGAAGCAACAACTTCATGACTATGGTGTAAATCTAGGATGCAATCTCTCAAATGCGACAACACCAGTGCAATCAATATATCAAAAAATCCAATCATGCATTCAAGGACTAAACACATAGATATCAGACATCACATTCTAAGAGATCACGTTCTAAAAGGTAACATTGAGATTACTTTTATCGATACTCAAAATCAACTGGCGGATATCTTCACAAAACCGCTTCCTCAGGACGCATTTTATAAGATTCGTAGAGAACTTGGCATTTTGGATGAAGGTGACATTTAAATCTTCAAATTTTTCATTATATGACATAATAAAGCCAAGGTACACAATATTTCTAAATTTTATGTTTGTCATTTTTTTATTAAAATGTGAATATTATGCAAAAATGACTTATTTTCATTTTTCATGCTCATAAAATTATTTTTATGAATTTTTTGGATTATCACAAGTTGCATTATACTATATTATAACATGTCAAGGTGTCAAAATTGCAATTTTCTTAGCATACTAAAAATTATTAAGTTATTGTTTTTTTTTTTGTATGTTAATCGATTAACCATTTGTCTTTGCAAATGTGTTAATCGATTAACATTGTAAGTATTTGCGCAAATTTTTGTACTATTAATCGATTAACCAAGTTATGTTGGTTTTGGGTTAATCGATTAACCCTGTAGCTTTTTCCGAAAATGCAAAAAATTAATTAGATGTAGAATTTTGTGTTATTTTTATTTATTCTTTATGTGGTCTTGGTCATTATAAGTGCTTTTAGGAGAAGTCAACTTATCTTTCTAACTTTCATTGGTATTCTTCATCACTATTTACTCTTCATTACTCTCATTTACTCTCTTCTTCATCTCATTAAAACTCATTCAACCACCAACATTAAAACCCACATATCAAATCTTTCTTATAACCTCACTAAACCTCTCATCTCTCTCATCAAAACCCTCTCCTCACACAAATCCGAAAATCACTTTCTCACCATCAAACCTTCATTCATCTATGGCTTCTTCAAGAAAAGCGAAAGGCAAGACCAAAATAGGAGAAGCAAGCTCGAATCCGGAAGAATCTGCACCAACAACTTTTAGGATTGTCTACTGATGATCAAATTATTAGGCATGGTTTTAATCCAAACTCTAATGAATGGAAAAATTATAATAAGATGGATTACTATTTCCGACTTTCTCACATGAGTCAAGTTGAAATTATGGGTCGACAAAGTAATGCTTCTTCTAGAGTCTTACTATATTCAAAGAATTTATCGGTTACAAATTGAATGCTACACTATGTTATTGCATATGTCTTTTTATGCTCAGATTAGTGATCCGGAATTGCAAATCATGTTTGCCCTCAAGAGTGGCTTAAAGCAAATTGGGCATGCACTATTATGTATCACATGTTTTATCAATAAAACTTGAGTGGTGGTCTTCCGTATGCAAGGATTGTGTCAAAAATTCTTGAATCACTTGAGATTCTTGTAAAAAGAGAACCAAAGGTTGGAATGACTTCCAAAGATTGTGAGATTAATGCCTCCACTTGTCTTCGGAACACGGGTATCATCAAAAATAGGCAAGGATTGTATGTTTACAAGGATGATGTTCAAACTTTCACTCCTCCACCGGCTCCGGAAGGCGGCTATACGAATGAAGCACTCTACAACAAAATGTGTTCAATGGAAGCAACAATGAACAATCATTCTTTTGAAATGGCTTCTATTAAGAAATTGTTGCTTAAGCTCTTAACTTCTCGTCGCCGGAAACCTAGAGTTGAAGAGAGTGAAGAAGAGGAAGAAGAAGAAGAAGAGGAAGGAGAAGAAGAGGAAGAAGAAAACAATAATATGTCGGAAAATGACTAGAAGAATTATTTAGTATTCTAGTGTTCTTTAGTTTTCTACTATTATTTTTACTTTATGCCTAAGTGTTTAAGACTTTATAAGATTATGTTGTGTTATGTTTTGGATTATTGTAAGACTTATGTTTCATGTGTTGTTAGAACTTAATTTCATGTTATGTTATGCTTTAATGTGTTGATTAATTTGTGTGTTCAAATATGTCTCAAATGTGTTATGTGTTACAAATGTTTTCATCAATTGTTCACTCATTCTTTAATTTTTGAAAGACTTTTCCCTTCCTTTTTGGTAATGACAAAGGGGGAGAAGTATTTGTGTGGTTGTTTCTCTAACATAATTTTGCAGCAAGTAAGATGTTTCAAAAATTCTTCCAAGCATGGTTTTAGGGGGAGCTTTCATCTAGGGGGAGTATTGTTTCTTGTTAGAGAAATCAAGGTTGAAATCAAATTTTTCAAGAGAAGAGTTGTCATCTACAAAAAGGGGGAGAATGAAGAATCAAGATTCTCAAATGTGTTTTGATGAAGACAACAACATTGTAAAATCTATTGAAGATAAAAAAGGAATGATTCAAGACAAGTATCAAGTTTCAAGTATCAATTATATCAAAAAGTCTTGAAGTTTTTCAAATAATTGATCATAATCTAAAAGGTAAATGAACTCAACTTATCCATGAATATACAAGTGTTCGTATCATCAATCATATTTGGCATGAATCATCAAAATATTTGATTATGAAAACCATTCCTTTTCATACCTTTTGTTAAAGTATTTTTCAACTTTTAACACTGGTTAATCGATTAACATTTGGTAGTTCATTTCTGTTAATCAATTAACCTTAAGAAATTTTGAATTTTTTGCTCGTTACAAGGTGCTAATCGATTAACACATTACTAGTGCAATAGTGTTAATCGATTAACACTGGACCAGTTTGTGAAAATATTTTATTTTTCAGTCTTATGAGTTTTTGAAAATGGTTTTTGATGCATGGCAACCTTTGGTAATTTGCACCCTTTTGAAAAGGTGTTTAGTGGCTTATATAAACTCATAATTTCAGATTTAGAATTCACCTTCTTGCAAACAATTTTCAAACATTTTCATTATCATAAAACTTTCATTTTCTCAAGTGTGAAAAATCAGAATTTTCTAAGAGTGAAACTTAAGCATTAATCTTTCATCACTTAGTAACTTTAGGAAAGTAATAATCAAAACCGTCGAAAAACCGAGAAAATATTCTAAGGAACCTAATTCACCCCCCCCCCCCCCCCCTCTTAGGTATATTCCTACTTACAAGGGACCCTCAGAATTAATGCTAAAACTCTTCTAAGCATGAATCTTCCTCTTTTCTAGGTTGAGGTACCTTGCTATCAGCTTCGCTCCCATTCTAGGTAGATCCTCCGATGGTCTTTTTCCTTTTCGAAGCGGTTGCAATTTTATGAGCCATCTGCACTTAAACAGAACCAAACCAGCCACAACATAATAAAATGTTAGAAAGCAAGGTGAAAAGAACAAGAAAAGGTAAGCATAAACAAGAAAACATTAAAAATTACGGTCGCTATCTTTTTCGCTTTGATTTCGCACTGCAAAACCAAGCGAACACTCGCCCCAGTTTCGCACTGCAAACCAAAGCAAACCTGCAAATTTTTGAAGCCCAGGTTCTTCCTGGTGCAACAACAATGTACAAATTTATATTTAAACAATGTTTTCCATGTTTAGGCAAGAACTTAACATTTAACAATCATTAATATCAAAAGAACACATTGCATGTAATTTCAAGAGTTTCTAAAGTTCAACAAAAATATCAAAACTTGAACTACAATAAGAACATGTTCTTAACAATCATGGAAATTTAAATTTGAGCACAATCAGAAGTTTCCCAACTTAAACAAGCAATCTAAGTCAATCAAAATAACAACATGCATAGAAGTTCATTTTCACTAGAATGCTCATAAACCCTAACTACCATGTTCTTAAAATATAAAGAAAATGCAAAGCAAAATCAAACCTTGACAAAGCAATGAAAGCAAATTAGGTTGAAATTATGAAGTTGGAAATGTACTTGGCTTGGCATGGTTGGGAAAGGGATTGAAGAATGTGTGTGGAATGTTATAAGAGAGACAAAAGAGTGGAATGAAAAGTGTAGAGAGAAAGGTGGGAACCAACTCCACAAAATCTGACTCAAGTGCATTGGACCCACACACATTTGGCCCACAGCTAAAAAAAAAACAAAACCAAACAAAAGTGATGTGGCAGAAAAAGTGTAATTTTGCCCAGATTCGCATAGTTTGCACTGTAAACTCCAAGAAAACATTCGCCCCAAGTTCGCACTGCGAGCACAAGGCGAATGTGACAGGATTTTTGAAAAATCAGGTTTTCTTCTCAATTCACCACAAAACTTTTAGACTACACTAATCAACAAAAATGCAATAAAGATGAAACATTACTTACAATGTTGGGGTTCCTCCCAACTAGCGCTTTGTTTAATGTCGTTTGAGCTCGATGGTCCGAAGATGAAAACACGGACGCACAAAGAATCTTAAAGCAACTGGATCAAACCCTCCATACATAAAGGTCCTCAACCATTGTCATGACCAGTTTTTTTTCCAGTTTTTCTCAAGAATGAAAAATCCCAACAATACCTCATCATTGTTTCCTTAGCCTCTTCATTCTTCTTTTTCATATTTGCAATCCTTGCATCTTTATCTTTGTTTTCGATTGATAACCATCTTCCACTTGATTAGAGTACACCACACCTTTAAAGAGTGTGAAACACGCCTCATCATCTTGAGTCCTCACCTTCATAATGCCTTCATCAACATCAATCAACATTTTTGCGATTTTCATAAAGGGTCGACCAAGAATTATAGGTGTATCCTCATTCTCCTCCATATCCATGACAACAAAATCAACCGGAAATAAGAACTTATCCACTTTCAATAGTACATCTTCCACGACTCCATGAGGATGAGTCTTTGACTTATCTGCCAATTGTAAAGTCATGTTCATTGGCTCTGTTTCCATGTTTTCAAGTCTTTCTACCACGGACAATGGAATCAAGTTTATGCTAGCACCCATATCAACCAAAGCTTTACAATTGAATTCATTACCTATAGTTATAGGTAGAGCTACTCTTCCCGGATCACCTTCTTTTCGCGGAAGAACACTTTGGATGATGGTGCTACAATTTGCATTGAGCAGAATGATTTCTTTGTCAGTAAATCTCTTCTTCTTTTTTAGTGTGTCTTTCATGAATCTGAAATACTTGGGCATTTGTTCAAGAGCTTCGAAAAATGGAATGTTTATTTGCAAAGGGCTAAAAATATCCAAGAACCTAGCATAATTCCTCTCGTTATCTTTTTTTGTAGGAGCATTCGAATATGGTAACTTTTTCATTGGAATGTCACTTACATGCCCCTTCCCTTTTCTACTATTCTTTATCTCTTCTCTTATTTTTTTTTCAACTTTTTCAACTAACACCTCCTCTCTATTTTTTTTCAACTTCTTCTTTAACAATTTAATTTTTCTTTTCAATAACAACCTCTTCTTCCACCACTTTCTCATCAATTCCCCTATCAATCTCTCTTCCACTTCTAGTAAATATAGCTTTGCAATGCTCCTTAGGATTAACTTGAGTGTTAGCCAGAAACGGCCCATTGGGTTGTTCGGCTAATTTCTTAGACAATTTCCCAATTTGAGTCTCAAGATTCCTAATAGAAGCATCGGCGTTATTTTGGTTAGAAATTGACATTTGCATAAATTGGGTGAATGTGTCTTCCAATTTTGAAGTTCCACTTTGAGCTTGTGGTTATTGAGTGTAGTTTTGGTATTGGTTTTAACGATTTGAAGTGCCAGCTTCCTGCCTCCATCCTTGTTGATAACCTTGGTTATTACCTCGCGGTTGGTAACCTTGGTTTCCTTGTTGATATGGAGGTTGCCTCGGTTGATAGCCTTGATTTTGGTTTCCCGTATAATTTTTTTCCTCTACAACCGGAGGACAATACCCGGTAGGATGATCTCCTTTGTCGATTCACAACTTGCAATTTGTTGCGCCTTATTAGGAACTTCATGCATCTCCTTGATTTGTTGTGGAAGTTTTGACATTTGTTGTGTCAATAACTCCACTTGTTATGAAATTAATTTGTTTTGCGCAAAAATAGCGTTGTTAGTACCCAATTCAAGTACTTCATGTTTCCTTTGAGTTGTACCACGGTTATGTTGACCTTGATGGTCATTGAGTGTCATCCTATCAATGATAGCAACTGCGTCCTCCGCACCTTTTAACATTAAAGATCCACCAACGGTAGCATCTAAGAGAGTTTTGTGAACCAGTTGAAGTCTATTCCGAAATATATGAACTTATGTTAAATCATCAAATTTGTGGCCTTTACATTTCCGCAACATTGATTTGAATCTCTCCCAGGCTTCATTGAGAGATTCATTTCCACCTTGAGCAAATATGGAAATCGCCGTCTTGGACTCTATAAATCTATTGTGAGGGAAGAACCTTTCAAGAAACTTCTCCTCCAACAAATTCCAATCCGTCATTACAAGAGTTAATTGATTAAGATACCATTCCTTAGCTTTCCCTATCGATGAGTGTGAGAATAGTCTCTTGAACAATGATTCTTCTTCCGCCTCCGATGCTCCAGTTGCTCCCGTAATTTCATAGAATTTAGTGAGATGAGTGAAAGGGTATTCATGATCTAGCCCTGTAAAGGGATTTGAATATAAAAGTTGAAGAATTCTCGTCTTTATCTCCGCGTGCCTTACGTTGTTCGCATTTCAAGCAAACTGAGCATTGTGTCTTGGATTATTAGTGCATGCATCTCTGGGAGGTGGTGGTGGTGGTGGTGGTGGTTCTGCCATGATTGGCGTAATAGTGGGTGTAGATGGTGGATTACTTGAAGAAGTTCCTTTGCACTCCCGTCTTTCTTTAGATAGATGCTTCCGTCTTCTGGTTTTACTATTAAGTTTTCGCGTAGTTCTATCAATCTCAAGATCAAGTAGAAGTTAGTCTGCGGGCACACTTCTTCTCATATACAGATTTCTGAAACACTAACCAAACAAATCAACAAGCACAAGGAATATAAACAGGGGTGAGAGATAACAATACAAATCTTAAAACAGGATAAACTATTGCAATGCTTGCAATATCAATCAAACAATCCCCGACAACGACACCATTTTGTTAGTAGTGTAGGTAATATGGGTTTTATATATCGTCTCCATAGGGATCGTCGTGATATCGCTTGCCATTCTGCAGTTTAAAATGTTTTAAGAGGGATTTTCAAAGTTTGTTTATTTTGGATCATAAGTTTGTCAAAATTTTTTGTAGCAAAGATTAAATTCTAAGAAATGTTTGTTTAACAAGATATATCAAAGATAGATTTCGTCAACCTAACTTGTATATATTCAATTAATTAAGCATGTGAACTCATTTCTGGTTAATACAATCACGTATCCTCTCAATACCGTATATGTCTAGAGCGGTGTCGTGAATATTATTGTATCTGTCATTAGATAATGTCTCATGCTAGCAACCGATACAATAATCGTTAAAAACAACACAAAGCAAATATCAACTCACAAATCTATGTCTAGAGTTTGTTTATTGATAGATGAATATTTTAGATCAAGGTTTGTAAAATCTATGTCTAGAGTGATAAAAATAATAAATGGATCATTCAGAGCAAAAACATATATATTAATCATTCACTTGTTCACATACAAATAGATCAAAAGAAATACATACAAGCCAAGATAGACTACCTCTACCTTTGATACAAAGGATTTAGCCACCCATTGTCATGGTAGCTTGCTCTACAAGACAAGAAAGAAGATGAATGAGCATCCAAGATGAAGAATCAATCTAGGATGTGAATCTAGCTTCTACTTGCAAAAATATCACTTCTTGATGAAGAAATGATGAAACTAGGGTTTGTTCTCCCCAAGCCAATGTTACAATCTCAGAAAATTAGGGTTGGTAAGTTATTATCCCCATAACGTGGAAAAAAGGACATAAATATCTTTCCAAAATATGTCCTGTTCGCACTGCAAACACCTTGTTCGCACTGCGAACTCCACTTATAGGCACTTCAAGTGCCTCTGAACAGTTAAACAGCCCCTGAAGTTTCCTTGACTTCGCATTGCGAAGCCTTTGTTCGCACTGCGAACCTGCTCACTCAGAACTCACATTGCCACCAACCAGGGGTTTAGTTACTGCCATCCAAAAGTTCTGGTTCGTTGTTCCTTCGTTGTGAGCTCGCAATGTGAGCCCGCTTGACCTCGCTACTCCTTCGCACAACGAACCTGCAGACTTCTTCCTCATTTCTTTGGCTTCCTTGTCACTTCAAATGTGTCTTGATCTTTGACAATCCAACTTATTTCCTACACAATAGCATACATATCAAGTCATTCAAAGGTAAAATCAATTAAATTGAAGAATCTCACAAGAACATGAATTAATTCAATTGAAACCTGAGAAAAGAGTTGAAAAATGCCAAGAATCATGGATCAAAATAAGGCATATTAAGCATTCAACAAATTGAAAATATTATTCTCTAATTTTTTATCTTGAAATAATATCATCTATCTTTTGAAATTTGATTACGCCTCCTAATGTTAAAGTTGCTTCTTGTAGAGAGCATCAAGTAATGACCCAGATGGCGGCGTAACTAAGAATTGATAATAAGGAGGTGAAGATCTTTCACTTAGAGGATTTAACTATTGTCAACAACTTTTGTTTGCAACTAGGAGAAATTTCTTATTTTTTCTAATTTCTTTTTATTGTCCTAATTTTCAGTTTTGGAACTGTAGCCTATGTTTCCTACTGGATCTTAATAAGGGTTTGTTTTGAAATTTTCTATGACCAGATGTACTATCAACATTCATATTTTATGGTTTTATAATAAATTTCGTTAATCAGCTATTCATTATATTGTTTCCACTTTAAAGTGATTGTTCAATTTGCATTGCGGAATGATGAATTCATCTTGCATATTGTTTGTTAGCACAAGTGATAAACATGCTCGGAATTTTCGGTGTCTAGATGAAACATTTGTGGGTGATACTCCTTTCTATGGGGTGGTTGATTGTAGAAGTGTGCTCTCAATTAAAGCATGTTGTAGTGATGTACAAATGATTATTGTTCATGCTTCGAGTTGAAGAGCATTAGAGGGGATGCTATGAAAGTTCTTTTGCTACTATATAGTATGAAGCACTTATAAAGAAATGGATAATTGTTTGACTATTGATTCAGTTGTGAATGGGACTATTGGGATATTAAAGGTTGATTGTAAGATGGAAGAGCTCGAACTTGGCTAGACATATATTGCGGAGACAATTGGAACGTTCATGAAATCACAAGGAATGAAAGTATATAGTTGCTGAAAGTAAAAGTTCATCATTTGGTGATTGCTAAAAGCTTATCGGAGGACTTAAATTCATATATATTGTGTGTCGCATCTCGAAAAATACAATCCTCCACGTAACGTTCGCATGCTCGCGGAAATAATTGAACATAGTCATCACCAAACTTTATTTATTCCAAAGAAGGAAAGGAAAAATATCGATAAAACCCTTAAAAAGAAGAAGATGGTTGTCGCAATCAAATTCGGGTTCGGGAGTCAATTACGCAAGGGGAATGTATCAGCACCCCTCATGTCCGTTGTACTCAACGGGAACCTTTTAGTTAAACTTGCGATTGAATCTTAGCTTATGTTAATTGTTTTCTTCGAATGATAAAAGATTGAAAAGTAAAAGGGGCCGCAAAATGTTTTTTATTAGGGTGTTTGGCGAGATTGCGGGTCTCGCTCATACGTATCATCGAGTACAATGAGGAATTCAAAGCTATGTAGTTCTTTGTAGAAACTACATTTTTGTGGGTTGGTTTGTTTTATTGAATGTTTGTTTAGATCGCTCTTTAGCGGTTAAACGTTGGCTTGTATGCTCGCGAGGGATGTAATGCCCCAGAATGCTTTCAGGAATACCGACTGACTCCACAAACCAACACGGGTCTTTCCAGCATGTTTTGTCCTCACTCACACGCTTTTTGAGAAACTTCCCAAAAGGTCACTCATCCCAATACTACTCCAAATCAAGCACGCTTAACTGCGGAGTTCTTATGGAATGGACTACCGAAAAAAAGATGCATCTTGTTAGTATAGGTAGTGCCAATTAATCCTTATAAGCCTTCCTTCAACCTTGCAGTCCTATACCTGCACAACCTCAGAATCTCTCTCATTCCGATGTGAATTTGGTTTATCCTTATAAGCTGCTAGGAGTGTCTCATTGTCATACCTCATGCACTAACAACCACTCCCTCGCCCTCGGCTATTACATGTAACCACTCTCCATCCTCTTCGACCTCGGGTGTTACAGGGGAGGCTTAAGCGCTTGTTTGTATTTGCATTAGAATGGATTAAACAATGGTCTTTTTGAAAAAATTTCGATTGGACGGGGGCGAGAAAATGAATAAGTTTGATTGGTTGAATGTTTTGTTGGATGATGATTGCTCAAATAGTCGAGTTAGGAAACTCATATCCCAACAACTGGGGAAAGGAATAGTAGGTACTAGATCATCTTCTTTTTCATCCTTAATTGCAAAAGGATTAGATATTGTTAATGTATTTTGGATGGACGATGAATACTCGAATGGTCGAGTTAGGTAACTTGTATCGAAGTACTCGGGGAAAAGAATAGTAGACACTAGTCCATTTCCTTTTTCGTCCAAGTTATTACGAAAATGAGTTCGCTTAGGTTTTGATTATGAAATTGGTTTGAAGGGAATCAGATTAGAAGTTTTTAATGGATGACGATTGCTCGAATGGTCGAGTTAGGAAACTCGTATCTAAACAATCGAGGAGAGGAATAGTAGGCAGTAAACCATCCCCGTTTTTCATCTTTTATGAAATAATATTTAAAAATGGTTAAGTGTTTTAGTTTAGATTGGATAAATGTGCTCGTTTTTTATCGAGGTTTTAATTTGTGTTGAATCGAGATTAATCAAAACAAAACGATTTGAGAAAAATCAACTTGGCGTTGTACCAAGGGTTTTGCTTATTGAAATATTCATTTTAAGTCACCTTACCAATTATTATTCAATTACAAAGAGAATCAAAATGCATGGTTTAAAGGACATGATTAATAATTGATGATAGCTCTAAGAGTTTGACTAAATTTGGGTAAAACATGATGTTGGGAAAGATGTTCAAACATGAAGATATTTATGCCCCATGCCAAAGATGTCGAATAGAATGTCACATCATGAAGATTCGACATCATGACTATCACAGCAGAAAGTGATTCAAATCTGTTCCAAGATTCAAGGCGCGATTGGCAGTGGATCAAGGATCAAAGATATGAAGCCCAACAAAGCAGAAGACTATAAAAGAAGACCAAGACCTAGGCAGAATAGAGAGAGAGAGAGAGAGGACGACATAGACTTAGGAATCCTATTTTGTAAAGTAGGGTTTAGGTTTTGAGAGTCGTAGGTTTCTCTTGTAAGTCTCCCTCTGTATCGATTTGATGCAATGTGGTAGACATAGATACTTGTACAGATTCAGAAGCCCGTAGGCAATGAATCGTGTAGTGTTCTTGGATGAAGCTTTGAAGCAAATCCAAGTTAACTTGTTAGTCAAGGATGCTTGACTGAACTTTGTATTGGAAGGAGTGTCTTTCAATAGGGTAGATACAGTTATGGTGTAGTAACTGTTAAATAATCACAGGTTGTGATTTAGGGAGTGAGATGGGGTTCTCTTATCATTTAGATGTGACTTCTAATGATAAAGATTTCATTGGGTAGTGATAGGTTAGTGTGGGTGCTTTCTGTAAACCTGAGGTTGTTTACATAAAACTATACTACTGATAGTGATTTCTTCTTCCTAGATTGGTATCCCCCAGATGTAGGTGAGTTGCACCGAACTGGGTCATCAGATTCTGTGTTGGTTATCATTCTGCTATTTTCAGTTCAGTCTTGATTAACATGTTCGATCAGATGTCGTAACATCTGTGGTGTTGCAGGTTTGATTTTCAAAGTATCAGTCTTCTGTTGTTCCTCTGCGTTTAAATTGTTCATGCAGAACAATATCTTGATATGTGTTAGGACATCTGCTGTCTGCATTGCCAAAATTTCAATTGGTATCAGAGTAGGCATCCTGTCTGTTTCTGGATGAGATCTGTGGGAGATACTTTCTGGCGTTTAAACAAGGAGAAGGTTTGAAGATCAGATCAATCATCCCAAACATACTTAAGAGTATTAATGGATGGGATGGATGTTCTGGATCGAAGGTAACAACCCAGAGGTTGTTTATGTTGTTGAGGAGGTTCTACAACAACTATAGGAGAAGTGGCAAGTTCTCTTGTTGGGGTGTCTTATAAGATGTTTTGACATCTTATTAGAGGGCAAGCTAAATTTGTTCCTTGGTGGTTCCGTTGTATGTGTTTCTGATGGAAGAGCTCTAGAATTATGGGATTCTGGAGTTGTTGCTGAAGACAGATGGTGGAAGATCTCAATCGTCGACCTTTATATGTGAAGATATATGCATTATTTTATTCCAAAGTCGGGAGCAATGGAATAAAGGGAGTTGTTGGAAGATGTCTGTTATGGTGACTGGGTACTAGGAAGCTTGGTTCCTTGGTACACTGTGAAGTCAGGTGAAGAAGAGAGGAGATTGAGTTTAAGCTTATCAAGTTCTTGCTCTTGGAGTTTGATAAATTATTGATCAGCTAGGTTGTCAAAGATACTTGAGAATTCTCTCAAGTCCACTCATAAAGGCATCTCAGTCGTGCATCTAGATTCTTCTAGTTATTCTTCTGAATAGAAGGTGTTTCTATGAAACACAATCTGGAGAAAGTGGAGGTGATTTATTTTCACTCTCCAAAAATAGCAAGAAAGGATTCATCTCTCTTAACCTTAAGGGTGGATCCAATCTGATTGGAGTTCTCAGAATTGTTGAGGTAAATAAGGTTGTTCAGAGAGAATCTTAGTTACTTGAGTCAAGGGTGGCAGCCTTGGTATCTCAACACTGTGTGTCAAAGAAGATACCTGCAAAAGATTGAATACTTGATAAGTGTTCATGAAGTGATATGGTGGAGCTTAGCTACAACAGTGAAGAAGGGTTATTGGACAAGGATTTAAGATCAATTGCTATTTGTTGAATTCACAAGTATTTAATTGATTATCCTTGAAAGTCAAGATTGCTGATGTTCAACAAGATGTTGGAACATCTCATCTTCAGAGTTTGTGCAGAATCATGGGAGGGGTAATGCATACGCTTTAGCATCTGTTTTAGTCTTAGGTGTTGACCTAAGAATGTGCTTCAGTCTGGTGTGACAGAAGCATGTAATCTCTGGATAGTTTCTTGGCAAGAAACCGGTCCGGACCTTGATGCTGTTGAAGATGAAGATGAAGACATCATAATCTTGATGGTTACTTCTTGGATCAATTTATTTCTGATCTAGGAGGAATGGAGTGCTGGTGGTGGCACAACTTGGATTAGTTTATTTCTGATCTGGGTACTTGGGAGCATGTGATCTTGCTCAGTTTGAAGGTAAAAGTTAAGTGGCACTTATCTATGACTTTCTACAGACTGCTCTACTAAGGAAAGTGGCATTCCTTGGTATAGCTATGGTGTAGTCTAGGACTATTAATCTTCTGAAGATTCAGACATGGCAGGTGTGAAGTCTTTGGAGTTTCAAAGCAGGATGGAGGTTATCTACTCAAACTTGGTTGTTGAATCAAGTCTATGAGAGCATGGAACTCTTGTTCTGTAATAGGGATGAGGTTCTTCTAAGTGGCAGAAGGAGGAGCTGAATTCAGCAGTTGGATGTCATATCAGAATGTTCTGACATTTAACTTAACATCAAAATCTCAGCTGGTGATGTGACATATCAGCTTAAGATAAGGTGATCTACAGGAGAATGGAAGTTATGGATGCTTCAAAAAGGTCTATCTCATACAGTTTACGGGAGTTGTGGTTTGAGAAGTTGTTACATGTCTAGAGGCTTGGTGGATCCAAGATGTCTTGCTATGGAGCAAGTAGTTCATGTGACTTGAAGATCAGATTTCATTAGTGGATCAGTGTATCTTGTGGGAATTCTGAAGAAAAGTGAGGTCAATCAAAAGGTGGAATTTGGTTGGTTTCATACTGTGCATTCAAGCAAGATGCTTGAAACTGATTGCTCTTGTGCAGAAGGGTGGTTAGTTGAAAACGTAAGGAGGTTCTGGTCGATCTTGGAGCTTGTGGTAGAAGTTCTAGGTTGAGGATGGAAGTATACCTTCTTTTGGTGGACGAGAGTTTATTTCTCTCTAGGTTTTTGAAGTTTTCATTGTTCAAGCTGGTGGCGCAGTGATGTGTGAAGATCTTCAGTTGGATTATTATGCAGATAGTAAGTCCAGTGATGGAGCATATCAAGAACCATAGTGAGTGGTGTCTATGATGTGTGAAGGATGTCCTAACTAATGTTAGAACATTTTCTGGGTTGGTTATCCTTGGAGTAGGGTACTAAGTTCTAAGTGTAGAACTTGACACTCACATCTTGTCTAAGAAGTATTTATCTTATCATACGGGAGAATGATGGGTAAAGGATTGTCTTGGAAGTCTGATGTGAATGGGACATGCTAGAAATAAATCAGTTGGTGCTTGTGGAGCATATGGGCTGAAGATTTCTGGAGCATGTGTTTGATGTTCTTCAAGTGTGAGGAATATGTTTGTGAGCTAGCAAACTAAGGGGCCCTGTGCGTCTCTTTGAGGAATGTGAAATATTCTGATTCAATTGGGTTGTATCTCAGGGAACAAGGAGATTCATACATGAGAATTCAGGAGGAATTCGTGTGGTGTATGGATGGTTTCTGGACGAGAGGGATCAATGGAGCTTTGGTCTTAATCCAAGAGTTTATTGGTTGTGGTACACGAATGCGTTCTGGGTATTCACACACTATTTGATCATGAGGTTGTCATGGGATATCATGTAGTGGCTTTGGGTGGTTCTTGATGAAGAAGCATCTGTTGAGAAAGATAGGGGAGATCTTTTATCTAAATTTTGTACTGGTGTGGTACATGGTTTACTTGAGGGTCAAGCAGTAGGTGAATGTGTTCACCAAGTGTGTTGAACTAAGGGTGCGCTCTTGAAGACATGAAGATGCATCTTATGTTTTCCATTCATTTAGGGTGTTCTTTTGGCAAAGGAGCAATGGTTTTCTACGACACGGGGAGTTAGATCTCTGTCTCAGATATATAGCTGCAATGATGCAGACTGGCTATCAAGATTGGTTGTGGTTTCAAGCAATTTGTGATAGATTGCCTCAGGTGAGGTTGATATGTCCGACGGGATGTTGTGACATTGTCCTACTGATATGAGTTCTGGGTGAACTTATCAGGATATTTCGATTCTGCCATTGGGTGTCAATGGGTTGAATTAGAAGTGGTACAAGTATCTTGGAATATTCTGTTGCTATCTGGAAGAAATTGGTTCTCCGCTTATGAAAGGGAAAATGAAAGAATTCTGTTGTAATCAAGTTTGCAAAATCTGGATTAAGAACGTCCTATCTTTGGGGACCATAAGCCTGACAAAATCAGGTTAGGTATCAGGACACTATTCAGAAGTGGTTTCGAGGACAAGTCATAAATTCTTTCATCTAATTTTTGACTAGTCTTTTGTTTGGATTGGCTCTACCTTCGTAACTTCTTCATTATTTAAGGAGGGTTGTAAAATCTCTTCTTATTAAGTTGAGAGAAAATGGGTTATGTCCGTCTTTGGGAAAACACAATATGGGCTTGGGTCTGCATGGGTCACTTTTGCCATCTTTTGGCAAAAAAGGGGGAGAATGACTGTGTTGCTATGGATTGGCGGTGTGACTGGCGGTGTGCTTTTAAGTTGCTGATCTGCAAAATTTTCTCAAAGGATGTTCTAATGTTAGTTCTAACATCTTGAAGTTGTGTTTTGTGATCAGAGTTAAGAAGCAAGGGTGTACTTTGTGTCACCTTGGAATGAAGATGTTATCTTCTTCCTCCTTCCACTGCCTGCACCATCAAACTGAAGAATGTTTTAGCAAACATTTGTCAAAAGGGGGAGATTGATAGCTCCAAGAGTTTGACTAAAATTTGGTAAAACATGATGTTGGGAAAGATGTTCCAACGTGAAGATTTATGCCCCAGACCAAAGATATCGAATAGAATGTCACAACATGAAGATTCGACATCCCGACTATCACAACAGAAAGTGATCCAAATCTGTTCAAAGATTCAAGGCGCGATTGGCAGTGGATCAAGGATCAAAGATATGAAGTCCAACAAAGCAGAAAACTATAAAAGAAGAGCAAGACCTAGGCAAAATAGAGAGAGATGACGACATAGACTTAGGAATCCTATTTTGTAAAGTAGGGTTTAGGTTTTGAGAGTCGTAGGTTTCTCTTGTAAGTCTCCCTCTGTATCGATTTGATGCAGTGTGGTAGACATATATACTTCTATAGATTCATAAGCCCGTAGGCAATGAATCGTGTAGTGTTCTTGGATGAAGCTTTGAAGCAAATCCAAGTTAACTTGTTAGTCAATGATCCTTGACTGAACTTTGTATTGGAAGAGTGTCTTTCAATAGGTTAGATACAGTTATGGTGTAGTAACTGTTAGATAATCACAGGTTGTGATTTAGGGAGTGAGAGGAGGTTCTCTTATAATTTAGATGTGACTTCTAATGATAAAGATTTCATTGGGCAGTGATAGGTTAGTGTGGGTGCTTTCTGTAAACCTGAGGTTGTTTACATAAAACTATACTACTGATAGTGATTTCTTCTTCCTGGATTGGTATCCCCCAGATGTAGGTGAGTTGCACCGAACTGGGTCATCATATTCTGTGTTGGTTATCATTATGCTATATTCAGTTCAGTCTTGATTAACATGTTCGACCAGATGTCGTAACATCTGTGGTGTTATAGTTCTGATTTTCGAAGTATCAGTATGCTGTTGTTCCTCTGCGTTTAAATTGTTCATGCGGAACAATGTCTTGACATGTGTTAGGACATCTGTTGTCTGCATTGCCAGAATTTCAATTGATATGGAAAAATGTATGGTCATTAGAGAAATAAAATAAAGCAAATAAGCAATCAAAGGAGCAATGTAAAATTAACTAATTAAGATTTGATTAAATCGATTAATTAAGTTGATTATCATAACTAATTGATTCAAATAAAATAATACAATCATTAGTAATGTTAATTAAATTTAATTAGCAAAATTAATTAATTAAAATAAACCTAATTAATTAATTTAAAAAAGAAAAATGATGGGGTGCATATTCTAGAATGGGTTTAGTAAATAGCACAAGAGGTGGTCCAAAGGCCCAATTAAATCTCATAAAAGAAATAGAAAAACAAAGCTAAATAAAAAAGTTGTAAAACAAAAATAATGGGATGTTGGCAAAGCAAAAGCTCAATAATGAGGCTCAAATGAGGAATTCAAAGCTATGTAGTTCTTCGTAGAAAACTACGTTTTTGTTGGTTTGTTTGCTTTATTGAAAGTTTGTTTAGATCGCGCTCTAGCAGTTAAACGTGTTGGGTTTATGAATCCAGCGTCGCCCTTAGGGATTCGATGAGCTTAACATCATAACCTATGGCTCTTAGTATGGGCTAGGCGCAACCCCTTGAGGGTTCAATACTATATGGAAATAAAGTTTCACCCTCACTAACAGCAATTGCTTTTAGCGCATTGGTAAACGCTTGATTCAGCAAGTGGTATTAGAGCTTGATCTTGGGTTCGAATCCCCCGACTGACACTGGTGGGAGATTGTTGGGTTTATTAATCCAACGTCACCCTTAGGGATTTGACGGGCTTAACATTCTAACCCACGGCGCTTAGTATGGGCTAGGCGCATCCCCTTGAGGGTTCTATACCATATGGAAATAAAGTTGTGCCTTCACTGACAGCAATTGCTTTTAGCGCAGTGGTAAGAGCTTGATCCACCAAAACGTTGGCTTGTATGCTCGCGGGGGAGGCTTAAACGGTTGTTTGTATTCGCATTAGAATGGATTAAACACTGTTCTTTTTTAAAAACATTTCGATTGCACGGGGGCGAGAAAAATAATAGGTTTGATTGGTTGAATGTTTTGTTGGATGACGATTGCTCGAATAGTCGAGTTAGGCAACTCGTATCCAAACAATCGGGGAACGGAATAGTAGGTACTAGACCATCTCCTTTTTCATCCTTAATTGCAAAAGGATTAGAATTTGTTAATGTATTTTGGATGGATGATGAATAATCGAATGGTCGAGTTAGGCAACTCATATCGAAGTACTCGGGGAAACGAATAGTAGGCACTAGTCCATTTCCTTTTCTGTCCAAGTTATTACGAAAATGAGTTCGCTTAGGTTTTGATTACGAAAGTGGTTTTAAGAGAATCATGTTAGAAGTTTTTAATGGATGACGATTGCTTGAATGGTCGAGTTAGACAACTCGTAACCAAACAATCGAGGAGAGGAATAGTAGGTACTAGACCATCCCCGTTTTTCATCTTTTATGAAATAATATTTAAAAATTATTAAGTGTTTTAGTTTAGATTGCATAAATGTGCTCGATGTTGATCGAGGTTTTAATTTGTGTTGAATCAAAATTAATCAAAACAAAATGATTTGAGAAAAATCCACTTGGCGTTGTACCAAGAGTTTTGCTTATTGAAATATTCATTTTAAGTCACCTTACCAATTATTATTCAATTACAAAGAGAATAAAATTGCATGGTTTAAAGGACATGATTAATAATTGATGTAGAAAAAATATATGGTCATTAGAGAAATAAAATAGAGCAAATAAGCAATCAAAGGAGCAATGTAAAATTAACTAATTAAGATTTCATTAAATCGATTAATTAAGTTAATTAAAGTTGATTATCATAACTAATTGATCAAATAAAATAATACAATTATTAGTAATGTTAATTAAATTTTATCAGCAAAATTAATTAATTAAAATAAACCTAATTAATTAATTTATAAAAAGAAAAAGGATGGGTTGCATATTCTAGAATGGCTTTAGTAAGTAGCACAAGAGGTGCCCCAAAGGCCCAATTAAATCTCATAATAGAAAAACAAAACTAAATAGAAAAAGTGTAAAACAAAAATAATAGGGGTGTTGGCCAACCAAAAGCTCAATAATGAGGCCCAACCGCGCCAGTCAACTGTCCACCAGGGGAATCAACATAAGTTGACTCAACCCTGGGCACTAGGATCAACTGACCACAAAATTCAAATGATCATAGAGTGCGTGGTGCATGATAGTACTATGGGGCGCTTCACACATAAGACAGAGTTAATCCAGTTGGTCAACCAAGTGGCGCCACATGTCCGATCAGAAAGGAGAGCCAACGGTTAAAACAAAATAACACACGGTCATATTTCATTGCACTTATACCTTTCACTATCCAACTTTTAAGTCTCTTTTACAAATAAAAATAACAAACCTTTTTTAGAAAAATCAGATCAAAAGGGTTTACATGATGAATCAGAAGGATGAACACTATAGTATTCTTCCTCTAAGAAGCCCAGAAATGCGTTAAACACCATTAAAAAAATTCCAACACGAAAGACACTCAAAATCTCTTCTTGTTTCCAAACCTAAAGCAAATTTTAGCAAACAAATAATCCATCTCAACAAATCTGAACAAAAAACCAATTATAACCTAGTTCCCAAACCGTTCTTAAACCACAATCAATCAACAAAAATCAGAAGTTTACAGCAAAAAATTAATAAATAAGGGTAGATTCAGTATAAAAATGGCTTAAACAAAAGGGAGAAAAGGTCTCGCCAGAGCTTCACAACTCCGGTGATACTCTGGCGGCCGCGTTACCTCAGGTATGTGTTTTTGGGCTTGTCTCTCTCTCCCTTCCTTGTTTCTTGCTTTGAACTCTCTTTCATTTTGCTTGGAATCTTCTTCTTCTCCCCAATTCTTTGCATGTTCTACTGCGTGCTGCTATTCGTTGCTCTGTTTGTGTTGATGTGTTGCTTAGCTCACTATCTCAGAGCTTCAATGTAAAGCTCTGAGTAGTCTAGGATATGAGTTTTCGAGTATGTGTTGGGGAATTTTCATAGGGGGTTCAGTAGGATAATTCTTGGTGATTTTTTGAGTGAGCATGGAGTGTATTATATAGTGGATAGGTGATGAAAATAAGGAGGCAGCTGAGGGTTGTTAGAGAATATTTGGAGGAAGAAAAGGGTGAGTGAATTTGTGTGAGCAAATTAGTTGAAAGGATGTGATTGATTTGAGATGAAAATTGTTATGATTTGTGCTTTCCTTGGGTGTAAATTGTGTTGTTTTTGGATGGAATATGGATGAATGGTGTATAGGCTCACGCGTTCTGGGTTTGTTAGGTGTTATTCTTTTATTTTTCTTTTTTTCTTTAATTTAAATAGAGGATGTATGTATGTATAATGAGTTGTTGTATGTGATGGGATCAGATGTATGTTGTGGGGTTTGAATTTCGTTTTGTTGAATGTGATGTGTATGTCAATGTATGTATCATGTGTGGAAAGGTATCACGTTTTTCCTTGCTGAGTTATTACTTGTTTTTTTGTTTGTTTGGAGTTTGCTAATGGTTGATGTATGGATGGTGTGGTTTGTGTACATGTTGTGGATGAGTTTATGGTTTTGAACATAGCATGATTGTTGATGGTATGATGCTTACTTGGCCATGCTTTTTACATGATGATTTCTATTGACGATGAAGTGATGGTGGATACATGATGATGGTGAAGGCATAGGGGTGTGGTCCCAACAACCTGGAGCTCTTTTCTTTTTAACTTTTTTTTTTCAATATTTGGATGTAACATGTAAACTAATGCAAATAAAAAAACTAACTTATTCTACTTTTCATTTTTTTTTTGTATTTTGTACTACTATTACTTTTGTAAAATGTAAAGTATACTGTAAAAATAAACTTTATTTCTAACATATTTTTTGCACTATTTTTTATGATGTAAAAAAAGATGTGGATATGTGATGTAAATAAAAGATTAAATTGTATTTTGTATTGAAAAGGATATCTCAAAAAGCAATGAAAAAACCATTTTAATTAATTCTTATTGATGATAAAATAAACAAAAGATGCAATTTTCTCAAATGATTAAAACATGCAATAAAATAAAAAGGTTATGTCAAAAACTAAAACAAAAGGAAAGGTTAAGACACAAAAATGCAAATGCCACCTAGATGTTGAAAAGTCAAGAGACAAATTTTGACTTTGACTTTTCTCCAGATGCAAACTAAGGAATAATACAAGATGAAAATGAGACCAATATAAAAGAGAACGGAAATGGTTTAAACAATATTATGAAGTTAAACCCTTGACTTTGGACTTTATTGAGATGTATGCAGATGAATAATTCTTTACTGATAAAAGGTATGACCAAATGCAATGGTCAGATGAATAATTCTTTACTGATAAAAGGTATGACCAAATGCAATGGTCATGTTAATGCAAATGAAAATGAAAGAAAATGCAATGTAATTTAGATAAGAAAAAATTGGAGTATAACACTGTGACCAAGACATGTAGTATGATAATAAAAGAGCACATCTTGCATGTAATATGTAATGAATACTATAATTGAAAGTCTTGCCACATCTTGTGCTATGACTTTTTTTATATTAAGGATAATAACTTTTCTAATTCAAACAAAAAAACTTATCTTGAAGATATATTAATATTATTTTGATTTCTATTGTTTCTACATAAATCATCTAGCATTTGTGACTCTCTTTAATATCATCTTTCTAGGTGTAATTTTGTTGAGTTGTAATTCCTTGTGTCAAAGCAGTGTAATTCGACAGAAACAAGGAGTAGTCGACTTGTTATAATGTGTGTGTTGAGTTGTAATAGTGTGTCGAAGTGTCGAAGCAGATTGCTTTACACAGAATTTCGACTTAGGCCTATTTTAGTAATGATAGCTATTTGAGGCTTTTATAGTTTTGGGTTTTGGCTTGGGGTGCAAGCTAACCTAAATCTATAAATAGAGAGAAACCCTTATTTTTGTAAGAACTCATAACAGAATTCACAGTTTGCAGTTGCAAGTGAATAATGAAAGTTTCCACAGTTTGTGGGCAGAGAGAAACTCTTCAGATTTCATCTTCTTCTCCAACGTTATTCTTTTCTCTTTCTCAACCCTTTTCTATTTATTGCCATTGTGTGATTGTTAACAATCTTAAGATCAAGATTGAATAGGAATTCTCCATAGGTTGTGGTGAAACTTCCAACATCTGGTATCTAGAGCTCTGATTGCAATTCAAGGAAAAAAACCGTGATGACGATGAATCATCCAAACGGGCACTTGTAGAGTACGATTTTTGTCAGTGACGCGACCACCTTATCGCCATTGGTTTCTCCTCACCGCAACGGTAGGAGTTGGTGCTACTTTCTGATTTCTTATTTATCCTATGAAGCTGGGAAGGAAAGGGAAGCTATCTAAAACTAACCTTGCACGCAAGTGTTTTCTTTAACAAATGCCTAAGAGATTGGGGGGTCAGGGGTCAAGTTATACAATGGGGAGTTGTCAATTACCCATCCTATATGTGGTTATCCACAAGTTGTTAGCAATTTCTACTGTTTTCTATTTACTAGTGTTTGTCTGTTGATTGAGAAAGTTTCACCTTTGGGAATGTTCGAGAGAGAGAGTTTTTGTTGATTTCGGGTTTTCCGATGTTTTTGGTGAGGTACTGGACCTAAGGTTTTTGATTGGTGTGCCTGCTAAGATTTCACAATCTTATGCCTACGTATTCCCGTAATGATAACGAGGAAATTAGAGCAATCGTAGTTCCTCCTATTCTATGGGAGGAAAAAGATGTTTGGTGTCTTGTTCAGAGCCCAAGATTGAAGCTAAAGGTTCTTTTGTATCTTATTCGAAGCCCAAGATTGAAGCTAAAGGTTTTGACTAAGAGAGAATTTGTCATCTCTAAAGGGAGATATCTCATCTGTTTATCACAACTGTTGGGTGACTGATTATAAAGGAGGATTACTTTAACTGGGATATGTGAATCCAGCAATGCCATAATTTCCTTTATATGGGATTTGTCTTGAAGGAGAAAACTTTAACTCAGTATAGAGCTATGCCATTTTTCCTTAGGAGTCTTTCATGCTAAGAGAGAGACATTGGTGTGGATGTAAATAATCCAGAGGCTTGCCACATACAGCTGTTAGATGAAAGAGGGGATTTACCAGGATAAGAGATGGACTACAGCTTGGATATTTGAATCAACAAGTGTGCCACTTATAACAGTTATCTGGGATTAAGGTTTGTTTTGATTTTCTGTTTTGATGTGTGATGTATAGAGAGATGTCTTCCAATAGAGAGTTTTTGATTTCCTCTGAGGGGATGTTGATTTTTGTGTGCCTTGCTGAGGATTACAGAAGAGTTGAAATATCAGATGCCTTGAGGTTCTGATAAAGGTTTAGCTGGGGAAATTTAAAGTGAGGATTTTAGAGATTGAGTTTTGAAACCTATGGAGGTTTTAACTCTGTCGGAGACTTATGAAATGATCAGGGTTTTTTGAGATCCAAAAGGAGGTGAGACTGTCCGAGTCTACTGGTATGAAAAGGTTTATCTTTGTATGATGCCCAAGAGGAGGCAAGTGTTTTAAGGGATGAGAATCAACCCTAAATTGTCCAAGGTTTTGACTCTTTGGAAAGACTGCTCTCACAAAGGATGACTAAGTTCTGTCCTATACCTGTAAGAGGTCTTTGGGTCCTTGTACTAAGCCCAAGAGGAGGCATGAGAACTTCTAAAAAGTCTGAGGGTCCTTGTATAAAGCCCAAGAGGAGGTTGGGGATGCTTTTAGGAAGCCTGTGGGTCGAAACCTAAGAAAAGTTTGAGAAAGGTTTCACCGGGAATAATCCTTTCTTTAGTGAACAGTTCTAGGATTTGAAGAAATTCAAGAGAGGTTTCACTGGGAGTTAATCCTCTCAGGGGGAAATGAATTTCTTTGACAATTTTTTAATAGTGATAGTCTTGAGAAAAGTTTCACCGAGAATAATGCCTTTTTCTGTTCCATATTGTATAAGCCCAAAAGGAGGCAAGACAGTATCTGGAAATTCCTATGGGGAACTAGTTTTGACGGTGTTGAAAGAGTGACCACTGGTTTGATCTATTCCTAGGCCTAATTGCCGGGGAAAACTCTAAGCAGATAATATATATATATATATATATATATATATATATATACAAGTATGTAAAAGAAAGCTGTTTCAAAACTTACAGGTGAGCAAGCTTCCATTGTAGCAGCTGTATGGTTAGTTGTTCAAGAAATTAAAGAAAGTTTTGATAACAACTATGAATTTGAATCTAAATCAAAAGGGAAATTTGTTTTGAAAAAGAATATTAGGGTTTATACTCAAGGAGAGGCCCAAAAATAACAATGATCGCACCGTTGTTCTGAAAACTGTACTGGGACTTATACACTACAAGAAAAATGCATTTTAGCATCAATATTTTAGCGTCGGCCACGACTCCGACGCTATTAGTGGCTATTTTGCGTCGGCGAAAGCGGACGCTAACATGTTTTTTTATTTGATATTTATTTTTTAATATGTCTTACATATTGGCGCCGGCCAAAACCGGCGCTAATGAATTTCCAAACCAAAAGTATTATTTATTTATTTATTTATTATTTTATAAAAATACCAGCGTTGCATGGATGCCGACGCTAAATATTGATGTGAAATAAATTTCATTTCCCACCACTTTTTTCGTTTCCCTCCCTATTTATTTATATTTTTTATTTATTTATATTATTTTATAAAAATATTAGCGTCGCATAATGGCCGACGCTATATTGGAGCGAAATATATTTCATTTCCCACCACTTTTTTCTTTCCCCCCCTGTTTATTTATTTATTTATTTATTTTATTATTTTATAAAAAAAAACCAATAGAAGAAAATAAAAGAATAAAATAAAACCAATAGAATTTCATCTTCGTCTCAAAATTGCTTCTCATCTCAAAATCGCTGCATTTCATCTGAAAATCCCTGAAAATCTCTGCTCATCTGAAAATCGCTTCATTTCATCTTCGTCTCAAAGCTTCTCATCTCAAAATCGCTTCAGCTTCATCTTCGAGTGTAAGTGTTTCTCATCTCATTGCGTTTATCATCTCATTTTCGTTCTAACTCATTTAGGGTTTTTGGCAGAAACGCTCTCAGTCTCACGAAGCTTCTTAATCTTCGTTTGATTTGGTGTAAGTTTCTTCGCATTTGATTTATGGTTTTGGTGTAATCTCCATTTTGATTCGTTAATCACCATATTGTATCTTCTCATTTCTTTCATTTCACAAAATTTCAAGGGATCACTTTAAGGGTTCGAATTGATCAGGAAATAGCTTTAAGGGTTCGATTGACATACTCTTCTTCAAAGAATTTTATTTTAAGGTTAGAATATGCGTTTCTTCTTGTATATTCGGTTCGATTCTTCATTTCAGTTTGAATTTCAGGAACTTAAATGTGCTTAAACTGTTTTCATACAAGTTGTTTTTATAAACTGTTAATTGCCATGAATATTTCTGATGATGAACCATACACATGTTTCAGAATTCAGTTGGGGTGAATTAGAATAGAAAATAGTTGGTTTGTTAGGATTTTGTTATGTCAGTTAGTTGAAGTTAAGAGATTAGTTTGGTTAGGAGCTAGTTGAACTATTCTGTTAGTTAAGAAATTGTATAGGTTGTTAGTAGTTTAAAATGTTAGGAAGGTTAGTTTGAACTATGTTAGAATTGTTAGGGACTGTTAGTAATGTTGATTGTTGTGTTGAATAAATGGAAACATTACGGAGCTCTGAAAATTCATGCTAGATTGTTCAATAATCAATAAACTGAATGAAAATATTAGAAATACATCTTCGAATTAAAATTTTATTTTAGTATAGGGTGACAATCATTTGACGTATTATACAATAATGTAAATGTTACATCCGAAGATGTATATCCGAAATCGTAAAAAACATTTTTGAATTTTCATATAGTAACAGCTCCAGCTTTGAATAAAGCTATATCCTACTTGAGTTCACAAATCACAATTAATAACAATCTCGCTTTACTTGGGAAATGGAAGTGGAAAATTAACAAAGAGGTTAGTGGTATGTGGTTGAGGGCTTTAACAAATAGATACAGGGATTTAGCGGGGACTGTTAATGACAGTGAGTTAGATTCTCATGGTGGTGGAAGGAAATAACACATTTAGATGTTGGTAGAAACTTAGGGAATTAAGAGTGCTAGTTTGAAGTTGGCTTGGCATTATGAGGTCTCAAATTGGGGCTGGACCTTTTTGTTGTAATTACACACAGTGCAGCAATCCTTATGCTGCCTCTGTGTTTTATTAATAAAGTTTGATCTAGGGTGTCTGGTTTACTGTGGTATCAGTAAGTGGTCATTTTGTAATACCGAAGGCATGTTACTATTTTAGTGAAGCTCCGTGATCATGGAGGATTGAATGGATGGCGGTCCATCTTTGATGCAGTAGAAGGTGTGATGCCTCTGTGCCTTCATACCGAGATGTATTCCAGTGGTAATAGATTCTTCAGTCTGCATATCACAGTGGGAGGCTCAACAGTATAAAGTCTATGTCCAGGGGCTGTCTTAGTTTGGCCTGTCGAACCGATAGCTGTTGGTAATATGGTATGAGTGCCTGTGGAATAATGGAGATAAAACTCGCGTCGTGCAGGCAGGTATTTCAAAAAAGAATTTAAGGTTGAGGGGAGTCACATCTGATATGTCTAGAGCCATTAGGATCACCTCAATTGCCTTGAATTTATCATAGGGCGGGGTAGAGAGATTTTCTAAAAGGAAAAGGAGGATATTCGTTCCGGATCAAAGCCATTAGTGGACCTGTTTGAGAGGTAAAGGCAAGTTCATCATCTGCAGATTGATTCAATGGTTTGCGAATCCGAGGATTTTCTTAGGCCTTGGTGGGAGCGTGCTGGAGACATATCTCAAGAACGCAACATTTGTATATGTATATGTTTGACAGTTAGTGCTTGCCTAGACCATTTGAGCTGTTGCTTGTTATCCATGCCGCATGGGAGTTTGGTTAGGGGTCTGTACTTTGGTTTATCCGGTCAGTTGCAGCGGTTGGATTGCTCGCCCTTATTTCATTGTAGAGCTTTTACCAGCATGGAGCAATTTGATTAATACAGTGTAGGGCGTTGACATTGCAGTGTTAGTTTTTACGTCAGTCCTTTGTATTATGTTTGGTGAAAATGTTTTAGTTATTATAGCAGCATTATAGTCGTGGTAGCATTTTGAAGGACCTGTTTTGGTCTGTGTTGTATTTGTCGGCTATGGCATAGCTTGTGCCTTAGTTTTAATAAAAAAAATTGCTTCTGCTAAAAAAAATAACAAGTTAGCCACATTATAAATAGGTGGAGTAAAGCAAAAAGCACCATAGCTTTAACTTGTTAGCAAGTGTGAGAAAAATAGTACATTAGGTACTCCAGAAAGGGGTAGAACCTCAACAAGAAGCTCACGGGCATGTGAATTATTGTAGTCCAATAATTATATTTATCAGTATGATTACTTATCTTCTGTTTATTTGTATGTGTATGTGTGTGCGTGTGCGCCTGGATATCTACTACCAGGATTCTGTTTTTTGGAACAAAAATGTTTTATTGTTTTATCCTTCTCTGTTTTGTACCTAGCTTTTATGGTTTCTGCACTTTACTATTTAATTTCATGATGATGATGATGATGATGAGTGTGACTTAATTTATTCTTCGTCTTACAGAACATGAAGCTAATAAGCTTAGAACCTTTGTGGATCAGCCTGCTTTTACGGATCTTCATTGGGTATGATTCAAAATATGTTATGTTCTTTTTTGTTTTGTTTTATTTTTGCATGGAATATGTTAGTATGTTAGTGTTATTATGTGTAGTGGTGAATTTTAGTTATTCAAAAGATCTAGTTCAGTTTTGAACTTTGATTAGATTGTAGAGTTTTCAACGATGAACATGTTCAATTCTTCTTCATAAATTGCTTTGTGTTGTGAACTGTGTTATTGCATGGTGGAAAATTAGAAAATCAGAGTTTTTCTTGTTGCCGATATTTTCTATGCCTTTCGGCTGCTCTTTGTTAAGGATGCACTTGTATAAGGGAACTTGGTTTATTTTTTCTATTCTATCAGAATTCAGTCCCTACATGTCACTAAATTGCCTCCTGAATGTTTAAATTTCTAGTAGAATATCCCAATCATATATAAATATTTGTCATTATTATAAACAAAGTTGTTTTGGTAATGGAATGATTGTGTTTGAATGAACTATTGATTTCTATTCTTAAATTTGATGAGTTCTGGCCCTATTGATTTTCGCTTTTTATTATTCTAATCTAATCATGAGACATGTGAACGCAGATTAGGTTTTGAATTTTACGTTGAATTTCCTATGCGGTCGTATAGAATTCTAGATTTTAAAGATTAGAAACTTATATTTGTTTTTTATGTAGAGAATGGATCGAAGTTGGATGTATGATAGAGTAAACTCCAATAGGTATGGTTTGAAAGATGAATTTATTAGTGGAGTTGAAGAGTTTGTCAATACAACGATGAATCGACCTCAGTTTTTAAACGAAGGAGGGATAAGGTGTCCTTGTGTAAATTGCGTCTGCATTCTATTGAAAACGCCTAATGAGGTCAAACTCCACTTGTACAAATATGGTTTTTTGTCCAACTATTATACATGGACTGATCATGGAGAAGAGAATCAGAATGTGGATCTTGATGGTCATTCTAGTAGTGGAGGGAATGCTGGTGAGGATAATCTAGGTGATGAAGAACAATTTGATGCAATGAATGAAATGGTCTCTGATGTTTTCAGGCCATTTGTTAATGTCTCAAATGTGAATGCTAATATGGAAAACGAAACAATTAGTGAGGGTGAGGAACCAAATGAAAAAGCTCAATGATTTTATGATGAATTAATCTCTGCAAACCAACCCATTTATGAGGGAGCTTCTAAATCCAGACTATCTATTTCAGTTAAGTTGTTGGCTGCCATGTCTAGTTAGCATGTTCCTCAAAAGGCCATGGATTTTTTCGCTCAAATGCTCGTTGATGTTTGTCCAACTAAAGAATGCTTACCTGGAAACTATTACCAAGTGAAGAAGTTGGTGTCTAAGTTGGAATTGGAAGTTGAGAAAATTGATTTTTGTGTGAATGGATGCTTATTATATTTTAAAGAAGATAGCACCTTAACTCAGTGCAAAGTTTGTGGAGCTTCTAGGTATGTTCCTCGAAAGTGTGGAATGGGAAAATACAAAGATGTGGCATTGAAGAGAATGTTCTATTTTCCAATCATTCCTAGGTTACAACGACTTTATGCTTCAAAGGAATCTGCAGCTCAGATGAGATGGCATCCTGAGAACACCAACAATCCAAATGTTTTGCGTCACCCATCTGATGGAAAAGCTTGGAAACACTTCGATGAAGTTTATCCCGATTATGCTAGTGATCCAAGAAATGTAAGATTGGGTTTATGTACTGATGGGTTTACCCCTTACATTCAAGCCTCTAGTTCTCTATATTCATGTTGGCCAATAATAGTCACACCATACAATCTCCCTCCCGAAATGTGCATGGCCAAACCATACATGTTTTTGACTTGTCTTGTACCTGAACCATACAACCCGAAAGTTAAAATAGATGTCTACTTGCAACCTTTGATTGATGATTTGCAGCGCTTGTGGAAAGATGGAATTGTGACATATGATATCTCTATGCAGCAGAATTTTTTTATGAGAGCGCATTCAATGTGGACAATCAATGATTTTCCAGCATATGGTATGTTGTCTGGATGGGGGACATAAGGTAAATTAGCATGCCCTTATTGCATGGACAATAAAGATTCCTTCACCTTACGATTTGGTGGAAAAAGGTGTTGGTTTGATTGTCATCGTAGGTTTTTACCAATGGATCATCCTTTCAGAAAAAAGTAAAAAGAGATTTACGAAAAGCAAGATTGTGAAAAAAAAACCACCACCAATGTTTACCAGCCATGATTGTTGGGAAGCTGTTCGTGATTTTCCAAAAGTCACAGACAGTGTCTGGGCAACCAAATTTCCAGGGTATGGGAAACAACATAATTGGAACAAAAGAAGTATATTTTGGGATCTTCCATACTGGAAGGACAACTTGTTAAGGCACAACCTTTATGTGATGCACATAGAGAAGAATGTATTTGATAATGTGTTTTACACTGTCATGAATGATCCTGCAAAAACAAAGGACAATGAGAAGGCAAGATTGGATTTACCTCTTAACTGTTTACGTGGGGACTTAGAGATGCACCCTCTACCTAATGGAAAGATGGCTAAGCCAAAGGCAAAATTTTCATTGACACCCGAAGAGGCAAAGTTAGTCTGTAGATGGATTAAGGAACTAAAAATGTCAGATAGTTATTCCTCGAATCTTTCTAGGTGTGCAGATGCTACCAAGGGTAGGATGAAAGGGATGAAAAGCCATGACTGTCATGTATTCATGGAGTGTTTGCTTCTAATTGCTTTTCGTTCCTTGCCTCTTGAGATATGGAAGCCGCTAACTGAGTTGAGTCATTTTTTTAAAGACTTGTGTTGTAATACATTGAAGTTGGAAGACCTTGTTAGGTTGGAACAAAACATTCCCATCATCATATGCAAGCTAGAAAGAATTTTTCCACCAGGTTTCTTTGACTCGATGGAACATCTCCCGATTCACCTACATGCTGAAGCAATCCTTGGTGGTCCTGTACATTATCATTGGATGTATCCATTTGAAAGGTAATTGATGTTCAATTTTTGTAGATTAATTAAATGAAAAAACATTTTTTAATTGTTTCATGTGTAGATTGATGGGAGACTACAAGCGTTCGGTGAAAAATAAAGCCAAGGTTGAAGGTTCAATATGCACTGCCTACTTGCACAGTGAAACTACTCATTTTTTCTCTCACTATTTCAAGACCTTTAGTTTTTTGCCAAATACAAGTTTAAGGAACGATCCTCGATCAGATAATGAGAATTCCCAACTAACATTTTCAGTTTTTAGTAAATGTGGTCGTCCTAGTGGAAAGGCTCGACTCTATTGGTTGATTGATAAGGAATGGAAGTCTGCTCACGTGCACGTCCTAATCAATTGTGACGAGGTTAAACCGTATCTCGAGTAAGTACATTTTTGTAAGACAACTGCGTTGTTCTCAACCAATTTTTATAAATACACTCATCAATTTTATGATCGATGTCAGATTGTTCATGCAATATCATTCTATCAATGAGGAAGATGCTTCCGGTCTTATACACGAGTAGTTTCCTTCATGGCTAAAGAACTATGTTAGTATATTTCTCATAATTTATATTATGTGGTTGACAATAAACTATCTCTAAGGTTAGATATATATTTTTAGGTGAATGATGAGAGAAATGGAACGACTAGTCCATATCTGAAGGCCTTAACTCTCGGCCCTAATCTGAAGGCAACATCATGGAACATATACTTTGTTAATGGGTACAAATTTCACACTCAAGAACGGAGTCGTGGTAAAAGGACTACTAATTGTGGGGTACATGTTAAAGGTGTTACAAATGGAGGAGAAAATGATTTTTATGGCATCATCCAATGTATCCTTCAATTGGAATACCATGGCTTTAGCAACAAGATTTCCCTATTTTATTGTGATTGGTTTGATCCTACAAATAATGCTAGCACAAAAGTTAATATTGAGTACAACATTGTTGACATTAAGATGAATAAGCGATATCGTCAGTATGACCCGTTCATTCTTGCACAAGAAGCAAAACAAGTGTATTATGTCCCATATCCAGAAATATGTAGGAATATGCGTGGATGGTGTGCAGCAATCACCACAAAACCAAGGGGTTATGTCGAGATAGACAACACCGGGGATGCGATTCCTTATCAATCCGATGAAATGTTACTAGTTAAGCCTATTACAGAAGTTGAAGAAATATATGGTTTAGCTGATGGAGGGTTAATTGACGAGGTCGAGCCAATAACAATGACAATTGACCCAATGACTCAAGATTGAGAGAACATTTTATCTTGTTTTTATTATAGACCTTTATGCACTTGTTTTTTCTCAAAGAACTAGTTGGTTATCGAAAGAATGAGCCTATTTCATATGTATTAGAAATTCTCATAATTTTCTTTGGTATTATGTGTGTTATCCTCTATATTGTAATTTTGTCTGTATTAATGAATGAATATGAGAATAACTAGTTTTTATCACTGTTCAATCATGAGAATGACACTAAAATAATAGTGCCTATATAGACAAATTATAGAAAGACCAAATCTATATCATATTCTATTGGGTTAAGCAGTGATACTTTAGGAAATGATGTAAGGAATAGAATATGTTAGCATGATTCTATTTTCAATGCATAACTTTTTTCATGTTTCATTTGACTCTTAAGAAATTTATGATGTGTTGCAACTTCTTTTCTTGTTGTTACTAAGTGTTGTGCATATTTTTACTCAGTGTTGGCAGCTTTGATATAGATTTTATTGAAATGACTGGACAAAATGGAAAGAGAAAAGCACCATCGAGCACATCTAAGTAAGATGACTAAACCTTTTCTCCTATTTGGTTTTTTTCCTAATGAATTAATAATGTTTGGATTTAGACTTATTTTTTTGATGGTTTCTTTGTAAAAAAGAGGTGTTGACAGGTTATGCAGTCAACGACAGATTCCACCTGGGACTCTTGCTATAAATAACTCTCGTAAGGTCCATAGCAAACCTGGTTCAACGAACCCACCACCACCTACTCAGAGAAACCCACCACCACCTACTAAGAGAAACCCACCACTGCCTACTCAACCTCCACCTTTGGTTCAAACAAATCCAACACCATCACATACTCAACCTCCACCACCTACTCAGGCTTCACCACCTACTCAGCCTCCACCACCTACTCCACCTTCGCCACTTACTCAGCCTCCCGCACCGATTCTAACAAACCCAACACCACTGCCTACTCAGCCTCAACCGGCAAACCTGACTTCTGAGGAGTTCATATTCATTCCTACTCCAGGATATACTCAGCCTCAGCCGCAAAGTCCTCCCCATCACACCACAGACGAGGAAGTACAGAGGGACCAAACACTTTCTAATGAGGAACAACAACAAGACGGTGGGCAAAAACCGAATATCTGGATTGTGGAAGCAAGTAATGCATAAGTAAATAATTCAAGTTATATAGATATTCTTACAAGTGTTTTAGTGTTGTTTTAATTTTTAAATATGGTTGCTAGTGTCGTGTTAATCTATCTTGTAGAGGAGAATACATACATACAGGCTCAACTCTATTTTCCAATTTTATGCCTTTGTAAATATGGTTGCTAGTGTCGTGTTAATCTATCTTGCCGATTGAATTGAGGCTCTGTGGATGAGCTTTTCTGTAATGACCTTGCCTAGAAAGCTAGCTTATTAAATTTTTTGTGACCAAGATGGCTAGTAATTTATTCATGCATTCATTAGTATACTCCATTTTTCCTGCTGATAATTTATTCATGCATATCATGTGTGTATAACTTTGCATTATATGTAGGTTAAGTCCAAGTGATCTTGTTGCCGCAATGATTCGAAAAGTTATTGAAAATAATTATCGAGGAACCTTCTTTAACTATGGTGAGCTTAAACGCGACGGAAGAGACGACATGAGAAAGGAGTGGTTCAACGAGTTTAAAGTAAGACATGGCAGTTCTTTTTTAGTAGTTTGATGATGATGTATATTGTTGAGTTTTATTTATTATTTGTACATTTTGTCAGAGGCTTGTATGTTGGGACCGTTGTGATGATGCAAAAATGGAAGAATTGTTTCATTAGAAATGTGCAAAATGACTGTCTGATATACAACAAAAGGCTAGAGAAAAGGGGCGCAAGCCGGGTTGGATGGGCGTAGATACATGGACGTATCTTCTAGACAAGTGGAAGACAGATGAATTCAAAGTTGTATCCCAACAAAATAAGGTTAATCGAGCATCCAAGAAAGGTGGGGTAGTCCATACAACAGGTCGTAGAGCTCACCACGATGTTGCGCTTGAATTGGTATATATATATATATACACACACACACACTTTGTAATTACAATACGTTAATATAATTATGTCTGATATACATTGTGACCATATATATTGCCTCTAATGATAGGCTAAAACACTCAATCGACCCGCACATCCAGATGAGATTTTCATTGCCACCCATAAAAAGAAGAATGGGGAGTGGGTTGACGCTCGTGCAGCGACAACACATGTAAGTTAATGTTTCCGATCTTAATCTAAATTTTTAAGTATTTAATATTGAAGTTATGCCCTTTGTCAAGAATTCAGGTGCTATGATTTTGATTTATAGAGTGAAAATAGTGAGGGTAGATCAGGGAGTTACTAGGAGTTAGTTAAAGAAATTAGTTTGAATATCATCATCTGTTTGTTTATAGAACTCAACAATATGATCATTGTCATTGTCATTGCTTATAGAAATTAGTTTGAAATTAGTGAGGGTAGATCAGGGTGCTATGATCATTGTCATTGCTTATAGAACTCATCATCTGTCCCCATATTGTGTTCATACCGACAGATGTAACTACCATTTTTGCATATCAAACTGTTTGTTTTGTTTGAAGTTGCTTATAGACTGAAAAGAATCAGGAAATGAAGCAGGGGAATCTAAAGTGACCTGAGACTTAGAATTAGGCTGAGAGGAAAAAGGAACAGCAGTAATAGGCATAGGCTGGGGAAGTTCAGCTTGATTAGAGACTGAATGAGGAGTAGAAGATGTGGGTGTAGAGGTGTTTGAATTAATGGAATCAGAATGCCCAGCCATAGTAGGTGTAGGGGAAGAATTAGAGGAAACCAAATCACGAGGGCTTTGTGCAGTAACAGGTGAAAGACTAGAGGTTGGCACAGGTGATGAAGGTTGAGTAGTAGGTGGATGATCATGCAAGGGCCTAGGTACAAATGCTCTAAATTGAGGCAGACTAGCTGAAACATTAGGAGATGCAATCTGACTTGTAGAAAATAAACCAAGAAAGGGTAATCTGACTTCATTAAATAGGACATCCTTAGAGATATAGATTTTTCCACTAGGATCCATACACTTATACATATACATTTAGTTATGATGAGAAACATAAAAGTGATTTGGTTCGCGTGTATTTGGATAATTTGGAAAGCTCGGAACGAAAGGCTATTTCAGAACAAGAATATTGACTCTGAAAGTATGGTAGAAAAGGTTAAAGTGCTGGCCTAGAACTGGTTAAAAGTAAGAGGAAAATACCTGAATCCAATATCATCTTCCTGGTGGTTGAATCCAAGAGCAACTCTTGGTCTAACTGAAGAGTAATTCTGTTGTGGTGGTCTGGGGGTCTGGAGTCGTACCTTTCTAATCATAGTCATCTAAATGGTCTTTTATAGGTATTATGCGGCTTTAGATTTTAGGATGTGTGTCTGCAGGCAGATTATGACTGTGTTGGTTGGTTTTGTAGAGGTGGTTTTTTCCAGTTATTGGATCGGTTGCTCCAGCTCTGGAGGTGATAGTATAGTTAGTCATTGGACAATGCTCTAGTGGTAGCCCTTATTTATTGATGGGCAGTCTCGTAGGCCGCAGGAATGATCTTCTTAGGAGCGGTTTTGGTTTGTGGACATCAGTTGTCTTGTTGATTCAAATTGGCTGGATGTGCTGCTATATTTATTTATTGCTTTCTCTGGAAGTTGGTCTCTTTGGGTGGCACTGATGTTGGTGCAGGGGTCTGTGTTGGAGCTTAGCTTTAGCAGTTGGTGTTGGGGAATGTGTTAGCCCCTGGGTTAGTAGATCCTTCCTGACTCAGTTGTGCTGGTGCTTTTGGATTGTATAGCTTGGGCCTTGGTAGATTGTATTAGAATTAGGTGCTTTGTTCTTTGATCTAGGCTGGTTGTGTAGCAGGTGCAGGAGGTTATGCCACTCGCTTAGTTTGTGGTTACTGTCATTTTGGTCTTAACTGATTGTTTGGTGTATATTAGCACTCCTGGTGCTGTGTTTTAATAAATTTATTTTGGCCTCTTAAAAAAAAGAATTTTCTCTTTAATATAAAAAAAGGTGATAATGCTTTCGATATTAATACCTACCAAAACTATTTTACCACAACAGTTTTCGCGTTCGCAAACCTTTTTTTAAGACCTCGCCATTCATTCTAATGAATCCTTAAAAACACACGGTATAGTCGGTCACTTATTTTTGTCAACTTTGTCCTAAATAATTATTAGATTAAAATACTTAGTGTATGATGAGAAACATGAAATTATACATTGTTTTATTTGTTAGTGTATGATGAAAAACATGAAATTAGTTTGGATAAGGAAACAGAGATTTCATGGCACATTCTGGAGATGTTTGTGTGCATAGTTTCAAAATTCAACTTTGTTTTTGATATGCTATACTTTACCATTTCTGCAAATAAATACATATACACTTACATGTATATCTTTAATAGATGAATATAATAGATAAGAATATTTACACATCAATGATAAGCAAGCTACTGCTGTTTACAACCTTATGTACCCCTTCTTCTATAATGTTCTTCTTTTTCTTGTTTCGGTTACATGCTACTAATTGATTGGTTTGTGTTATCAATGTGTACAGGAAAAATTCTGCAGTAGTTTGACACAAGCTGGTGATGAAGTGGAAGGATCAACAAGAATACAAATTTGGAAAGAAGCTACAGGGGGTAAAACACGGAGGAGGTGTTATGGAACTGGTCAATTGGCGCGTAACATAAGATATGGAGTGAACTTCTTGACACAGGTATCAATTACAAACCCACATAGAGAAGCAGATAACCAGGCCATTGAGGCTGCCAGAGCTGAAGCTGCGGCTGCACGTTATGAAGCTGCATGGGATAATGCGCGGACAGATGAATTGGCAAAGAAATTAGAAGAATTGTCAAATAAATTTGATATGTTGCATTCTCTTCAGGAGGGTCCTTCTAGTGCTCCTGCGAGTGGTCATCCTGATTATAACGATTCATTACGTTCTATTTTCAAAAAGATACTAGAAGTGCATGCAACTTTCACTCAACAAATTTGACAATATCTTGGAATATGGTGGTCCAAATGGTTCTTTTAGAATATCTGGATTTTCATCAAATTCTGTTGGACTGCATAATCTTCATTTTTTTCGATTGATAGCTGCTTATGGTGACATTTACAAGGCTCTCATATGCTCTTTGTAGTTGATTTTGTTTATGAATAATTATTTGAAAAATCTCCTTTTGTTGTTTTTGCATCGTTGATTCAACAGCTCCAAGTAGTGCAGCAATGACAATACTTTTTGTGTCGGTTGATTTTTTTCATCTTATTTGTTTACTCGTTGTTATTTTTCGTTTTTCATCTTATTTGCTGCTATTGATGTGTGCTTAAGATTTGATCAAAATCAAGTGACTATTTATTTTGAATCTTTATGTCTCTGACTCGTGATTATTTATTTTGGATGTTGCAGGACGAGGAAGATTATGAGGATGAGGATGATGATGAGGAAGTTGATGTTGGTTATCATGATTAGTACGTAGATCGTTTAGGAGATTATTAGTATTTTGGAACTCATTGTATTTTGATGTTGGTGTATTTTGAAACTCATTAGAATTTTGATGTTGATGTACTGGGATTATGTATTTTGAAGTATTACCAATCAGGTTTTGATTAACAATCAGGTTTTGATTAACAATCAGGCTTTGATTAATAATCAGGTTTTGATTAACATAGATAATCGTATTGATTAATAATTAGGTTTTGATTAACATAGATAATCGTATTGATTAAATTGATAATAAACAGGTTTTGATAAAAACAGGTTACAATCAACCAAATTAATAAATTGATGTCTAAATCTAGTAGTGTCGGCCACGATACCAACGCTAACGCGAAATGATTTGATGTCTAAATCTAGTAGTGTCGGCCACGACACCGACGCTAACGCGGAATGATTTGCTGTCTAAATCTAGTAGTGTCGGCCACGACACCGACGCTAACGCGAAATGATTTGCTGACTAAATCTAGTAGTGTCGGCCACAACACCGACGCTAACGCGAAATGATTTAATGTCTAAATCTAGTAGTGTCGGCCACGACACCGACGCTATATCAAAATAAATTGCTGACTAAGCTTTGTAGTGGCGGTCAAAGGCCGACGCTATATACTAACATGGATATAGGGCAACTCAATCAAAAAATGACACCTGGCATTATATAGCGTCGGCTAAAACCGACGCTAACTCAACAATTTGTGCTGTGTTTAGGGTCACCAATTAGCGTTACAGTAGCGTAAGCAAAGGCCGACGCTAAACCAGCGTCTCATAGCGGCCGACACTAAATGTAACTAACTTCCAGGTTAGGAAACTCTGCCTCGACCCCGACGCTAAGCCGACGCTAAACCCTCGTAGCGTCGTTTTTTTGAGGTTTAGCTAGGGTTTATGGCCGACGCTAAAACAGGGTTTTCTTGTAGTGTATACAATGACTGAGGCCCAAATTTATTTTATGTACAAGGGGGGGGGGGTTGGGTCTTACACTCTATTAGAGGCCCAAAGTGATTTAAAAGAAAAGAGAATGAGGCTTACAACTCAGGGAGAGGCCCAGATGAAAATGTTTTGAAAACGACGATCGCGCCGAGATTTTGTTACGTACTGGGACTTATACAATGACTGAGGCCCAAAAATTGTTTTTATTTACAAGGATGGGTCTTACTCTCTATTAGAGACCCAAAAGTGTTTTTGTGAAGTTTGAAAAATCAAGAATTAGAGAAAACTCTAATTTTTGCATTTTTAATATAATTTTCAAAGGAAATTAGATAATAAATGATATAAAATACCAAATCTATTCAAAAACAAGTTGTATACTTTGAAAAATATTTTGAAAAAAATCATGTTTAATCGCATGAAAGTTTGAAATTCATTTGAAGTTGAAAAATCAAGAGAAAGAAATATTTGTAAATGTTTAAAAACAAATAAAAACTTAATTCTTTACAAAAATACCAAATATGTGAAATAAATAATATTTTTGGGAATTTTTTGTAGAATAAAATATTTTAATATTTTTGTGAATTTTCAAAAAAAAGAACCAATAAAAAATAATTAAAATTGAGAGAGAAATTAATTTTGGAATTAATTAATAAAAACCATGAAAAATGAGAAAAATAGCAAAATAGGGAAAATGGCAAAATGGTCTGGGTGGGTCTCGAACCCACGACCTCCCAACCAAACACACATGCACGCTATCACTGGGGTGGTGATGCATCCGTGTATCAAAACCACCCCATGTGTATATGAGGGTGGCAAGATTTTAGTCCTGGCCAAGGCGCCCAGGCCTAGCCCTTGCCCAAGGCATGGCCTGATTTTTGCCTTCTAGCCTGAAGGCTCTAACTCCCTCAATTCTTCATGGATTTTGACAAAATTTAGATGGATCCTACATAGAATTTCATGAGGAATCCAATGGTGCTTTTAGATTTTTCTAAAGATGTCCCTATTTTAAAACCTGATAGTGGTTTCAAAATAGGCCTAGATTTGCATGTTCTATGCTATCTCATCATATAGGCAACAATAGCATGGCAAATTGGTTCAAACATAACATATATGATATGTATGAGATGTCCATGATCAATGGACATCAAAGCAATGCATAATTTAAAGAGTTCAAGTTGTGATGCACTTACCTCTTGAAGCTCCTTGTGCTATCTTTTAAGATGCTTGTGCCAGAAGTGATCCAATGCTTTAGACACCTTTGATTGATCCCTTAGAAGCTTTTAGAATGATCAAAACCAGCTGGAATCCTCATGAACAAGAATTGGCTCTTTCTTGCAACAGTGGCAAAAGTGACCAAAATGGTAACTCACTCAAATGATGTTACAGTTGAGGGAAACTTGTTGGGACAGTTTGAGGATGATATTTGGAGTGTGTTTGAGGCTTTGTTTGGTTTTGAAAGTAACTGAATCAAGACATGGCTTGAAAAATGCAAAAAAGTCAAAATTTGAGGTTTTGGAGATTGACTTTCTGATTTTGGTGTTTCAGATCAAGGATGAGTGTTTGAACAACTTATATATATGATACATTGGATGTGTTTGGATCATGAGCTGTGGTGAAATTGCTCTCTAACTCAAAAACTCAGTGGTGACTTGCAAAAGAAGGCATTTTTGCAAAATGAGAGAGATTTTGAGGAAAGCATCAGTTTGGTTACTTTGGTGTGTACTCAAACTGATCACAATTGATGTCTATTTATAGTGCAACAAGTTTATTTTGGCACCAATAGTGAATGGAGGCTTGGACAGTCCCTTAGCCAATGTTGATCAAAAGGAATCTCAAGTCTCCTCTAGCGATTGACTTGAGGTTAGGGCACAAGCTATGAGTCCTTTGGTTCAGAGCTAAATCTTGACTCAATTCAGTTAGAAATGTCTTGATGCTTGCCACCTTGTGCATCCATTGAATGCATTGAAACAAAATTGGAGTCTTTTATCTTTTTAGCCATTTTAGGGCATTTATAGCTACATGTAGATCCTTGGACTTGGGAGGCTTGTGGATTAGATCATTTCTCTTTGATTTTATCCCCTGAGGTGTCCAAATGGATGACAAGGCTTGTACTTGTCTGATTTTTCCAAATCGAGCAAAAATGCAAAATTCTGTCTTGTACAAGACAGTTGGAAATGGTGATTTTGAGGGGGTCATATCTCCCTGCTCAAATGGAGTTATGAAAAGCTCTTGTGCTTTTTAGAAAGCCCTCATATGGTATAATTCATGTGGGATCATAATTGGTCTTGAAACTATCTGAATCCAATTGAAAAAACCTCATGAACTTTGATGCCCAAAGCTGACACTTAGACAGTTTTGCACTAAGTGTTATGTTCTTGATTTTCACCATTTTTATCCATTCATAACTAAAAATCCATGAAGAATAAGAGTTTCATGTAGTTGAATATTTTGTATAATGTAGGAAGACCTACAAATCAGGCTTTGGATAACTCAAAATGGCTGCTTGGATCAAAAGTTATGGCCCTTGGAAGTTGGCACCAAAACCATTCAAATTTAGTAACTTAGAAAAAATTTCAATTTTTCAAGATTACCCCTTTTACAAGTTATCTTGGTTTCTTGATCAATTCTTGTTCAAATGACATTATAAGTCATATTTTATGAAAATATGAGTCATAAGGATAATTTTTGCCAAAAAGTCATGTTTTGACTTTTGGCTTTGGAGCGGTTCGGCGCGTAAAAACCCTAATTCCCGACTTTTGAAGAATGCATCCTCTGAGGGTAATTTAAATTTGCAAATGGATTCCTAGGGTTATTTTGAGCATATTGAGTCATGTTTTGAAGTCTTAGCTCATGCTTTGCTCCAAAAGTCAACTTAGGGGTGAATTAGGTCAAGAAACCCTAATTCCTGATTTTTGGTAACTGCATCCCCTGAGGTTAAATTGACTCGAGGATTGGGTCCATGAGGTACCTTGGAGTATCTTGGGTTGTGCTTTGTAGCATTGGCTCATGCCCAAAGGAAAAATTTCCATCTGGAGGCCTTGGTCGACCAAAACCCTAATTTGGTGACACTGGCGATCTCGAGGCTTGATCCACTTGGAATGTTGCAATCTTGTGCTTGACTCTTTATATGGGAGACCTCTTGATCCTTTATGGGTGTTTAAGAGGTTAGAAAATTTGAAGATCATGTCATTTCTTGATTGATCTTTTGTCTAAATACTCTGTGAGGGCCCGAACCCTAATTCTTGGTTGTAGTGAAAGCTCAACAATTCTTGAAGAGATTGAAGAAGCATGAAGGTACATCCATATTGTGGTGATGATTTGCACAATGATGGGAAATCTTGGTGGTCAAAATTTGGGGTATGACAGATGCCCATATTTAATCTTCTTGGACCTGAAGGTGCGAATGGCGAAGGTATTCGGGCATTCAGGGTGCAAGAGGATTAAATATCGAAATACCCAAAATTTTGACGGTGGTCATGAATGGTAGTTTGCTCATCCATCTTCTTTTGCTAAGGAATGATACTTTGAAAAGGGTAAAAACTTCCCCTCGATCCTGGTCTTCAGCCAAGGAACTGGTCTCAGTTTCTTTTGAATAAACTTCCCCTCGATCCTGGTCTTCAGCCATGGAACTGGTCTAAGTTTTTTTTGAATAAACTTCCCCTTGATCCTGGTCTTCAGCCACATAACTGGTCTCAGTTTTTGAAATAAACTTCCCCTCGATCCTGGTCTTCAGCCACGAAATTGGTCTCAGTTTCTTCTTGTCGAGTTTCTTCCTTGACAAGGGACGCTATGTGTAGCGATCTTCATCAAACTTCTCGCCGAGCTATACTGGGGAGACGCCATTTGATGGAAAAGTTTTGAGGTCAGACTTGCTGGGGGTACCCATTCGTCTGAGCTGTAGAGGTGCGCAAACTTCTCTGTTGGAGATGCCATTTGCTGACTCTACTGGGGGGAAAACGAATCTCTTGAGAGACTGCTTTTCGCTTGGGGGTATTACATCATACTTTTCTTCGAGATCTTTTCGGAGAAATGTCATGTGATGTGATCCAATTTTGAGGTTCTGATGATTTCATTAACATCGAATTTCTTGAGATAAAAACTGACGTGTTGCTAAGAGTCTTTAGTTAAGAGGCTTTCTCTAGGGATTTTCCTTAATCCGGGAAGGCGAAAATATCATCTTCAATGGTGAAGAGCGATGTTTGTCGAATGTCTTCTTGCCTTTCAGAGGTTCAAGCTATCAAAGTGATCGAGAACCGTCTCCAATCCAGAAATAAACTGGGGGAGATTGCTTTAGACGATACATTTCCTGATGAGGAAAGAACTGACAACATGATTGATAAGAGAACTTTTATCACTTGGGGGATGAATATGACCAGAGTGATAGTAATGCAATATGAATATGAATATGAATCAATAATGCATGATGTATGTATGTTTATGCTAACAAATCTGACACGACATACAAACTAATAGATGAACACGACTGGATACTCGGCCACGGCGGGGGATGAAAAGTATCACTGGTTCAAAATAGCATTCCTGCCCTGCTTCGGAGAGGTAGTCCCTGTGGGGAGGAAGAATTGTCAATCGGTCTTAAGAGGTAAGAATCCTTCCGGAATGTTAGATGGGACATTACATCTGACATAGTTGATCCTTCACTCAGGTGTACTGGTTTAGAAGAAGTACCTTGATTCTGCACTTTGAGGTTCAATTACCTTCGGAGAAACTATCGATGTTCTTTTTGATGTTCATCAGTCAAAAGGAATTGCCATCTTTATTTTAAAAGCAGAAAAATTTTGACAAGTAAATTCATTTATGTTTTATTTCAAGAATCGTTGATCATGTTAAAAAATGTCAATCTGAAAAGCTAAAACAAATGAGAATGGCAAACAAAAGCACTAGGGCTTAAATTTTATTGATAGGATGGAAATCAGCCAAGCGCGTGATCCCATAGAGCATTTACAAAGTTTAGAAAATGGTAATTTAAGGGAAAAGGGGCTACATTGAAATATAACGACCGTTATCCTTCTACCAACTTTGAATTCTGGACATCCTGAGCTTCTGTCGAAGATGACCTTGACTGGAAGTTTTTCGACGAATGGTGTTACCGTTGGGGATTTAACCTTGTCGAACGTAGTTACTTGCCATAAATCACTAACTTTTGCCTGGATTGTCTTTTAAGATTTCCAATCCATCAGGATGATTTTCACTTATGTCTATAATTTTTTCCTGGACCGCCCTTTCAGGTTTTCAATCCACCGAGACGTTTTTTTATTTAGGCGAAGTATTTCTTGACTACGTCAACATTTGTGGGGTAGGAAAATTCCTCTCCATCCATGGTTGTGAGTCTCAATGCGCCGCCTGAGAAGGCTTTCTTGACCACATAGGATCCGTCATAATTCAGAGTCCATTTGCCCCGGGAATCAGTGAGGAATGATTGTATCCTTTTGAGCACAAGGTCTCCTTTCCTGAAGACGCGAGGTCGGACCTTTTTGTTGAACGCCTTCTTCATATTTTGCTGATACAACTGACCATGGCACAGAGCAGTTATTCGCTGTTCTTCTATCAGATTTAATTCATCGTGTTGACTTTGACACCATTCAGCCTGTGTTAGCTTAGCTTCCATCAATACCCGGATCGATGGGATCTCTACTTCTATGGAAAACACTGCTTCCATGCCATATACTAGAGAGAAAGGGGTTGCCCCTGTTGAAGTGCGGACAAATGTGTGATAACCGTGAAGAGCAAAAGGCAGCATTTCGTGCCACTATTTGTAGGTTACAACCATCTTTTGAATAATCTTCTTGATATTCTTGTTAGCCGCTTCTACCACTCCGTTCATCTTAGGTCTGTAGGGAGATGAGTTATAGTGTTCGATCTTGAACTCAGCGCATAACTCTTTCATCATCTTGTTGTTCAAGATAGATCCATTATCAGTAATGATCTGGCTTGGAACACCATAACGGCAAATGAGATTGTTTTTGATGAAACGGATTACCACTTGTCTGGTTACATTGGTGTATGACACTGCTTCGACCTATTTGGTGACGTAGTCAATGGCTACCAGGATGAACCGATGTCTGTTCGAAGCCTTGGGTTCAATCATGCCAATCATGTCGATTCCCCATATAGAAAAAGGCCATGGAGAAGAAAGAACTTTGAGATGCGTTGGCAGTACATGGATTTTGTCAGCGTATATTTAACACTTGTGACACTTCCTCATGTACTTGTAGCAATCGGATTCCATTGTCAGCCAATAGTATCCTGCTCTCAGAATTTTTCTCGCCATTGTATGTCCATTGGCATGAGTGCCAAAGGATCCTTCGTGAATTTATTTTATTAGCATGTTTGCTTCTAGTCTTTCTACGCATCCGAGCAAGACCATGTCGAAATTTCTCTTGTATAGTGTATCACCATTCAGGAAGAAATTTCCTGCCAGTCTTCTGATGGTTTTCCTGTCTTTTCTGGATGCCCCAGGTGGGTACTCTTGTTTTTGAAGTAAGCATTTGATATCGTGATACCAAGGTTTGTCGTCTATGACTGCTTCAATCGTGAAGACGTAAGCGGGCTGTTCTAGGCGCATTATGTCAATCTTAGGTACGTCGTTCCAATGACCTACAATAATCATGGAAGAGAGAGTGGCTAGTGCATCAGCCATGTGATTCTCTTCACGAGGGATATGGTGAAACTCGATTCTGTTGAAGAATGGTAACAACCTTCTCGCGTAATCTTTGTAAGGAATCAGTCCTGATTGGTATGTGTTCCAATCTCCTTTGACCTAATTGATAACCAAGGCTGAGTCTCCATACACATCCAAGTTCTTAATCCTTAAGTCGATAACTTCTTCGAGACCCATGATACAAGCTTCGTATTCGGCCTCGTTGTTTGTGCATTTGAACGTTAATCTGGCAGTGAAAGGAATATGGGTACCTTGAGGTGTTACGATGATTGCCCCAATTCCGTTTCTATAAGTGTTGACAACTCCGTCAAATATTAGTCCCCATTGGGAACCTGGTTTTGGCCCTTCATTGGGTAGCGATTCATCGCAATCTTTCATTTTCAGGTACATGACATCTTCGTCTGGGAAGTCAAATCCGACTGATTCCTGATCGTCAATCGGTTGATGAGTCAAATGATCGGCTAAAATACTTCCTTTGATGGCTTTCTGAGTGTGAGTCATATTCTGATAACATCTGCCAACGGGCAATCCTTCCTGTGAGAGCAGGCTTTTCAAAGACGTACTTGATTGGATATATTTCGGAGATTAACCAAGTAGTGTGGAAAATCATGTACTAGAGAAGACGTTTGGCTGCCCAAGCCAGAGCGCATCAAGTTTTCTCGAGCATAGTGTACCGAGTTTCACAGTCGGTGAATTTCTTGCTTAAGTAGTAAATGGCAAACTCTTTTCTTTTTGTTTCATCTTGTTGGCCAAGTACACAACCCATAGAGTCTTCCAAGACTGTTAGGAAGATGACTTGTGGCCTTCCTTCCACTGGAGGAGATAGAATCGGTGGATTCGACAGATACTCTTTGATACTATCAAAAGCTTTTTGACAATCTTCTGTCCATACACAGTTTTGATTCTTTTTTAGTAGTTTGAAGATTGGCGCGCATGTTACGGTCTTGAGAGATATGAATCTGGAAATGTAATTCACACGTCCCAAAAATCCTCGGACTTGTTTCTCAGTCTTTGGTGAAGGCATTTCTTGAATGACCTTGACCTTGTCAGGATCAATCTCAATTCCTTTCTGGCTGACGATGAACCCTAAAAGTTTTCTTGAGCGAACACCGAACGTGCATTTGTTGGGATTCAAGTGGAGTTTGTATTTTCTCAGACGCTCGAATAGCTTTGACAGGTGTGTCACATGCTCCTCTTCTGTTTTAGATTTGGAAATCATGTCATCGACATACACTTCGATTTCTTTGTGCATCATGTTATGAAAAAGAGTTGTCATGATCATTTGATAGGTTGCCCCGACGTTCTTCAAACAGAACGACATTACCTTGTAATAAAAGGTGCCTCATGGGGTGATGAATGAAGTTTTCTCCATATCTTCTGGCGCCATTTTGATTTGATTATAGCCCGAGAATCCATCCATGAAGGAGAAGACTTTAAACTTTGTTGTACTGTCTACCAGCATGTCAATGTGTGGCAGGGGGAAGTCGTCATTTGGACTTGCTTTGTTCAGATCCTTGTAGTCTACATACATTCTGACTTTTCCGTCCTTTTTCAGAACTGGCACTATGTTGGCTAGCCATTGAGGATATTCTGAGGTGGCGAGGAAACCTGCATCGATCTGTTTCTGCACTTCCTCCTTGATTTTGATAGCCATATCCGGGTGAGTTCTTCTTAGCCTTTGTTTCACTGGCGGACATTCTGACTTCAACGGTAGATGATGTTCCACAATGCTGGTATCCAACCCTGGCATGTCCTGATAGGACCAAGCAAACACATCTGGAAACTCTTTAAGAAGTTCTATTAAGTCTTCTCTGACAATTGGACTGAGCAGTGCCCCAATCTTAACTTCTTTTTTTCTTCCTCTGATCCCAAATTGACCGTTTCTAATGGCTCTTTGCGAGGTTCAATGGACCTTTCCTCTTACCTGAGTAGTCGGGAGATCTCTTCTAGAATTTTTGCGTCCTCTTCTTCTTCAGCTTCAAATACCGGGAATTCAAAGTTGGGAGAAGGCATTGGATCGTATGGTTCAATGGGGTTTAAAACAAGCAATTTGCATGACATGATGATTTGTTTTTTTAGAAGAGATAGAGAGAAATGCAAAAGTGTGTGCAATGTATTTTCTGAAAAATGCTTGTTTTTGCTTTTGGGTTGTTTTAGGATTACCATTTTCTGAAAAACGAAAAGTGAAAACAGCAATAAATGTGGGAATGACAGAACGACGTTTATTTATTTATGATTTTGTCGATTCTTGAAACTACAACCCTATAAAACAAAACTCTATCGCTTTGGACGAAGCGAAGAGGGACATTTACAGAAAAGTGAGCCCTATAAAAACATCTGTTTCACCTGGGCAGGGTGAAAGGTTAAAACAAAGATGGCAATTACTTAGACTTATGAACGACTTTCGGGACATCGACAGCAACCCATTGGCGACGAACTCCTCGGTGAATCACAAAGTCTGGTACCTTCTTTCTTGGTTTGTCTTCAGAAATGACGCTGATTTCTGGCAGAGTAGGATCGTTGGAGTCTTCCTCCCATGCAGAGTTGTCATAAACGAACTCTTCTATTGTATCTTTCTTAGTGTTTTCACTCTCAAGAGGATCTCCCTATCCAGTTGGCTGGATATCCTCGTATCTGATGCGAGAGCTTTCAGGAGCGGTGTACTTGACCAAGAAGTCGTACTTGCCACTCGGCTGTCCTAAGGTGTCCCATACTTCTGTGGGGATAGAGGAGTCATCCTTCTCGACGACGTTGACCTCAGGAAAAGCATAGTTGATGAATTCTTGTCCTGCAATCTTTGCAGATTCATCGTTGTGCTGGATATCTTCAGAATGTCCTGAGTAATAATCCCATGACTTGGTGGGGATGCAGGTATTCTTTTCAATATTGCTCAGCTGATGAGCGTCGTTTGGCTGACTCTTTTGCCCCAAGTCTTCTGGGTACGACTTCCAGATAGGCAAGTCATCCAGTAGGTCATAATAGTCATAGTCGAAGTTGTCTTTCATCGGATCATCTTCTAATGAGTTTGGTGGAGCACGACATCCCTCAGGATCACAATCTCCGTACATCATCTTGATGCCTGATCTTTTTATATAACCCAGACTCTATTTGGGAAAATAGAATGGTGTATGTGTTTCTTCCTGAGACATATAACTGTCCTTGTTGAGGTAAGATTTCCACTCCTCGTTCGTATCGGAGGAGTCACTCTTATTGATGGTGTGTACTTCTTGAGACACTGGGTGGAGGAAGCCTCCACTGTGGAAGAAATCCTGAATGGGATGAAAACTTTCATCTTTCTTGGCAGTCTGGGCACACGTTGAAGAGAAACCAAGACCTTTCTTTGTCTTGTTATCTGTAGGATTTACGAGCTGTCCCCATCCCTTTGTGTTGTTACTCTTGATCACTTCGAGAGCATCTTTGTATGAGGAAATTGACGTCCCTCTTTCTGATTGATTCTCATTGCTCATCGATAGTGCTTGAAACTGGATTATAACAACCTCCTCGGGTTTTAAATAGGATAATGATGATAAGTTGCTCACTATTAAGGCCTTCTCTCCGCATACTGTGGCTAACTTGTCATTCTTGACGAACTTTAGCTTCTGGTGAAGTGTCGAAGTGACTGCCCCAGCCTCGTGTATCCAAGGTCTTCCTAATAAACAACTGTATGCTGCCCGGATGTCCATGACCTGGAAAGTGACTTGGAAAGTGTGAGGACCGATGGTTATGGGAAGATCAACTTCGTCGATAACTGTTTTTCTAGATCCGTCAAAGGCTTTGACGATGATCTCACTGCCTCTCATCGGGGCTCCTTGAAATGATAGTTGTATCAGAGTTGATTTGGGCATAACATTCAGAGCTGATCCCGTGTCTACCAGTACGCTGGCTAAAGCATCGTCCTGGCAGGTGACTATAATGTTAAGCGCCATATTGTGATTTTTGCCTTCTTCCGGTAGTTCTTCATCACTGAATCCTAAGTTGTTGCAGGAAGTGATGTTGGAAATGATGCTGTCAAACTATTTTACCGTCACATCTTGTTCTACGAAAGCTTGCTCCAAGACTTTCTACAGAGCTTCCCTGTGAGCTTCGAAACTAAGCAAGAGAGATAACACAGAAATTCTCGAAGGAGTTTGCAACAGTTGGTCTATAATGTTGTACTCGCTTTTCTGGACGAGCTTCAGTATCTCATCGCTGTTTTTTACCAGTTCTAGATTTCTAGATTGATCAACTGGTTGATTAGGAATTCTTGTTTGAGGTTCATTTTCCTTGGTGGGTTCTCCAACTTCTCTGTTGAAGATCCGACCGCTCTGTGTGCTCGACTGATGTCGGCAATGTTTACGACGGAGGGTAATGGAGTTTCCTTTCCATTTTCGATTGTTGTTGCACCGTACTTGTAAGGGATAGCCTTTTCGGATTTGTACGGCATTGGATCTGGCAAGTAGATAACCACAGGAGCCTTTTGATTTTTCTGACCATCGTAGGCAGCCTCAATAGGTTCGAGGTTAAGAATCTTTCTACTATTAAGAGGGAGTCTTGATTCATGGAGTAGAGGGATTATGGCGCATACATCTTTGGCCATTTCATGATTAGAGATTATGACAACATCTTTGTTTTGATCAGGAAGATAGTCTTGCATCATGTTGACCGAACCAGAACTTGAACATGGTCGAACCTCTTTATGGTCCAACTGATTTTGAAGAGCCGCTCGTATGAGGTAGCATCCTTGGTTGTTCTCTGAGTAAACTCTACAGCGCTCATAGTTGTGGGGTGGCATCTGGCCACACCTTCTTTGTATGCAGTGCATCCACTACTACAAAAAACCCATTTAACAACGTCAGGTTTATCACAGATTCGTATCCCAACGTTGTAGTACGTTAAAAAATTTATAACGCCATATTTAACGATGGTTGTACTAAAGAACCGTTGTAATACAAGCTGTGTAACAAGCTTCGATTCCCAGCTACTACAGTTTTTTTCCATATTTTTACATTTTAAACACGGTTGTATTAAAACACCGTTGTAATACATGTAACAAGCTTCGATTCCCAGCAACTATATTTTTTGTCATGTTTTTGTATTTTAAACATATATTTTATTTCTTTTGTTAGTGTTACGGGGATTTAACCTCAAAACTCAAAATTCATCATTGTTTTTATTTTAAACATATATTTTATTTCTTTTGTTAGTGTTTTTAAGTGCAAGAGAATCGTATATATAACTTTAAAAATAAAACTGTAAGAGATGAGCATATATAAAATAACATTTATTAAGATTCCATTAAAAAGAGTACATTGATAATCATATTACATATATTAATCAATGTCAGAGCCCATTGCTGCAAATGCATCTTCATAATCCAGACATCTCTCCTCACTCCCCTCATCGGAATCATAATAAACTGTTCTCCTTTTCTTCTTTATCTTTTTCTTCTTCAGCTTCTTCTTCTTCTTCTTGTCCTTCCTCACCCTTAAGGCACCCCTGGCCGCTGGTTGGACCTCCTCTATTGGCGCCTGACGTTCCTCATTGGTGATTCTAGCATTCTCATTTGTAGAACTCATTGTTACAAAGAATATATTATGAAGAAATGTAAAGTTGTCTATTTATAGATGAGGTTGAAGATGAAAAGTCTGATAGTTTAATGCTTGCAATGATGATAACTTGTAAATGGTTGATATTTTGGAACGATATTTTTTGAAAAACGGAGAAAATTTTAAATCATTATGGCCAGAGTGTTCTCTACTCCGGGAAGAGCAAGGGTTATAATATTACAACGATTAGTAATAATAACCATAGTGATACCCCTTATACTAGGCAACAACATTTTTCTATTTTACGTAATTATAGAAAAATGTTGTTGCCTGGAGTCGAACCTTGTACCAATTAGAAGGGTTATCGCTACGGTTAATATAACTAACCATTGTGATATTATTAAAATAATATATATACTTATCATTACGGTTATTTTAGAAAACCGTTGTGAAATATTTACCTATATAAGGGAATTAACTTTCTATTATTGACAGTAGCGCCGTTTCCTTCACAACGAAACCCTAGCACCCATTTTTGGCAGCAAACTTCATCGTTTTATAGAATTCGCGAGAAGAAATACAAGAAGTATGAAGCTTTTGATTTAAGCTTCTTCCTCCTTGTAGTTCTTCTTGCAGAATCTAAAACTAGATGAACATGGTGATGATGCTGGCGGTAGCAAGCGTAATGTACATATTGTTTATGGAAGATAAGGTAGTCTTCTACTTCAATCTTTTTGTTAGATAGTTCCCATTATCTCGTTTTCTTCATGTTGTTTTTGTTGATTGTTCTCATTTTGTGCAGATTCGACTTCAATGCTTCACAAGCAAGGTGAACTTCATCGTAATGGTACAATCCCACTTCTTAGGGTATTGTTTCAACTTTTGGTTGTTTTGTTTTGAATACTAACTAATTTTATTCATTGCTTCCCACTTCTTAGGGTTTGTTTCACATGGTGATGATGATGGTGGTACATATATATATGAATTCATTCTGATAAGGTACATATATATGAATTCATTCTTATATTGTATATGAAATTTAGTTTATTATATACTATGTATATTGTTTGTTTCACTATCCTTTTATTGAAAATGCAATCAGTTAAATTGATATAGAACATTAGTTTATTATATATATACTATGTATATTGTATATAGTTAAATTTAATACTAACTAATTTTCTTCATTGCTTCCCACTTCTTAGGGTTTGTTTCACATGGTGATGATGATGGTGGTACATACATATGAATTCATTTTGATAAGGTACATAAATATGAATTCATTCTGATATTGTATATGAAATTTAGTTTATTATATACTATGTACATTGTTTGTTTCACTATCCTTTTATTGAAAATGCAATAAGTTAAATTGATATAGAAACTTATAATCTGAAAATTTGGATGTATTTGAAAACCAACTTTTATCATGTCAATGCTTTCCGAATTGTATCCATTTCATTAAGCACATTTAATGTTCCTTAACATAAAATTTATGGTCCAATGGTCCGTTGCTTCATTTCATCGATATCTTTTCTTATAGTTTACCTCATCGTCGTCACTAATCATCGTGGTTGTTAAGATCATGATTGTTATGATGATAAAATCGCGATGATTTTTTGCGATGATGAGGTAAACTATAATAAAAGATATCGATGGATTGAAGGAAACCGACCATTGAACCATAAATTTTATGTTAAGGAACATAAAATGTGCCGAATAAAATGGATGCAATTCGGAAAACAGTGGTGTGTTTAAGTTGGTTTTCAAGAACAGTTTAATTTTTAGATTATATAGTTCTTTACCAATTTTAATGGTTGCATTTCTCTATTTAGGTGGATGGTAAAACAAGAAATATACATTTGTATTTAATAAACTAAGGGTACATTCCATAACGGTTGAGACACATAACTGTTGTGATAGTTAATATATATGACAACGGTTGATACTGATAACCGTTGTGATAGTTAATTTATATTACAACGGTTGAAATACCTAACTGTTGCAATATATCGCGCGCTTCCAGAATACAACAACGGTTTCCAGACCGTTGTAGAAACGGCGAACTTACAACAACAATCTACATAACAACGCCTTTGCCCACGTCAATATATGTCATTCCCAACCGTTGCTAAATGGGTTTTTCGTAGTAGTGATCTTTACTAGATCTGTTTCCATCGAGCGGACATCCTGACTTTGGTACCTACCAGGATTCCTGTCAGTCATACTAATCTATTGTGTAGCTTCATCCATGTAGATTGGAAGCCACCAGTGGTCTAACAAGTGTTGAAGTGTTCTTTGGACAAGTGCACACCCTTGGTCATCTTCACGGCATTTTCACAGTCTTGATAATCATGTGAAGCCATAAAGCTGAGCCTGACTTGCTTAGCGTGTAATTCTACCAGACTGGTATTCATCAAGCGTATGTCAAAGATCTGAACCATATTGACTTGATGGTTATTTCTCTCACGGTAGTCTTGGATCCATCCGAGATCCATCTGACGTTAAAGGGCCTCTTGTACAAAAGAGCAACCCTGATTGCTTATTGAGCAGATAGAACAAGTGTTGTAATCGTGCTGTGGCAGATTATGGTATTGACTTTGCCTTGAGTGCATCTCTACTAAATTGACGTTCATCGCGAGAATGTTGCGGTTCTTAACAATGTTGGGATGCGCATGGGCCATGTTGACTTCGCGGATTCGGCGATCCTAAATCCAACCTGGATCCATTTGTTCTTGTAATGCTGATTGCACTACGGAACACCCCTGATTATTCTTTGAGCATGTATCACACTGGTGATAATTGTGAGACGACACCTGACTGTACCCGCTCCGTCTGCAATGCATCCTGACCAGATTGGTTCCTAATAGGAGCACATTGTGAATTTGGTAACCGAGGCTAAATTCTTCCTCTATTAAATTTACTGCAATCTTCTCATGTTGAGGCAACAGGTTCGTCTGAACATTTGGATTAGTATCTTTGAAAGATAGGACCCCGTTCCTGACAAGCTTCTGTACATCGGACTTGAAGCTGAGATAGTTCTCAATGTTGTGCCCCGATCCTCCTTGATGGTAAGGGCATGTTTGATCTGCTTTGAACCAAAAAGGCAGATTTTCCGGTACTGTAGGAGGAGACCTGGTTTGGACGTGCCCCTTTACCAATAGAATTGGAAATAGTTTTGCGTGCAACATCGGTATAGGGTCGAACCCTGATGGTCGTGTCGTATGATTGTTATTGTTGTACTGAGGACGAGCCTGCTGAAGAGGTTGTTGTGTCCTTTGTTGATACCGTTGTTGATTTAGTTGGCTCTGAGCAACCTGAGGTTGATAAGTCAGAGACGGCGCAGGGTGGATAGCGGGAGTTACCGCCGCTACTGGTTGATACCTTCGCCTTTGCTTTCCGAGAGAGATATTACCAATATCTTGCTCTTTTTTCTTTCAGAAAGCACTACCGTATCTCTTAGTACTGCTAGATGGCTCTGCATCTTTAACCAATCGTCCTTCTCAGACTGCTTCTCCAAGGCATACTCCCATGTTCAGCATTTCAGTGAAGTCGCTGGGCGCACTGGCAACCATTCGGTCATAATAGAATAAGCTTAAGGTTTTCAAAAAGATATTTTTCATCTCTTTTTCCTCAAGAGGGGGACAGATATGGGCGGAAATTTCACGCCATCTCTGAGCATATTCTTTGAAAGTTTCCTTATCTTTTTGTGACATTGCTCTGAGTTGATCTCTATCTGGTGCCATGTCCAGGTTATACTTATACTGCTGAACGAAGGCTGCGCCGAGATCTCTGAAAGTATTGATCTTGGTGCGGTTTAAACCCATGTACCATTCACCGGTTAAATTGTCTTGGAAGTAATGGATCAGTAGCTGTTGATTTTCTGTCTGAGTTGACATTTTTCGAGCGTACATCACCAAATGACTTTGAGGGAAATATTTGCCCTTGTATTTTTCAAAGTCAGGCACCTTGAATTTGTGCGGCATTTTCTCATTAGGGACCAGACAAAGGTCTGCGGCGTCCTTTCCGAATAAATCCTGACCGCGAATGGCATGCAGTTCCTTCTGCATCTCCAAGAATTATTCCTAGAACTCATTCATCCTTTCGTACATGTCTTCGTTTCCACCAGAAATTGCTTGTGGAATCTATCCTTCTGAGACAGTGTGTACCACTGGTTGTGGTATAGACATTACATCGGTGACTCTTGGTGCTTCCATGCCCCGAAGTTTGTAACCTTCGGGAGTTGCCATCATAACTCTTACGTCTTCGCTTTCCTGAAGTTTGTAACCTACAGGCCCAGCAGTTTCCGCTGCAGTTTCTGGGTCTTCAGTGACCGGCTGGATATATCCTTCAGGGACAAAGATGATAGGCATGCCCCAGGGGCGACCTTTAGGCATATTGTACCGAGGATCATACGTCTCCACTACGGGCGTAGATGTGATTTCTGAGATCACAGTCCTTTGTTGTTGTCTCTGAGCTGCTGCCACGGATTGCATGTCATTGTGAAGTTTTTCCAAACTTTCCTTTAGAGCGTCAACTTCTTCTCTCAGCTCTCTGTTCTCTTCCTCGAGATCGTCCATTTTCTTTTGTCGATTGGCCCGAGTATTGTATGAGTAAGACAGTTTGCCTCTAGAATCGTGACACACACGTGAGACTCGAAGATAAGAAAAATGCGTTATGTGAAAATGATGAATGCATTACATATTTTTTTTGTTTTTTGTTTTAATAAAAAAGAAACTTCAACAAATAGATTGCAAATATCATACAGCGAGGAGACCCCTTTTATTGAATTTGAAAGATTGCAGTATGTTACAAAGAAAAGTACAATATTTTACAAAGTGCTGTAAGGAAAATGTCCAAGCTCAGGGATCCTGGGTCCTCTATGAGGAGATCTCAGATGTTGGTTATGGTATTTTCCTTTTATTTGATCGGGGTTCTTCATCCGTTGTCGGGTTGTCAGTCTTTTTCCAAGTGAAAGGAGTGAGCAAGTTCCTTTGATCTTCCATAGCACGCTGTTCTAAAATCTCAATCAGAGCATCTTTTTCTTTTAACAGTTCCTGAATTTTGGTACACTCCACATTGAGGATTCGATATTTATTTTTCCAAGAGCTTTTCTCCCGTTGAACTTTGTTGAGAGCGACCTGGAGTTTTTCTGTATCAGACATAAAATAAAGGATGAATTCCTTTAATGGAAGAACTTCTTAACGAGGGTAAGGCATCCTCAGCTTGAGGGCTCTAGTTTGTACCCAGTGGAGATAAGGTTCCATGGAGGTAGAGTCTGGTCTTCCTAGAGACTCTCTTCCTTTCCTGTGAATATGTTGCCAGACATGCACTATTTCTTTCTTTAGTGCCCTGTCATTTTCCCCTTCCTTGAAGAAAAGACCTTCCAAATGAACATTATGCGGGATATTCTTCATCCGGTATCCGAGTTGACGGCGAACTAAAATTGGATGATAGTTGATTCCTCCTTTAGTTTATATGAGGGGTACATTAGGGAAGTTTCCACATCTGTCGATGATCTCTATCCCCTCATAAATTTGATTGTACCAATCTATGTCAGAGTTGGTGAGAGACATGATTCTCTGTGACCAACGTAGAGTACTCTTATGGTGCCAAAAAGCAGTAGACTTGGGCAAATGGGAGATAAACCATTTATATAGCAGGGGTACACAGCACGTGATCATTCCTCCGCTGTATAAATTCCTTAAGTGTATGGAATGATAAGCATCTGCAAGCAAGGTTGGTACGGGATTTCCAATCAAAAATATCTTAATGGCATTGGTATCGACGAAGTTATCGATGTTGGGAAAGAGGAATAACCCATATGTGAGTAGAACAAAGATATCTTCGAAAGCAGTTATGTTTCGTACGCTGGCAAAGTATAGAGTTTTCTCTGTCAGGAATTTAGCTAGTAAACCCTGGATTCCTCCCTTAGTGGTTATGTGATTCCTAATCTCTAACTCGTCCAAATAGATTGCTCTTGCAATAGTTTGTTCTTTTGGAATTTCTTCCAGTCCAGAAAAGGGAGCTTGGTCAGTGATAGGTAAATCAGTCAGATGAGAGTACTCTTCTAACGTTGGTGCCTGTTGATAATCTAGGAATGTGAAGTAGTGATAAACCGGATCGTAGAACTGTATCAGCGTAGACATAATTCCTTCAACTACGTGGACCCTTAACAGAGACAGCACTCCTCCATGATTAGCTCTGAAAGCATCAGGGTTGGTAATCATCCTTGCCAACCTCCTTAAATCCTCTAGTTTTGGAGCCTTGAAGGTGTACTTGTGCGTCTTTCTTCTACCGAAATCCATAACGCAATCTTTTTGATATTTGTAATTATTGTTTTAGTTTATTTTTGAAAAAGAATAGCAGAGAAAAGAGAAGATTTTTCTTTGTTTAAGAGTTTTTTAAATGAATGCATGAATGCAGCACACAAAAACATTGAAAAAACACGGGTTCAAGGGTTCAGCGTCACAAGCATGGAGTCATGGCTCTACCCATCCCCAAAGGTTGTATTCTGGTTAATTTTTGTACCTGTAGAACGGATCCTAAGGTTCCCAAAACCATTGACCCCCCTAGGGATATCAACAGCAAGCTGGTTCACCTGAGTGAGCTGTAGCATCCTAGGGTAATCTCATTTGAGTGTAGTATTGCATATCAACCATTCCTGATAGTCACCGCACTACCAAGTGATTATATGGTTAATGTCTACTAAATCCTCAGTTTCACGGATACCGCACTGGGATACCGTATGCTTTCACGACGATCGATAATTCAATATAGTATCCACATGGGTATCTCCACTGATTTGGTGGTCTACCAGGATCGCTTATTCAGGATTCACTCCCTATAAGTCCACTCGTCTATGCCACCCCTTATCTTAGGGTTCTCTCAAACTTTCCACATGCATATCAATCGCATTTCCAATAACAGAAAAATAAACATGAATATCAAGTAGGAAAAGCAGTATATATATATATAGTATATAAAATTCTAACAACCTAGACCTCTTAGGAATTCTAATCTTAGTTTGACTCCCCAGCAGAGTCGCCATTTTCCTGTAGCGTGCGATTTTTGTCGGTGACACGACCACCTTATTTCCATTGGTTTCTCCTCACCGCAACGGTAGGAGTTGGGTGCTACTTTCTAATTTCTTATTTATCCTATGAATTTGGAAAGGAAAGGGAAGCTATCTAAAACTAACCTTGCACGCAAGTGTTTTCTTTAACAAATGCCTAAGAGATTGGGGGGGTCCGGGGTCAAGTTATACAATGGGGAGTTGTCAATTACCCATCCTATATGTGGTTATCCACAGGTTGTTAGCAATTTCTATTGTTTTCTATTTACTGGTGTTAGTTTGTTGATTGGGAAAATTTCTCCTTTGGGAATGTTCGAGAGAGAGAGTTTTTGTTGATTTCGGGTTTTCCGATGTTTTTGGTGAGGTATTGGACCTAAGGTTTTTGATTGGTGTGCTCGCTAAGATTTCACAATCTTATGCCTACGTATTCCCGTAATGATAACGAGGAAATCAGAGCAATCGTAGTTCCTCCTATTCTATGGGAGGAAAAAGATGTTTGGTGTCTTATTCAAAGCCCAAGATTGAAGCTAAAAGTTTTTTGTGTCTTGTTCAAAGCCCAAGATTGAAGCTAAAGGTTATTTTGTGTCTTGTTCGAAGCTCAAGATTGAAGCTAAAGGTTTTGACTGAGATAGAATTTGTCATCTCTAAAGGGAGATATCTCATCTGTTTATTACAACTGTTGGGTGATTGATTATTAAGGAGAATTACTTTAACTAGGATATGTGAATCCAACAATGCCATAATTTCCTTTATATGAGATTTATCCTGAAGGTGAAAACTTTAACTCAGTATAGAGTAATGTCATTTTTCCTTAGGAGTCTTTCATGCTAAGAGAGGGACATTGCCGTGGATGTAAATAATCCAGAGGCTTGCCACTTACAGTTGTTAGATGAAAGAGGGGATTTACCAGGATAAGAGATGGACTACAACTTGGATATTTGAATCAACAAGTGTGCCACTTATAGCAGTTATCTAGGATTAAGGTTTGTTTTGATTTTCTATTTTGATGTGTGATGTACAGAAAAATGTCTTCCTATAGAGAGTTTTTAATTTCCTTTGAGGGGATGTTATTTTTGTGTGCCTTGATCAAAGCTCAAGGTTGAAGCTAAAAGGATAACTCTACTAGGGAGTTTTATATCTGTCTTGTATAAAGCCCAAGATTGAGGCTAAAAAGAGACTGACTCTTTTGGGGAATATCATTATACAAAGCCTAAGAGGAGGCTGAAAGTTGACTTTTCCGGGGAAATAGTTTGTCTGTCTTGTACAAAGCCCAAGAATGAGGCTAAAAAGGGGTTTTTGACTCCACTGGGGAATATTTGTATGTGTCTTGTACAAAGCCCAAGATTGAGGCTAAAATGGGAAACTGACTCTGCTGGTGAGAGGTTTTATCTGTCTTGTACAAAGCCCAAGATTGAGGATAAAAAGGGATTGACTCTGCTGGAGAGTGTGATTTGTTTTGTATAAAGCCCAAGATTGAGGATGAAAACAGGATTGACTCTACTTAAGGAGATTTTATATGTGTCTTGTACAAAGCCCAAGATTGAGGCTAAAAAGGGGATATTTGACTGACTCAGCAAGAGAGTGTTTATGGGTGTCTTGCACAAAGCCCAAGATTGAGGTTGAAAAAAGAATTGACTCAACAAGAGAGTGAGGAAAGATCTTTATACAAAGCCTAAGAGGAGGCTATCTTCTGCTGAGGATTATTGAGATCTAGAGACAGGTCCAAAATGGGGAATCAACTCTTGTTGAGGATTACAGAAGAGTTGAAATATCAGATGCCTTGAGGTTCTGATAAAGGTTTATTAATAGTGATTTGACCCTAGCTGGGGAAATTTAAAGTGAGGATTTTAGAGATTGAGTTTTGAAACCTATGGAGGTTTTAACTCTGTCGAAGACTGATGAAATGATCAGGGTTTTTTGAGATACAAAAGGAGGCGCGACTGTCCGAGTCTACTGGTATGAAAAGGTTTATCTTTGTATGATGCCCAAGAGGAGGTAAGTGTTTTAAGGGATGAGAATCAACCCTAAATTGTCCAAGGTTTTGACTTTTTGGAAAGACTGCTCTAACAAAGGATGACTAAGTTCTGTCCTATACCTGTAAGAGGTCTTTGGGTCCTTGTACTAAGCCCAAGAGGAGCATGCGAACTTCTAAGAAGCCTGAGGGTCCATGTACAAAGCCCAAGAGGAGGCTGGGGATGCTTTTAGGAAGCCTGTGGGTCCAAACCTAAGAAAAGTTCGAGAAAGGTTTAACCGGGAATAATCCTTTCTTTAGTGAACAGTTCTAGGGTTTGAAGAAATTCAAGAGAGGTTTCACCGGGAATTAATCCTCTCTGGGAGAAATGAATTTCTTTGACAATTTTTTAATAGTGACAGTCTTGAGAAAAGTTTCACCAGGAATAATTCCTTTCCTTGTTCCATATTTTATAAGCCCAAGAGGAGGCAAGACTGTATCTAGAAATTCCTATGGGGAACTAGTTTTGACTGTGTTGAAAGAGTGACCACTGGTTTGATATATATATATATATATATATATATATATATATATATAATTATGTAAAAGAAAGTTGTTTTAAAACTTACAGGTGAGCAAGCTTCCATTTTAATAGGTGTATGGTTAGTTGTTCAAGAAATTAAAGAAAGTTTTGATAACAACTATGAATTTGAATCTAAATCAAAAGAGAAAGTTGTTTTAAAAAAGAAGATTGGGGCTTATACTCAAGGAGAGATCCAAAAGTAACAGTGATCGCACCGTTGTTCTGAAAGCTGTATTGGGACTTATACAATGATTGAGGCCCAAATTATTTTATGTACAAGGGGGTTGGGTCTTACACTCTATTAGAGGCCCAAAGTGATTTAAAAGAAATGAGAATGGGGCTTACAACTCAGGGAGAGGCCTAGATGAAAATGTTTTGAAAACGACGATCGGGCCGAGATTTTTTTACGTACTGGGACTTATACAATGACTGAGGCCCAATTTTTTTTACAAGGATGGGTCTTACACTCTATTAGAGGCCCAAAAGTGTTTTTGTGAAGTTTGAAAAATCAAGAATTAGAGAAAACCTTAATTTTTGCATTTTTAATATAATTTTCAAAGGAAATTAGATAATAAATGATATAAAATACCAAATATATTCAAAAACAAGTTGTATACTTTGAAAAATATTTTTAAAAAATCATGTTTAATCACATGAAAGTTTGAAATTCATTTGAAGTTGAAAAATCAAGAGAAAGAAATATTTTTAAATGTTTAAAAACAAATAAAAACCTAATACTTTACAAAAATACCAAATATGTGAAATAAATAATAGTTTTGTGAATTTTTTGTAGAATAAAATATTTTAATATTTTTGTGAATTTTCAAAAAAAGAACCAATAAAAAATAATTAAAATTGAGAGAGAAATTAATTAATAAAAACCATGAAAAATGTGAAAAATAGCAAAATAGGGAAAATGGCAAAATGGTATGGGTGGGTCTCGAACCCACGACCTCCTAACCAAACACACATGCGCGCTACCACTGGGGGGTTGATACATCCTGAATCAAAACCACCCCATGTGTATATGAGCGTGGCAAGATTTTAGGTCTGGCCAAGGCGCCCTGGCCTGGCCCTTGCCCAAGGCATGGCCTGATTTTTGCCTTCTAGCATGAAGGCTCTAACTCCCTCAACTCTTCATGGATTTTGACAAAATTTAGATGGATCCTACCTAGAATTTCATGAGGAATCCAATGGTGCTTTTAGATTTTTCCTAAAGATGTCCCTATTTTAAAACCCGACTGTGGTTTCAAAATAGGCCTAGATTTGCATGTTCTATGCTATCTCATTATATAGGCAACAATAGCATGCAAAATTGGTTCAAACACAACATATATGATATGTATGAGATGTCCATGATCAATGGACATCAAAGCAATGCATGATTTAAAGAGTTCAAGTTGTGATGCACTTACCTCTTGAAGCTCCTTGTGCTATCTTTCAAGATGCTTGTGCCAGAAGTGATCCAATGCTTTAGACGCCTTTGATTGATCCCTTAGAAGCTTTTAGAATGATCAAAACCAGCTGGAATCCTCAGGAACAAGAATTAGCTCTTTCTTGCAAAAGTGGCAAAAGTGACCAAAATGGTAACTCACTCAAATGATGTTACAGTTGAGGGAAACTTGTTGGGACAGTTTGAGGATGATATTTGGAGTGTGTTTGAGGCTTTTTTTGGTTTTGAAAGTGACTGAATCAAGACATGGCTTGAAAAATGCAAAAAAGTCAAAATTTGAGGTTTTGGAGATTGACTTTCTGATTTTGGTGTTTCAGACCAAGGATGTGTGGTTAAACAGCTTATATATGATACATTGTGTAACACCCCAAATTTCGTAATAATATTTATTTAATTTATTTAAATATTATATTCGTGAATTTTGGTGATTCGGGTGGATGTCGGTGATTTTGTGAAGTTTTGGTTATTTAATTAAATAATAGTATATATTATGAGATATAATGTATTATTATTTATTTTAAATAATATTAAAGGAATTAAGGGTAAGACGGACTTTTGATGAGGTTTAATGAGGGTATTATGGAGAAAGCCCATATTTGAGGTCCAAGAGTTAAATTAACCCAAAAAGGAGGAATTGAGGAGAATTAGGATTCATTTGTGATTAACCGTGAAAAGAAGGAAAGAAGGTGCAGAGCTCTAAGGAAAGAAGGGAAACAGCGAGGATTCGTGAAGGTTTCCACAGGATCGATAGAGAAAGCTCGGATTCGACAATCTAAGGTATGGGGAGTATTGCCTTTCATTGTTTTCAATATAGGAAGTGATGTGTTAAAAGTGGATTTTGAGGTTTTTGGGGTTTTTGAAGGGTTTATGAGTTGTCGATGATTTAGGGGTATTTCTGATGAATCTATGATGGATTATTAAGGGTTGAATTGGTTTGGGTAAAAATATGCCTTCGAGACTAAACCTTTTGATGATATGTGGGATCTTGTATAAAAAGGGATTTATGGGGTTTATGAGAAGCTTGAGAATTTTGAAGGTTTAGGTGAATTGAGGTTTAGGATATGTGTAAATCGGCCTAAATGTCGTAGGTTTTAGACCATTTGATGAGCCTTGATGTTTTGAGACTGTTCTGGGATATTTTGGGGGAAATCTGAGGTTGGAGTTGCAAGGATTTTGGGGCTGGAATGCTACTGAATGCGTAGCTGCGATTTCCTGCAATCGCAAGTTCGCAAAGCGAGTGAAAGCTTCGCAAGGCGAATGTTCGCCAAAGTTCGCAAAGCGAACGACACAGCGAATGCGCGATGACTGTGTGGGGGATTCTGATGAATACTGGGAAGTATATGTGATACTTGCAAAGCGAATGTCCCAGCGAAGGGCTTCGCAAAGCGAATAGAGGCAGTGAGGAGAGGCAGAAGGGGGAACTTTCTGGTTTTATGTGGGAGTTGAGGGATTCGCCGGAGTTCGCAAGGCGAACCTCCCAGCGAACGAGTTCGCATAGCGAATCCTGGAGCGAACATCTGCTGTTCGCGAATTTGTTTTGTGTTGCTGTGCTGTTTTGATGTTTTGATGCTGTGATGTTTATGATGATTCACCATGATGATATTGATGAATATGAGATTATGATATTGTGATGTTTTGATGAATAGTTGATGATGTGAATTACTATGAGATATGTTGATGATTTTATGACGATGATACATGACTATTTGATGTGAATTATCATGAGTTATATTGATGATTACGAGATGTTGATTAATGATGTTTTGATGACGTATTTGATGATATGATGAATATGCGAGTTTAATGAATGATGATGCACGTAATGACTTTTATTGATGATGATGATTAGGACGTTGTGCATCATGCATTCGTAGCATTTGGACTTTGGTCTATTGATGATGTTAGGACTTCGGTCCAGTGACGATGTTAGGACTTCGGTCCAGTGGTGGCTTCAATCCCATTGTGTGGATTGAGGTGTTTATGACGTGCTCCCTTGTGGAGGGTTGATGGCCTAGTGTCCATCTTTTGTGACGATTAGTACCACATGCATGAGTCTTGTTGTGCATTGCATTTTATGTGGCATTGATGTGATGTTGTGATATAGTGATTCATGATGTTTTCCTTTATGATGACCCTGATGATGTTGTATATGATGATGACGCCATTTTACACATCCTATTTTTATATTGATTATAATGAATTGTGATTACTCACCCCGCCTGTTTGAATGTTGCCTCCAAGTGGGTAACGTGCAGGTGATCAGGTTTAGCTGTGGATGCCTTCGAGGACTTTTGGAGTTGTACTTCACTTTTGGTCGATGTAGAGGGTCTTGCTCTGATAGTGTAACACCGGGTTAGGTTGTTGAGTCGAACCATTGTTGAGTTGTTGTTTTGGTGATATTTGATGACTATAGGTTATTTTGAAAACCTTTTTATTTTGAATTATTGAGTTCCGCTGCCATATGAAGGCTTTTTGAGTATTTTTTTTTGGAAAACCCGTGTTTACGGAGCAAGTGTTTAATTTGAATTTATTGAGAAATGTGCACCCTTCGAGGTGGTTTTGATTTTACTCTGATAAATTATATATTTTGCCGTGTTTATTCATGGGGTAGAAAATGGTGTTACATTAGTGGTATCAGAGCAGGTCGGTCCGTCCGGCCAGGTTGTCTAATGTTGTCTATTCCCTAGTGTGCGACATGTGTGTGAAAACACTGTCGATACTTGTTTTTTTTCATTTGCAGGTTGGGAATGAAACAAGTGGGGGAGAAGATGGTGCTTCTCCAAGGTGCTTCGAGTGTGGAGCGTTGGCTAAGTGTGGTGTTGGACGCTGCGATAGTTGGTGGAGATAGTTTATACCGCCTCATGATATCGGCTGTTATTGGTAAATTGAGAAACTGATCACCCTTAATCTCTTGTTGATAATAGACGGGATCATGTTGGATGGGATAGTCGTGTCTTGCGAGTTAAGTGGTGTGCGCAGTGAATTATTGGAAGTTAAGCCAAGTGCTTACAGATGGTTTTGATGAGTCGATGCATGATGGTGCTGAGATGTTTATGTTGAGGGCGACCTTGAGCATTAGTGAAGGTGGAGAAGCTGGTGTTTTGCCTTTTGTTGGTGAAATTTTGGGAGTGTTTCCTGATGACATAAGTGATTGGCCTCCAGAGAGTGAGGTAGAGGTTGCGGCAGATTTGATACCAGGTATGAGCCCGGTGTCAATAGCTCCTTACCAGATGTCTGCATCTGAGTTGGGAGGATTGAAGAAACAATTGGAAGAGTTGCTTGGGATGAAGTTTGTTCGACTGAGTGTTTCACTATATGGGGTGCTCCTGTGTGTCAGTAAAGAAGAAAATGGTACTATGAGATTGTGTGTAGATTATAGACGGTTGAATAAAGTGACGACCAAGGATAAGTATCTACTTTTGAGAATTGACGATTTGATGAATCAACTGGTGGGCGCTTGTGTGTTCAGTGAGATTGATTTGAGGTCTGGTTATCATCAGACCCGTGTTAAGCCTGATGATATTCTGAAGACAGCTTTCAGGACGAGGTATGGTGTTCATGGAGAATATGAATCGGATTTTTCTTGAGTATTTGGATAAGTTGTGGTGGTGTTTATCGATGATATCTGGATATATTCTAGATCTGAAGAAGAACATGCCGAGCATTTGAGGACTGTGTTGCAAGTGTTGAAAGAGAAGAAGTTGTATGCCAATGCCGTAACCCGAAATTTGACCTCCCTCTTTTGCCTTTTGCATAAGCATAAGCATTCGCATCGCTAGCATACGCATTCACACTTTTCTTCGTGTGTTTCTTGTTGCAGGATATTTAGGTTTTCCAAGCCTGATTAATCATATCCTCATGAGGTCATCACATCATCAAAACAAGCACAAATTGAAGGTTTCTATCCCTATTCATCAATACAAGAAATGGAAAATCGAAGCCGGGACCACAACATCATTTTTCAAGCAAAATGGGCAAAATTTGGTCTAGTTAACCGGTTAACACAATTTCTTTGTAATTATGTTAACCGGTTAACACAGGCAGATTTTGCAATTTCTTCTACATTTTGAGACAGCAGCCTGTAACGAGCGATTTTGGACGCGGTTCTTAAGCGCTGGTCGCTCTCTGCGGTTGAGCTTAAAACTACAGGTCGATTCATTTTTTATCCTATTGTGAGCTGAATAAGGAAGGGAAATAGATGTCTCCAATTAACCCTGCTTTGCATACTGAGTTTAAACAGCGGTCTGTTAGGTTACGGATGCTATCAATGTGGGGCCTTTGTACTGGTTATTCGTATTTCGCCAATACGGTTCTGTCTTTCTTTTTTCTAGGCAAAGGGTTTCTGGCGGGGAATAAGGATTAGGATGTTAGGACTGATGCTTTTGAATTACTGCTTTTAATTGATAGAGATGTGGGATTTGGGTTTTTTGTTGATTGCGCTCGCTAAGATCTTTTCTTCCGATCTTATGCCTACGTATTCCCGTTTACCGAAACAGGGAAATCAGAGCGTTCGTAGTTCCTCCTATTCTATGGGAGGAAATTGGTTTTTGGTGTCTTGTTCAAAGCCCAAGACGTGAAGCGGAAGGTGGTTTGTATCTTGTTCAAAGCCCAAGATGTGAAGCTGAAAGGTCTATTTATGTCTTGTTTAAAGCCCAAGACGTGAAGCTGAATGATCTTAACTTTAGAGAGAATTTGTCATCTCTAAAGAGGGGAGAAGGAGAATTACTTTAACTAGGATACGCGGATCCGAGCAATGCCATAATTTCCGAAGAAAGGGTTTTAACCTGAAGGAGAAGACTTTAACTCAGTGTAGAGCAATGCCATCTTTCCTTAGGAATTTCTCATGCTAAAAGAGGGACAGTGGCATGGATATAGATGATCCAGAGGCTTGCCACTTACAGCGATTAGATGAAGGGAAAGGAGTTGTTGATGTTTGTGTACTGTGAACGAGGCACAACTTTGATGCTAAAAGGTTGATTGGATCAACCAGTGGTTTTCTTATACAAAAGCCTAAGAGGAGGCTAATTTATGCTAGGAAAATCATTATACAAAGCCTAAGAGGAGGCTATTTTGTGTCTCGTACAAAGCCCGAGAGAGAGGCTAAAAGTTTTTGACCCAGTGGGGCATATCGTTATACAAAGCCTAAGAGGAGGCTAGCAAAGAGTTCGACTCTTGCTTAAGGGATTTATATCTCGTACGAGGCCCGAGATGGAGGCAAAAAAAAGGGGTGATTGACTCAATGAGGGAATCTTTTGTGTCTCATACAAAGCCTAAGAGAGAGGCTAAAAGGGTTGTTTTGACTCCACTGGGGAGAATTTTGGTATCTCGTACGAAGCCCGAGATGGAGGCTATTGTAACTGTTTCAGTTGAGTGACAGATCCAATATACTGATTTAAAAGAGAAAATCAGTTCTTATATGAGCAACACTGTACTCAGGGATTTAATTTGAGGATCAGGGATAGTTCCTTTTCTTTGAGGAAACGGGAAATCCAAAGGGTATTGAGACTGTCCGAGTCTGCGGGTTTCCTTCCTATTTAACGAAGGGTGCTTGAGAATGTCTTTGAGACTCAAGGAAGTTAGACTGTCCAAGTCTAGAGTTTTATCTTTGGTACTATGCTTTGAGAAACAGTAGTAGACTCTATGAAAGGACTGTTCTATGAGGATGACTAGGTTCTGTTCCTATACCTCTAGGAGGTCGTCGGGACAATTTGTACGAAGCCCAAGAGGAGGCTGGAATCTTTTAAGAAGCCGACGGGTCCTTGTACGAAGCCCAAGAGGAGGCTATCATTCCCGGAGGAAGAGATCATTATACGAAGCCTAAGAGGAGGCTGTGAATACTTCTAAGAAGCCGTAGGGTCCTTGAATAATGCCCAAGAGGAGGCCGTTGCTTTTAAGAAGCCCGTGGGTCCCAAACCAAAGAAAAGTTTTGGAAAACTCTTTTAGAGTTAAAACCACTGGTAAACGTGCGAGGTTTACTATCCAGTGACTTTAACTTTTAGAGAGAGTCCGAACCGTTCGGCGGTTTGAAGAAATTCAAGAGAAGTTTCACCGAGAATAATTCATCTCTGGGGAATAGAATTTCTTGACATTCCTAAGGAGGACAGCCGAAGAGAAGGCTGTATCTGGTGCTCCTATTGGGGATCTAGGCGTCTATTTCTACGAATAAATGAAACGGCATCACTTAGTTCTAGACGTAGTTGCCGGGGAAACTCGAAATATCTATACTATTATTACACATTAGATATGAGTTTATGAAAGGAGACTTACAGTGAGCAGCCCCACAATACAGTTTTATAATATGAAAGCAGTAAATGAAAGCGATAACCACTTACTCGGTTGAGGAGCTTCCATGCTGTTTGGTTAGTTGTTCAACAAAGAAAGATTAAAAACAACAGTATATTTAAAATCAAAGGAGAAAGTGCTTTGAAAAAGAAAGATTTGGGGCTTACAGCTCAAGGAGAGGCCCAGGGTTTTATCAGTGAGCGCACTGTTTGACTTTGTACAGCGGGACTTATACAAGTGACTGAGGCCCAAAAAGGTTTTCTGTACAAAGGGATGGGTCTTACACTCTCTCAAGAGGCCCAAAAAGGTTTAAAGAAAAAGTGTGGGGCTTATAACACGAGGGTAGGCCTAAATGATTTTTTCGTTTAAAATGGCGATCGCGCCGAGGTTTTCTTTTAACGCAGAGGGACTTATACAATAAGTGAGGCCCAAAATGTTTTGGTTAAAAGGGAGATTGGGTCTTACACTCTAATAGAGGCCCAAAGTGTTTTGAATGGGTCTTATAGCTCAAGGAGAGGCCCAGATGTTTTTTGAAAAGGCGACGATCGCACCGTTTGTTTTTTGACGGTATCGGGACTTATACAATAAGTAAGGCCCAAAGATGATTTGGTCAAAAAAGGATTGGGTCTTACACTCTAATAGAGGCCCAGAGTGTTTTGAAAATGATTTATGAGGGTTGAATTAATCCAAAACCCTAATTTGTTTTCAAAAATGTATTTAATTGAATAAAAATTCAATTAAAATGATCAAAAATTGTTTAGCACATGGAAAACAAATTGTGATCTTGGATTAATGCTTCAAAAATTAAGTATTGACCTACAAAATAATTAGAAAGCATTAAAAGTTGCAAAATCAATGTAGAAAAAATATTTAAAATGCCAAAAATAATCAAAATATTAATTCTTTACAAAAATATCAATTATATGAAATAAATAATATTTTTGGGATTTTTTGATAAAATAAAATATTTTAACATTTTGTGAATTATTAAAAAAAAGAATCAACTCAAAATCATTAAAACTCAGAGAGAAATTAATTTTTGAATCAATTAAACAAAATCACAAAATTCAAATATTCAAATTATTCAAAAATGGCGCCAAGAACAGCTGAAGAACACGCACGTGTTCTTGGTTTGGCTGATTTGCGTTTTCTATCCAATCTCCATGAATACGTAATCATATCATGCAATCCACATATCATTATGCTCGTCTCAACCTCACGATCATGTCTATGTACTTTAATTTCATTTAAATTAAACATACAACAAGAAATCACGAAGAAACCTCAAGAACCCTAATTTCTGCATGAAGGCTAGGATTTTTGATACACGATTCAAACAATGCAATTAATTGAGGGAAAACATTCCATGCATGATTATGAACATATGGCCAAATTATTGTGCGAGGAAATATGCATCGATTGAGAGATGCCCAAGTTTAGGCTTACCTTCAAGTCGTGACAGCAAGAGCAGATGTGATTTTGAGTTGGAGGTGTTACAGACAAGTTGTGATGATCTGGACAGCTTCCCTACACCATATGGAGTGTGTTTGAACACTTGGATTTAATTGAAATGGACTGGATCAGTTTATGGCATCTCAGCTGCAACTTCACTTCAAACTTGTGTGGATGGCAAGTGATTTTGTGAAATTGATGTTTCAGATGTTATGTGAGTGTTTGATCAGCTCATATGTGATGTATGTGAGGTGTGTGAGTGATTGGTTTGTGCAGAATTGCTCTCAAACTCAAAACCCGATAGCTACCTTGCTAAGAAAGGCATTTTTGCCAAGAGAAAGAGATTTTGAGGAAAGCATCTGTTAGATGGCTTTGGTGTACTTAAACTGACCACAATTGAGCTCTATTTATAGTAGAGCAAGTTTGTTTTGCAAGGAATAGTACATGGCAGCTGGTAAGTAGGTTTCCTCAATGTTGGCCAATGGAAATGAAAGTCTCCTCTAGCCATTGACTAGAGGTTAGGGCACAGAGCTTTGGTCCCCTTGGTCTTGGATAAGTCTTGACTGATTTCAGATGAGAATGGCTCAGTCCATGCCACCTTGATGGTTCCATTGAATGCCTCATTCCAAATTTGAAGTCTTGTCCCTATTTTGGCCATTCTAGGTTTAACATGTTATTCTTTGTTCCTTGGACCTTGGAGGCTTGACTCAGTGATTGTCCCCTTTAGATTCAATCCTCTGAGGTGTCCAAGTGGATTGGAGCAATTGAATTTGGCTGATTTTGGCAAATCGACCAGAGTTGCAAATTCTGCCATGCCTTGACAGATTTCAGCAAGGCAACTTGCCAATGTTGTATCTCATGATGTAGGTTGAATTTGGCAATGTTCTTGGCCATTTTGGAAAGCTCTTACATGATACAACAACTGTTTGAACAAGTTTGGTTTTGATCTCTTTTGATTCCAAGTGAAAAATCCCCCTACATTTGGCAAAAAGTGAAGCAGAATTCTGACTTAGTGAAAATTTCACTAAGTGTTGGAAAAAGTGACATTTTCACTTTTCAGCCACTTTGATCACTCCATAACTCAAAATCCTTAATGAATTGGAATGACTTGTAGTTGAAGTTTTTGTAGGTGATAATGAGGGCTACAAATCCATCTTTGGATGAGAAAAAATGGCCTTGTGGTTTAGGAGTTATGGTCCTCCAAAGTTGGTACCTTTGCCACTTTATTTTTAACTTAGAAAAATTTCTAAGTTTTATGGTTACCCCTTTTACAAGTTATCTCACTTTTCTTGATTTTTCTTGATGAATGATGATTCAAATCATACATTAACATCATTTTAGGGTTAAAAATCCATTTTGGTGAAAAATCTCAAAAAGTCAAAGTTGACTTTTGTGCACAGTTGACTTTTTATCAGATGAATTCCAAACTGTGCAATTCTTCAAGAAATCATGTCCTTGACCTAAATCAAACTTGATGGACATGTTCCATGGGTGTCATAGGGTATATTCAATCATGTATTAGGGTTTGGGAGCATGTCCAGGTCAAAAGTCAAAGTTACAGTTGACTTTTCCCTTAAAACCCTAATTGTGGTGCAGATGAAAATGAGACTTGTTGCTCAAGCTTCTTGGATCAATCCATTGTTCCAAATGGATCAATATGGTGTATTAGAGACCCTCAAATCATCTCTTGAGGTCTTGGCTCATGGTTTATCCCAAAAGTCAACTTAGGGGTGAATTAGGTCAAGAAACCCTAATTCCTGATTTTTGATGAATGCATCCCCTGAGGCAAAATTGACTTGATGCATGGGTTCATGAGGTTCCATGAAGTATATTAGGTCATGTTTTGGATCATTGCCTTGTGCCCAGATGAAAATTTCCATCTGGAGGCCCTGGTCGACCAAAACCCTAATTTGGTGACACTGTCGATCTTGAGACTTGATCCACCTAGAAGGGAGCAGCCTTGTGCTTAATCCTTGAAGTGGGAGTCCTCTTTGATCCCTTGTGGATGTTTGAGAGATTAGACAAGTTGAAGATCATGTCATTTCTTGATTGATCCTTTGTCTAAGCACTCAGAGAGGGCTTGAAACCCTAATTTTGATTGTAGTGGATGCTCACCCATCCTTGGGGAGACTAATGAAGCATAAAGGTACATCCATATTATGATGATGATTTTCACAATGATGGGAAATCTAAGTGGTCAAAATTTGGGGTATTACAGATGCCCCTATTTAATCTTCTTGGACCCGAAGGTATGAATGACGAAGGTATTCGAGCATTCGGGGTGCAAGAGGATTAAATATCAGAATATCCGAACTTTTGATGGTGGTTATGAATGGTAGCTTACACATTCATCTTCTTTAACTAAGCAATGATGCTTAGAAAAGGTAAACTTCCCCTCGATCCTGGTTTTCGGCCAAGGAACTGGTCTCGGTTTCTTTTTTTTTTAACTTCCCCTCGATCCTGGTTTCTTACCAAGGAACTGGTCTCGGTTTCCTTTTTTAAACTTCCCCTCGATCCTGGTTTCTTACCAAGGAACTGGTCTTAGTTTTTGATATAAACTTCCCCTCGATCCTGGTTTCCTACCAAGGAACTGGTCTTAGTTTCTTTTGTCAATAAACTATACTGACAAGGGACGCTATTCGTAGCGGCTTTCCTTCAAACTTCTCGCTGAATTTTCCTGGGGAGATGCCATTTGAGTGGAAAAAGTTTTGAAGTAAGACTTGCTGGGGAACCCATTCGTCTGAGTTGTAGAGGTTCACAAACTTCTCTGTTTTGGAGACGCCATTTGTCGATTCTACTGGGGAAAGCGAGTCTCTTGAGAGACTGTTTTCGTTTGGGGTTACATCATACTTTTCTCGGGATCTTCCCGGAGAAATGCCATATGATGGGATCCAATTTTGAGGTGTCGATGACCTTTTCATCAACGGTTTTTTCGGAGCAAAACTGGCGTGCTGCCGAATCTCTGATCACGAGGCTTTCTCTGTGGATTTTCCTTAATCCGGGAAAGCAAGGATATCATCTTCAATGGCGAAGAGTGACATTTGTTGAAGTTTCTCTGATCTTTCAGAGGTTCAAGTTATAAAAGTGGCTAAGTGCCGACTCTGATCTAAAGATACACTGGTGGCGAGATTGTGCGGACGCAACACTTCCTGACGAGGAAAGAACTGACAAACTCGATTGAGAAAACTGTTTATCACTAGGGGACAAGACCGACTCAAGTGATAGTGATGCAATACGAAATGCGAACGCAAATAAAATGCATGAAGTACGTGTGTATATGCTGACAAAACTGACGCGACATACAGACTAATGGATGAACACAATTGGATATTCGGCCATCGCGGGGCGAAGAAGTACCGTTGATTCAAAATAGCAATTCCACCTTTCTTAGGAGAGATAGTCCACGCGGGGAGCTATGTTGATCGGGCTTAGGAGATGAGAACTCGGCCGAGGGTGTCAGACGAAACAAGGTCTCTGACACAGTTGATCCCTTCATTCAGGCGAACTGGTTTAGAAGGAGTACTTTGATTCTGCACTTTGAGGTTCAAACACCTTTGGAGAAGCGATCGAGATTCTTCTGATGTCCAACAGTCAACAGAAATGCCATCTTTAATTTAAAAGCAGAAAAAGTTTTAACAAGTAAATTCATTTTTGTTTTATTTCAAGAATCGCTGATTAAGTTTAAACAACGTCGTTCTGTAAAGCTAAAACAAGTAAAGAATTACAAACAAAAGCACAAGGGCTCAAATTTTATTGATAAGATGGAGATCAGCCAAACGCGTGATTCCAAAGAGTATATACAAAGTTAAAAAATGGTAATTTACAGGGAAAAGGGCTACGTTGAAACATAACGACCACTATCCTTCTACCAACTTTGAATTCGGGGCATCCTGAGCTTCCGTCGAAGATGACCTTTGACTGGAGATTTCCTCCGATAGATGATGCTGTAACTGCTGCTGAGGGACTTGCCTCTGTTGAACATAGTTACTTGCCATTATCCCTAATTTTTGCCTGGATTGTACTATGAGATTTCCAATCCATCGGGATGATTCTTTTTTTTCCATGTCTCTAACTTTTGCCTGGACCACCCTTTCGGGTTTTCAATCCACCGAGACGTTTTTTTTTTAGTTTAGGCGAAGTATTTCTTGACTACATCAACATTCGTGGGGTAGGAAAATTCCTCTCCGTCCATGGTTGCAAGTCTCAAGGCGCCGCCTGAGAAAGCTTTCGTGACCACATAGGGGCCATCATAATTCGGGGTCCATTTGCCCCGAGAGTCAGTGAGAAATGATTGTATCTTCTTGAGCACGAGGTCTCCTTTTCTGAAGACACGAGGTCGGACTTTTTTGTCGAACGCCCTTTTCATTCTCTGTTGATACAACTGACCGTGGCACAGTGCCGTGATTCGCTTCTCTTCGATCAGGTTCAGTTCGTCGTGTCGACTTTGACACCATTCAGCTTCGGTGAGCTGAGCTTCCATCAATACCCGGATTGATGGGATCTCTACTTCTATGGGGAGAACTGCCTCCATGCCATATACTAGAGAGAAAGGGGTAGCCCCTGTTGAAGTGCGGATAGATGTGCGATAACCATGAAGAGCAAAGGGTAGCATCTCGTGCCAATCTTTATAGGTTACAACCATTTTTTGAACGATCTTCTTGATGTTCTTGTTAGCCGCTTCTACCGCTTCGTTCATCTTGGGTCGGTAGGGAGATGAGTTATGGTGTTCAATCTTGAACTCTGCACACAACTCTTTCATCATCTTATTGTTCAAGTTAGATCCATTATCAGTAATGATCTCGCTTGGAACACCATAACGGCAGATGATATTGTTTTTGATAAATCGGACCACCACTTGTCGGGTTACATTGGCGAATGACGCTGCTTCGACCCACTTGGTGAAATAGTCAATGGCTACCAGGATGAACCGATGTCCGTTTGAAGCCTTGGGCTCAATCATACCAATCATATCGATTCCCCATATGGAAAATGGCCACGGGGAAGAAAGAACTTTGAGATGTGATGGCGGTACATGAATTTTGTCGGAGTATATCTGACACTTGTGACACCTCCTCAGGTACTTGTAGCAGTCGGATTCCATTGTCAACCAATAATACCCGGCCCTGAGAATTTTTCTCGCCATTGTGTGTCCGTTGGCATGAGTGCCAAAGGATCCTTCATGAATTTCTTTCATGAGCATGTCTGCTTCTGGTCTGTCGACACATCGGAGCAAAACCATGTCAAAATTTCTCTTATAAAGAGTGTCACCGCTCAGGAAGAAGTTTCCAGCCAATCTTCTGAGGGTTTTCCTGTCTTTTCTAAGTGCCCTAGATGGGTACTCTTGTTTCTGAAGGAAGCATTTGATATCGTGATACCAAGGTCTATCGTCTATGATTGCTTCAATTGCGAAGATGTAAGCGGGCCGTTCAAGGCGCATTATGTGAATCTTAGGTATGTCATTCCATTGACCTACACTAACTATGGAAGAGAGAGTGGCTAATGCATCAGCCATGTGATTCTCATCACGAGGGATGTGATGAAAGTCGACTCTGTTGAAGAAGGGTAACAACCTTCTTGCATAGTCTTTGTAAGGAATCAATCCTGATTGGTATGTGTTCCAATCTCCTTTTATCTGGTTAATAACCAATGCTGAATCGCCGTATACATCCAAGTTTTTGATCCTTAAATCAATCGCTTCTTCGAGACCCATAATACAAGCTTCGTATTCGGCCTCGTTGTTCGTACATTTGAACGTAAGTCTGGCAGTGAAAGGAATGTGGGAACCCTGAGGGGTAACAATGATTGCCCCAATTCCGTTTCCATAATGATTGACTGCCCCGTCAAAGATAAGTCCCCACTGGGAACCTGGTTCTGGCCCTTCACTGGGTAACGGTTCATCGCAATCTTTCATCTTTAGATACATGACATCTTCGTCTGGGAAGTCAAACCCGATTGATTCTTGATCGTTAATCGGTTGATGAGCTAAATGATCGGCTAAAATACTTCCTTTAACGGATTTCTGAGCATGGTACTCTATGTCATATTCTGATAGTAACATCTGCCAACGGGAAATCCTTCCCGTGAGAGCAGGTTTTTCGAAAACGTACTTGATTGGATCCATTTTGGAGACCAACCAAGTAGTATAACGAATCATGTACTGGCAAAGACGTTTGGCTGCCCAAGCCAAAGCGCAGCAAGTTTTCTCGAGCATCGTGTACCGAGTTTCACAGTCGGTGAATTTCTTGCTTAAATAGTAAATGGCAGACTCTTTCCTTTTAGTTTCGTCTTGTTGGCCAAGTACACATCCCATTGAGTCCTCTAGGACTGTGAGGTAAATGATTAGTGGTCTTCCTTCCACTGGAGGTGATAGAATCAGAGGATTCAACAGATATTCCTTGATACTGTCGAAGGCGGTTTGGCAATCTTCTGACCAAACGCAATCCTGGTTCTTTTTCAGTAATTTGAAAATCGGCGCACATGTCGCGGTCATAAGGAATATGAATCTGGAGATGTAGTTCAAACGTCCCAGGAATTCTCTGACTTGTTTTTCAATTTTTGGAGAAGGCATTTCTTGAATGGCCTTGACCTTGTCAGGATCAACCTCAATCCCTTTCTGGCTAACGATGAACCCTAGTAGTTTCCCTGAACGGACACCGAAGGTGCACTTGTTAGGATTCAAGCGGAGCTTGAATTTTCTTAAACGTTCGAACAATTCTGACAGATGTTCAATGTGCTCATCCTCTGTTCTTGATTTTGCAATCAAATCATCGACATATACCTCGATTTCTTTGTGTATCATGTCATGAAACAGAGTAGTCATGGCCCTTTGATAGGTTACCCCGGCGTTCTTCAAACCGAACGGCATTACCTTGTAACAAAAGGTACCCCATAGGGTAACGAACGAAGTTTTCTCCATGTCTTTCGGCGCCATTTTGATCTGGTTATAGCCCGAGAATCCATCCATGAAGGAGAATACTTTGAACATTGCTGTGCTGTCAATCAACATGTCAATGTGTGGTAAAGGAAAGTCATCCTTTGGACTTGCCTTGTTCAGCTCTCTGTAGTCGACACACACTCTGACCTTCCCGTCCTTTTTGGGAACGGGTACGATGTTGGCTAACCATTGAGGATATTCAGATGTAGCGAGGAAACCCGCGTCGATCTGTTTTTGTACCTCCTCTTTGATTTTGATGGCCATGTCCGGGTGAGTCCGTATCAACCTTTGCTTTACTGGTGGACATTCCGATCTTAGCGGTAAGTGATGTTCCACGATGCTGGTATCCAACCCTGGCATATCCTGATAGGACCAAGCGAATACATCGGGGAATTCTTTGAGAAGCTTTATCAAACCCTCTCTGGTAATTGGACTGAGCAATGCTCCGATCCTGATTTCTTTTCTCTCTTTTTCTGAACCCAAGTTTACCGTTTCCAATGGCTCTTTGTGAGGTTCAATGGACCTTTCCTCTTGTCTGAGTAATCGGGAGATCTCTTCTGGAATTTCGTTGTCATTTTCTTCTTCAGCCTCGAATACCGTGAACTCAAAGTTGGAAGAAGGCATCGGATCGTATGTTACAACGGGGTATAAAACAAGCAATCTGCATGACGTGATGATTCGTGTTTAGAAGAGATAGAGAAAATGTAAGTGTGTGCAGTGTTTTTATTTTACTGCTTGTTTTTATTATGGAATGTTTTTTAGGATTACCATTTTCTGAAAAAGCAAAAAGAGAAAACAGCAATTAATGCGGAAATTACAGAACGACGTTATTTTATTAATGAACAAGTCGAATCTTGAAACTACAACCCTATAAAACAAAACTCTGTCGCTTCGGGCAAAGCGAAGTGGGAAATTTACAGAAAGCGAGCCCTATCAAAACATCCGTTTTACCTGGGCAGGGTGAAAGGTTAAAGATGGCAATTACTTTGACTGGTGAATGACCTTCGGAACCTCGACGGCAACCCATTGGCGGCGAACTCCTCGGTGAATCACAAAGTCTGGCACCTTCCTTGATTTGTCTTCAGAAATGACGCTGATTTCTGGTGGAGTAGGATCGTTGGAATCTGTTTCCCAGGCAGAATTGTCGTAGGAGGATTCCTCTGTTGCATTTTGCATAGCATTGGTGCTCTCAGCTGTATCTCCCCATCCAGCTGGTTGGATATCTTCGAGCCTGATACGAGAGCTTTCGGGAGCAGTGTACTTGACCATATAGTCGTATTTTCCACTTGGTTATCCCAAAGTGTCCCAAACTTCTTTGGAACTGGAGAAGTCATCCCTCTCGATGACGTTGACCTCAGGAAAAGCATAGTTGATGAATTCAAATCCTGCGAACGTTGCGAATTCATCTTCATGTTGAGTAATTTCCGAATGACCTGAGTGTTGATCCCATGACATGGCGGGGACACAGGTATTCTGTTCAATGACGCTCAGCTGAGTTTCATTACTTGGCTGACTTTCTTGCCCCAAGTTTCCTGGGTAAGGCTGCCACATTGGCAGACCATCCATCTGGCCATAATAATTGTGATCAAAGTTGTCTTTCATCGGAGTGTCTTCCTCTAATGAATTTGGCGGAGCACGGCATCCTTCCGGATCACAATCTCCGTAGATCATTTCGACATCTGATCTTGGTATAAATCTCGGACTTTCTGTAGGAAAGCAAAAAGGCATAGGCACCTCTTCCTGAGACATATAACTATCCTTGTTAAGGTAGGACTTCCATTCTTCATCCGTGTCAGAGGGATCTTCCTCATTGATAGCATGAACTGTCTGAGACACTGGGTGAAGAAAACCTCCACTGTGGAAGAAGTTTTGAAGGGGATGAAGACTTTCATCGTTGGCGGCTGTCTGGGTACAGGTTGCAGAAAAACCAAGACCCTTCTTTGTTTTATTGTCAATAGGGATGACAAGCCGTCCCCATCCGGTTGTATCGGTACTCTCGACCGCTTTGATAGCATCTTTGTATGAAGAAATTGAAGTTCCTTCTTCGGATTGATCGTTCTTGCTCACCGATTGTGCTTGGAACTGAGTTCCAATAACCTCCTCGGGTTCCACACAAGTAGATGATGATAAGTTACTCACAAGCAAGGCTTGTTCCCCACAAACCGTGACAAGTTGATCGTTCTTGACGAACTTTAGCTTTTTGTGGAGGGTTGAAGTAACCGCTCCAGCCTGATGTATCCAAGGTCTTCCTAATAAACAACTGTATGTTGCCCGGATGTCCATGACCTGGAAAGTGATTTGGAAAGTGTGAGGACCAATAGTTATGGGAAGATCCACTTCGCCGATAACTGTTTTTCTGGATCCGTCGAATGCTTTGACGACGACCTCGCTGATTCTCATCGGAGGGCCCTTGAATGATAATTGCATCAAGGTGGACTTCGGCATAACATTCAGGGCTGACCCTGTGTCTACCAGTACGTTGGCTAAAGCATCGTCCTGGCAGTTAACTGTAATATTGAGCGCCATGTTATGACGACGACCCTCTTCAGGTAATTCCTCATCACTAAATCCCAAATTATTGCAGGAAGTGATGTTAGAGACAATAATATCGAACTGTCTGATTGTTACATCCTGTTCCACAAAGGCTTGCTCCAAGACTTTCTGTAGAGCCTCTCCGTGTGCTTCTGAACTGAGTAACAGTGATAATACTGAGATCTTTGAAGGAGTCTGTAACAGTTGATCAACAATGTTATATTCACTCCTTTGGATGAGCTTTAGCATCTCATCTTTGTCTTTTGAAAAGTCGGGATTACCAGATTGACTGACTGGTGGATCAGGAATTTCCGCCGGAAGTTCCTTTTCTTTGTTGGATTCTCCTACCCCTCGGTTGAAGATTCGACCGCTTCGTGTTACACGACTGATGTCTGCAATATTCACGATGGAGGGTAATGGAATTTCCTTTCCATTCTCGATTGTTGTTGCACCGTACTTGTAAGGGATTGCCTTAGCTGATTCATACGGTAGTGGCCCCGGTAGATAGATGACTATGGGAACCTTGTAATTTTTCTGACCATCATAAGTAATCTCGATTCGTTCCCGGTTGGGAACTCTAGATTTGTCAAGTAGAGGGATGATGGCAAAAACATCCCTGGTCCTGTGATGACCAGAGATCGTGACAACATCCTCAACCTGATCGGCAAGGTAGTTTGGCGACCAAATGATGGGTCCTGAACCTGGATATGGATGAATTTCGCCATGATCGATCTGACCCTGAAGAGCTGCTCTCACAAGGTAACACCCTTGGTTACTTTCCGAACAGACGCTACAACTGTCATAGTTGTGTGGTGGCACCTGGCCACACCCACTTTGAATACAATGTAACCTCACTAGGTTACCTTCCATTGATCGGACATCCTGACTTTGACGACGAGTAGGATTCCTGTTATTGATACTAATCTGCTGAGTATCTTCATGCATGTAGATTGGCATCCACCAGTGATTTAACAAGTGCTGAAGTGCCTCCCGGACAAGGGTACAACCTCGATCGTTTTCGCAACCCGCTTTACAGCTTTGATTGTCATGTGATATTAAGAATCCGAGTCGGACCTGCTCAGCATGTAACTCTACCAGGTTGGTATTCATTACGCGGATATCGAAGATCTGAACCATGTTGATTTGATAGGAGTTCCTATCATGGTAGTCTTGGATCCATCCAAGATCCATCTGACGCTGGAGGGCCTCTTGTATGAAAGAGCATCCCTGTTTGTTTACCGAGCAAATCAGACAGGAACTGTAATCGTGCCGCGGCAGATTATAATACTGGCTTTGCCTTGAGTGCATTGCCACCAAGTTGGCATTCATCGCACGGATGTCGTGGTTTTGAATGACGTTAGAATTCGTAGAGACCATGTTAACTCCACGAACTCGGTGCTCCTGGATCCATCTGAGATCCATTTGTTCCCGTAGAGCTGCTTGCACTACAGAACATCCCTGGTTGTCTTTAGAGCAGATATCACACTGGTGATAATTATGAGGTGGCACATGGCCATATCCACTCTGTCTACAATGCATCTTGACCAGATTGGTCCCCAATAAGAGTACATCGTGAATTTGATAGACATTGTTAGTCTCTTTCTCAATTAGATTGACTGCAGCTTTCTTGTGTTGAGGCAGCGGGTTCGTGAGAACATTAGGATTCGTATCTTTGAAAGATAAGAGCCCGCTCCTAATAAGCTTTTGCACGTCAGATTTGAAATTGAGGCAAGTCTCAATGTTATGCCCTGAACCTCCTTGATGATAAGGGCATGTTTGATCCGCTTTAAACCAAAAAGGCGGATTTTCCGGAACTGAAAGGGGAGACTTAGTCCGAATGTGCCCCTTGGCTAGCAGTAACGGAAACAATTCTGCGTACGTTACAGGTATAGGATCAAATCCTGATGGCCGTGTTGTACGGTTGTTGTTATATGGAAGACGAGCCTGCTGAAGAGGCTGTTGTGTCCTTTGCTGGTCAGGTTGGCTCTACGCAACCTGAGGTTGATACATAGGAACAGGCGCGGGGCCGATAGCAGGAGTAACAGCTGCTACTGGCTGATAACGTCGCCTTTGCTTTCCGAGAGAGATATTCCCAATATCTTGCTCTTTTTTCTTAGGGAGAGCACTACCGTATTTTTTAGTACCGCTCGTCGATCCAGTGTCTTTTACCAAACGTCCTTCTCGGACGGCTTCCTCAAGACGTACGCCCATGCCGACCATTTCGGTGAAGTCACTGGGCGCACTGGCAACCATTCGGTCATAGTAAAATGAGCTTAAGGTCTTTAAGAAGATTTTTGTCATCTCTTTTTCCTTAAGAGGTGGACAAATTTGAGCGGCAATTTCACGCCACCTTTGAGCATACTCCTTAAAGGTTTCCTTGTCCTTTTGCGACATTGATCTGAGTTGATCTCTGTCGGGTGCCATGTCCAAATTGTACTTGTATTGTTGGACCAAGGCAGTACCAAGATCTCTAAATGTACTGATCGTAGTACGGTTTAAACCCATGTACCATTTGAGTGCGGCACTGGTTAAACTATCCTGGAAGTAGTGAATCAGCAGGTCCTGATTCTCTGTCTGAGCTGACATCCGCCGAGCGTACATCACCAGATGGCTCTGAGGGCAAGAGTTACCCTTGTATTTTTCAAAGTCGGGCACTTGGAACTTGTGCTGGACTTTCACATTTGGGACCAAGCAGAGGTCTGCGGCGTCCTTCCCAAATAGATCCTGTCCGCGAATGGCTTGCAGCTCTTTCTGCATTTCCTGGAACTGTTCCTGGAATTCCTCCATTCTGTCAAACATAGTTTCCTTCTTACCAGAAGGTGTTGGTGGAATCTGTCCTTCCGGGACAGTGTGCACCACAGGGGATGGTACCGTGACTACGGCAGTAAGTCTTGGCGCCTCCCGAAGTTTGTAACCTTCAGGAGTCTTGAGTATGCCCCTGGCATCTTCGCTTTCTCGAAGTTTGTAACCTTCAGGCCCAGCGGCTTCTGTTGCGATTCCCTGATCTTCAGTGATCGGCGGAACATATCCTTCCGGGATATAGTTAACAGGCATGCCCCAAGGACGATCTTTCGGCATCTGATACCTAGGATCATACTTTTCTATGATAGGCGTTGAGGTGATCTCTGAGATCACAGTTCTTTGTAGCTGAGCTTCTGCCATGGTTTGCATGTCATTACGAAGCTTTCTCATATCCTCTCTCAGAGCGTCGATCTCTTCTTTCAACTCTCTATTTTCTTCCTCAAGATCATCCATCTTTTTCTGACGATTGGCCCGAGTATTATACGAATGAGACAATTTGACTCTAGAATCGAGACACAAACGTGAGATTCGTAGGTAAGGAGAATACCGATGTGAGAATGATGAATGCAATGATTATATTAGTTGTTTAATGGTTTAAGCAAAATAAACTTCGACAATTAGATTGCAAATATCAAACAGTGGGGAAACCCCTTTTTATTGAATTCCAAAGGATTACAGAAATGGAAATACAGTAGATTACAAAGTGCAGAAACCTAAACTAATGGGTCTCGAGTCCTCTCTGAAGAGAAATCGGGTGTTGATTCTGGTATCTTCCTTTTATTTGACCGGGGCGCTTGGGCCGTTGTCGGGTTGTCATTCCTTTGCCAAGTGAAAGGAGTGAGCAAGTTCCTTTGGTCATCTTGATTCTCTACAGCATGCTGCTCCAAAATTTCAATCAGAGCATCTTTCTCTCTCAGTAGTTGCTGTATTTGGATACACTCTATGTTGAGGGTGCGGTACTTGTTCTTCCAAGACCTTCTCTCCTTTTGAACTTTGTTGAGAGTAACCTGAAGCCTTTCAGTTTCCGTCATGAAGTACATGACAATTTCCCTCGGTGGAAGAATTCCGTAACGAGGATAAGGCATCTTTAGCTTGAGAGCTCTGGTTTGTACCCAATGGAGATAAGGCTCCACCGAGACACATTCCGGTTTTCCTAGAGACTCTCGTCCTTTCTTATGAACCTGTTTCCAAGCTTGCACTATTTCCATCTTTAGTGCTCTGTCATTTTCTCCTTCTTTGAAGAAAAGACCTTCCAGATGAACACCTAGTGGGATGTGTCTCATCGGGTATCCAAATTGACGAAGAACTAATATCGGATGATAGTTGATTCCTCCTTTAGTTCCTATGAGGGGTACGCTGGGGAAGTTTCCACAACGGTCAATGATTCTGATTCCCTCATAAATCCTATTACACCAATCTATATCAGAGTTGGTGAGAGACATGATCTTCTGCGACCAACGTAAGACACTCTTGCAATCCCAAAAAGCGGCAGACTTGGGCAAGTGAGAGATAAACCACTTGTAAAGCAAAGGTACACAGCATGTGATCTCCCCTCCGCTGTACAAATTTCCCAAGTGTACAGAATGATACGCATCTGCAAGCAAAGTCGGCACAGGGTTTCCAATGAGAAAAACCTTAATAGCGTTGATATCGACGAAGTTATTGATGTTGGGAAACAAAAATAATCCGTAGGTGAGCAAGACAAAGATGCTTTCAAAAGCAGTCCCGTTCCCTATATTAGCAAAGTACAGAGCTTTCTTGGTCAGGAACTGGGCTAGCAAACCTTGGATGCCACCCTTAGTAATCATGTGAGTCCTGACCTCAGACTCGTCCAAATAAATTGCTCTTGCAATAGTCTGACTCTTTGGAATTTCTTCCAGTCCAGAAAATGGAGCTCGATCAGTGATATGTAAATCAGTCAGATGAGAATACTCCTCCAGCGTTGGTGCCAGCTGGTAATCTGGGAATGTGAAACAATGATAAACCGGATCGTAGAATTGAATGAGCGCATCCATGATTCCCTTAATCACATGGACTCTTAACAGTGGTAGGAAACCACCGTGCTTGGCTCTGAAAGCCTCTGGGTTAACGATCATCCTCGCTAACTTTCTCAAATCCCCTAGCTTTGGAACCTTGAAGGTATACTGGTGAGTTCTCCTTCTACCGAAATCCATTAATGCAATCTTTTTCTCTGATATTTGCAATCACAGTCTTAGTTTAATTTGAAAAACAGAGAGACTAGAAGAGAAGTTTTTTGAATGTTTTAATGTTTTATTAAATGAATGCATGAATGCAGCACACAAAAACATAGAAAAAACATGAGGTCAAAGGGTCATTGTCATGAAGTCAAGGCTCTACCCATCCCCAAAGGTTTATACTAGGGTGATTTTTGTACCTGTACTCATTATCATCAGCTCCTCCCAGGAAAGCAAAACAACAAGCGGATCGCCAACGAGTTGTGTGCAATCTTAGAGTAAGTGCCATTCACCGAGAATAGATCACCAGCCTCAAATGAGGGTAGTATCACGTAACATCTATTTCCGATAGCTTCCGCACTACGAAAAAGGTTGGCTTTTCTTAAGTGTATACTCAATCTCACCACATGCGGCATCACACGCATTCCCAGTAGCAGAAAAATAAACACGTATAGCAATTAGGAAAAGCAGTATATATATTTGTCCTAATCATTCTAGACTTATAAAGCTACGATTCTTAAGTTCCTGACAGAAATGGGTTCCCCGGCGGAAGCCCCAATCTGTGGTTCCCTGCCTAAGAGATGGACCAGCATAGGTCAATCTTTCTCTTCGGTAGAGTTCCCATTTTCTGTAGAAAATGGGGATGATGCCCTAAGGCAGAAAAGGAGACTCCCCAGCAGAGTCTCCATTCTTTCACATAAGAGAAGTAGAAAGAAAGAAACGCATGCCCCACGGTGGGCGCCACTTTTCTGTAGCGAACACCGCCATGAAAAAGATTCGTCCAAGGTTTTCACCTTAAATTTTAAGAAAGTCAGTGAACGGCCCCACGGTGGGCGCCACTTTTCTGTAGTGAGCGATTTTGGACGCGATTCTTAAGCGCTGGTCGCTCTCTGCGGTTGAGCTTAAAACTACAAGTCGATTCATTTTTTATCCTATTGTGAGCTGAATAAGGAAGGGAAATAGATGTCTCCAATTAACCCTGCTTTGCATACTGAGTTTAAACAGCGGTCTGTTAGGTTACGGATGCTATCAATGTGGGGGGCCTTTGTACTGGTTATTCGTATTTCGCCAATATGGTTCTGTCTTTCTTTTTTCTAGGCAAAGGGTTTCTGGCGGGGAATAAGGATTAGGATGTTAGGACTGATGCTTTTGAATTACTGCTTTTAATTGATAGAGATGTGGGATTTGGGTTTTTTGTTGATTGCGCTCGCTAAGATCTTTTCTTCCGATCTTATGCCTACGTATTCCCGTTTACCGAAACAGGGAAATCAGAGCGTTCGTAGTTCCTCCTATTCTATGGGAGGAAATTGGTTTTTGGTGTCTTGTTCAAAGTCCAAGACGTGAAGCGAAAGGTGGTTTGTATCTTGTTCAAAGCCCAAGATGTGAAGCTGAAAGGTCTATTTATGTCTTGTTTAAAGCCAAAGACGTGAAGCTGAATGATCTTAACTTTAGAGAGAATTTGTCATCTCTAAAGAGGGGAGAAGGAGAATTACTTTAACTAGGATACGCGGATCCAAGCAATGCCATAATTTTCGAAGAAAGGGTTTTAACCTGAAGGAGAAGACTTTAACTCAGTGTAGAGCAATGCCATCTTTCTTTAGGAATTTCTCATGCTAAAAGAGGGACAGTGGCATGGATATAGATGATCTAGAGGCTTGCCGCTTACAGCGATTAGATGAAGGAAAAGGAGTTGTTGATGTTTGTGTACTGTGAACGAGGCACAACTTTGATGCTAAAAGGTTGATTGGATCAACCAGTGGTTTTCTTATACAAAAGCCTAAGAGGAGGCTAATTTCTGCTAGGAAAATCATTATACAAAGCCTAAGAGGAGGCTATTTTGTGTCTCATACAAAGCCCGAGAGAGAGGCTAAAAGTTTTTGACCCAGTGGGGCATATCGTTATACAAAGCCTAAGGGGAGGCTAGCAAAGAGTTCGACTCTTGCTTAAGGGATTTATATCTCGTACGAGGCCCGAGATGGAGGCAAAAAAAAAGGGTGATTGACTCAACGAGGGAATCTTTTGTGTCTCATACAAAGCCTGAGAGAGAGGCTTAAAGGGTTGTTTTGACTCCACTGGGGAGAATTTTGGTATCTCGTACGAAGCCCGAGATGGAGGCTATTGTAACTGTTTTAGTTGAGTGACAGATCCAATATACTGATTTAAAAGAGAAAATCAGTTCTTATATGAGCAACACTGTACTCAGGGATTTAATTTGAGGATCAGGGATAGTTCCTTTTCTTTGAGGAAACGGGAAATCCAAAGGGTATTGAGACTGTCCGAGTCTGCGGGTTTCCTTCCTATTTAACAAAGGGTGCTTGAGAATGTCTTTGAGACTCAAGGAAGTTAGACTGTCCAAGTCTAGATTTTTATCTTTGGTACTATGCTTTGAGAAACAGTAGTAGACTCTATGAAAGGACTGTTCTATGAGGATGACTAGGTTCTGTTCCTATACCTCTAGGAGGTCGTCGGGACAATTTGTACGAAGCCCAAGAGGAGGCTGGAATCTTTTAAGAAGCCGACGGGTCCTTGTACGAAGCCCAAGAGGAGGCTATCATTCTCGGAGGAAGAGATCATTATACGAAGCCTAAGAGGAGGCTGTGAATACTTCTAAGAAGCCGTAGGGTCCTTGAATAATGCCCAAGAGGAGGCCGATGCTTTTAAGAAGCCCGTGGGTCCCAAACCAAAGAAAAGTTCAGGAAAACTCTTTTAGAGTTAAAACCACTGGTAAACGTGCGAGGTTTACTATCCAGTGACTTTAACTTTTAGAGAGAGTCCGAACCGTTCGGCGGTTTAAAGAAATTCAAGAGAAGTTTCACCGAGAATAATTCATCTCTAGGGGATAGAATTTCTTGACGATTCCTAAGGAGGACAGCCGAAGAGAAGGCTGTATCTGGTGCTCCTATTGGGGATCTAGGCGTCTATTTCTACGAATAAATGAAACGGCGTCACTTAGTTCTAGACGTAGTTGTTGGGGAAACTAGAAATATCTATACTATTATTACACAGTAGATATGAGTTTATGAAAGGAGACTTACAGTGAGCATCCCCACAATACAATTTTATAATATGAAAGCAGTAAATGAAAGCGATAACCACTTACTCGGTTGTAGAGCTTCCATGCTGTTTGGTTAGTTGTTCAACAAAGAAAGATTAAAAACAACAGTATATTCAAAATCAAAGGAGAAAGTGCTTTGAAAAAGAAAGATTTGGGGCTTACAGCTCAAGGAGAGGCCCAGGGTTTTATCAGTGAGCGCACTGTTTGACTTTGTACAGCGGGACTTATACAAGTGACTGGGGCCCAAAAAGGTTTTCTGTACAAAGGGATGGGTCTTACACTCTCTCAAGAGGTCCAAAAAGGTTTAAAGAAAAAGTGTGGGGCTTATAACACGAGGGTAAGCCCAAATGATTTTTTCGTTTAAAATGGCGATCGCGCCGAGGTTTTCTTTTAACGCAGAGGGACTTATACAATAAGTGAGGCCCAAAATGTTTTGGTTAAAAGGGGGATTGGGTCTTACACTCTAATAGAGGCCCAAAGTGTTTTGAATGGGTCTTATAGCTCAAGGAGAGGCCCAGATGTTTTTTGAAAAGGCGACGATCGCGCCGTTTGTTTTTTGACGGCATCGGGACTTATACAATAAGTGAGGCCCAAAGATGATTTGGTCAAAAAAGGATTGGGTCTTACACTCTAATAGAGGCCCAGAGTGTTTTGAAAATGATTTATGAGGGTTGAATTAATCCAAAACCCTAATTTGTTTTCAAAAATGTATTTAATTGAATAAAAATTCAATTAAAATGATCAAAAATTGTTTAACACATGGAAAACAAATTGTGATCTTGGATTAATGCTTCAAAAATTAAGTATTGACCTACAAAATAATTAGAAAGCATTAAAAGTTGCAAAATCAATGTAGAAAAAATATTAAAAATGCCAAAAACAATCAAAATATTAATTCTTTACAAAAATATCAATTATATGAAATAAATAATATTTTTGGGATTTTTTTATAAAATAAAATATTTTAACATTTTTGTGAATTATTAAAAAAAAGAATCAACTCAAAATCATTAAAACTCAGAGAGAAATTAATTTTTGAATCAATTAAACAAAATCACAAAATTCAAATATTCAAATTATTCAAAAATGGCGCCAAGAACAGCTGAAGAACACGCGCGTGTTCTTGGTTTGGCTGATTTGCGTTTTCTATCCAATCTCCATGAATACGTAATCATATCATGCAATCCACATATCATTATGCTCGTCTCAACCTCACGATCATGTCTATGTACTTTAATTTCATTTAAATTAAACATACAACAAGAAATCACGAAGAAACCTCAAGAACCCTAATTTCTGCATGAAGGCTAGGATTTTTGATACACGATTCAAACAATGCAATTAATTGAGGGAAAACATTCCATGCATGATTATGAACATATGGCCAAATTATTGTGCGAGGAAATATGCATAGATTGAGAGATGCCCAAGTTTAGGCTTACCTTCAAGTCGTGACAGCAAGAGCAGATGTGATTTTGAGTTGGAGGTGTTACAGACAAGTTGCGATGATCTGGACAGCTTCCCTACACCATATGGGTGTGTTTGAACACTTGGATTGAATTGAAATGGACTGGATCAGTTTATGGCATCTCAGCTGCAACTTCACTTCAAACTTGTGTGGATGGCAAGTGATTTTGTGAAATTGATGTTTCAGATGTTATGTGAGTGTTTGATCAGCTCATATGTGATGTATGTGAGGTGTGTGAGTGATTGGTTTGTGCAGAATTGCTCTCAAACTCAAAACCCGATAGCTACCTTGCTAAGAAAGGCATTTTTGCCAAGAGAAAGAGATTTTGAGGAAAGCATCTGTTAGATGGCTTTGGTGTACTTAAACTGACCACAATTGAGCTCTATTTATAGTAGAGCAAGTTTGTTTTGCAAGGAATAGTACATGGCAGCTGGTAAGTAGGTTTCCTCAATGTTGGCCAATGGAAATGAAAGTCTCCTCTTGCCATTGACTAGAGGTTAGGGCACAGAGCTTTGGTCCCCTTGGTCTTGGATAAGTCTTGACTGATTTCAGATGAGAATGGCTCAGTCCATGCCACCTTGATGGTTCCATTGAATGCCTCATTCCAAATTTGAAGTTTTGTCCCTATTTTGGCCATTCTAGGTTTAACATGCTATTCTTTGTTCCTTGGACCTTGGAGGCTTGGCTCAGTGATTGTCCCCTTTAGATTCAATCCTCTGAGGTTTCCAAGTGGATTGGAGCAATTGAATTTGGCTGATTTTGGCAAATCGACCAAAGTTGCAAATTCTGCCTTGCCTTGACAGATTTCAGCAAGGCAACTTGCCAATGTTGTATCTCATGATGTAGGTTGAATTTGGCAATGTTCTTGGCCATTTTGGAAAGCTCTTACATGATACAACAACTTTTTGAACAAGTTTGGTTTTGATCTCTTTTGATTCCAAGTGAAAAATCCCCCTACATTTGGCAAAAAGTGAAGCAGAATTCTGACTTAGTGAAAATTTCACTAAGTGTTGGAAAAAGTGACATTTTCACTTTTCAGCCACTTTGATCACTCCATAACTCAAAATCCTTAATGAATTGGAATGACTTGTAGTTGAAGTTTTTGTAGGTGATAATGAGGGCTACAAATCCATCTTTGGATGAGAAAAAATGGCCTTGTGGTTTAGGAGTTATGGTCCTCCAAAGTTGGTACCTTTGCCACTTTATTTTTAACTTAGAAAAATTTCTAAGTTTTATGGTTACCCCCTTTTACAAGTTATCTCACTTTTCTTGATTTTCTTGATGAATGATGATTCAAATCATACATTAACATCATTTTAGGGTTAAAAATCCATTTTGGTGAAAAATCTCAAAAAGTCAAAGTTGACTTTTGTGCACAGTTGACTTTTTATCAGATGAATTCCAAACTGTGCAATTCTTCAAGAAATCATGTCCTTGACCTAAATCAAACTTGATGGACATGTTACATGGGTGTCATAGGGTATATTCAATCATGTATTAGGGTTTGGGAGCATGTCCAAGTCAAAAGTCAAAGTTACAGTTGACTTTTCCCTTAAAACCCTAATTGTGGTGCAGATGAAAATGAGACTTGTTGCTCAAGCTTCTTGGATCAATCCATTGTTCCAAATGGATCAATATGGTGTATTAGAGACCCTCAAATCATCTCTTGAGGTCTTGGCTCATGGTTTATCCCAAAAGTCAACTTAGGGGTGAATTAGGTCAAGAAACCCTAATTCCTGATTTTTGATGAATGCATCCCCTGAGGCAAAATTGACTTGATGCATGGGTTCATGAGGTTCCATGAAGTATATTAGGTCATGTTTTGGATCATTGCCTTGTGCCCAGATGAAAATTTCCATCTGGAGGCCCTGGTCGACCAAAACCCTAATTTGGTGACACTGTCGATCTTGAGACTTGATCCACCTAGAAGGGAGCAGCCTTGTGCTTAATCCTTGAAGTGGGAGTCCTCTTTGATCCCTTGTGGATGTTTGAGAGATTAGACAAGTTGAAGATCATGTCATTTCTTGATTGATCCTTTGTCTAAGCACTCAGAGAGGGCTTGAAACCCTAATTTTGATTGTAGTGAATGCTCACCCATCCTTGGGGAGACTAATGAAGCATGAAGGTACATTCATATTGTGATGATGATTTTCACAATGATGGGAAATCTAAGTGGTCAAAATTTGGGGTATTACACAGCCATACACTCTCTTTGGTCATTGATTCTACATTGTTCTAGCAGTGTGTGGAACATTCTAGACATCTCTAGATATTTCAACACTATTCATTTCAACCCAAGGACATTTAGTCCCATGCATCACTTTAAATTAAGCCCACCATGTTACTTAATTTACAAGTATGTGAACCTTTGGATGTTGGAGCTCACATTGGGATTGCTACCGAGTTGGTTCTAACTAACCGAGTTAACCACCTTGACTCGGTGAGTCAAGCCTAACTAACTCCTAGCCTAGTTCCAAAGCTAATCCTAAACCAAATTCCAAACCTAGCAACTCCTAACCAAAAGTCTATATAAACAAAGCTTCACCATTTTGCAACTCCTCCACAATCATTCACACAATTTCACACTTTCTTCACTCTCAATTCTCTCATTCTCCTCTGCATTTTTCTGCAACTTCTACATATTCCTCTTCATCTTCTCCATCAAACCTCACCAAAAGCTCTTATTCTTGAAGGATAATCACTTTTCACATTGAAAGTGATTAATTCTTGAGCTTAACCTTCATCATTTAGCATTCTATGGTTGGATTTCTGGAATTACATCTTATTCTACTTCAATCCAAGAGTTCAACAACTTTCAATTTGGTGCAAGTTCGATTTCAGTGCATTTTCGCGTTTTTGATCGGTTTCGACGCGTTTCGTCTACAAATTAAGGATCCTCTGGTTTTCTTTGTTTTCTGCATCAAAATCTCTTTACAACATTTACCAAGCCAAATCTCCGGCTTGTAGGTTGGTGAATCTAACTAATTTTATCGTTTCGCACATTTTCATATCGCTCGCAATGTAGTCGATAATTGTTGTGTGTGATTTGGTTTTGCATTTGTTTGATCCATGATCCTATTGTGTTAGTTGATTCTATCACTATTTATTTGTTGTTTTCAAGTTCAATTTTCGTGCACAATTTCAGTTCCTAGCATGTGGTAGTTTGTATAAGTGATTATGTGTTGAAAACCACTTTTGAATAGCTATTTTTTCTATTTTTTTCACAACTATTCAGTGTTAACCGGTTAACACATGGTGAGTAACCGGTTACTCAGTTCAATTTTCACCAAAACCGCTAATTTTCAAGCAAGTAACCGGTTAACGCATGGTGAGTAACCGGTTACCACTGAACAGAATGGCCATTTTCTTGCATTTTCAAGTGCGTTTGCCATGCTTTCTTCATTTTAACTTCCATTGATCATTATGCTTGGTTTTATGGATGTTTTTAATGACATTTCACTTCTGGTTGAAGCATGTTCACGAACTTTCGATGCACATTTTCGATTATTCATTTGTTCCATGTTCTTAGCATTGCATGAACATAGCAATTCTTGCACTATCTTTGTTCACATAATACATGATTTTGTGTGGCATTTTGATGATCATTTGGCACTATTTTGCACCTTCCATTTCAGTTTGCATTAAGTTTATCCTTCGTGGATAAGCTTAATCTTGTATAATCAATAATACACACCTTTGTGCTTTAATGACTTTTCATCCTCTTTGGAAAGTTGTTAGCATGTTTATCCCTTGATTAATTGATCAGAACTTTGTTTTGATTAATCGATCTTCCCTTTTCCTCTCTTTAGGCCTCCTTTAGAGCTTTCTCTCTCTTTCCCCCCGTGGAGTTGGAGTTTCGCGTTGCGCCTTGCATCGGAGCACTGTACAAATTGACGCCGTTATGCTGTCCGTTTCTCTACGCAGGAGCACTGTACAACATGGGAGCGGTCGCGCTGTCCGTTTCACTTTCCACACTATATTTTGGGTGCTAGAGAAGGAATGAGGATGGAGTTTTTCCTACCCTCATTCTGGCTATTTCTTTGGTAAGGGCGTCTTGTCCTCTCCTTAAGAATAGTCACCTCTATCCTCCAACTATAGTGTTTCTCATTTCCCTGTTGAGTTGATCCTTGATCACTCTTCTCTCTCTCGATCCTTGATCACTCTTTGCTCTTTGCGATCTCTTTAGATCCTTGATCACCCCTATCTCTTTCAATCTCTCCTTTTGATCAATCACCATCCTTCTGGGTTAAGATCATTATTCTTGCGCTAGCAATCTCCCTTTGTTTCATTACTCCTTTCTTCTTGTAATCAATCATTGCCTTTCGATTCCTCTGAAGAATCTCAATCTCTTTTCTGCGGTTAATCACAGTCTGTCTGTTAAAACCGTAAATCCCCTGGAGTTCGCAATCTTCTCTTGATTCTTCTCCTGTTGTTGGTTTAACCACTACTTATCAGTTAAAACACCAATTTTGCTCTCTTACTCAATTCATCGCAGTCTATCTGTTAACACTGATTTTCTCTTGGGTTAATCACCTTCTCTTGGTTAATCACCCGTTGCTTCAGTTAATCACAATCCGCCTGTTAATCACTGAGCTTCTCTTGGGTTAATCACCTTCTCTTGGTTAATCACCCATTTCTTCAGTTAATCACAGTCCGTCTGTTAATCACTGAGCTTCTCTTGGGTTAATCACCTTCTCTTGGTTAATCACCCATTTCTTCAGTTAACCACAACCCGTCTGTTAAAATACTAAACCCTTTTCGAGTTAATCACCTTCTCTTGGTTAATCACTCGCTTTTCTCTTCGGTTGATCACAGTCCGTCTGTAAACACCGAATCCCCAGCAGTTGGCAACCTCTCCTTGGTTCGAATACTTGCACCTTTGGGTTAGTAACCTTTCTTTGGTTCAAATACCCTTTCTTCGGTTGAGTACTGTTTGTTCAGTCAGTTTACCGAACCTTTTGGGTCACGATCTTTGCTCGGTCCTACACCCGTCCTTTGGGTCACGACCTTCGCTAGGTCCTACACCCGTTCTTTGGTTAATCACAGTTTTCTCTGTTAAAACCAATGCTTCTCTATCCCCACAGAGTTGTAGTCCTTTCTTTCCTCGGTTAACCACTGTTTACCAGTTAATATACCGAGGCCCCTTTAGAGTCAAACACCTTATCTCGGTTCAGCATTCTCTATCTTGGTTTATCACAGTCCGTCTGTTGACACCACATTCTTTTCCCTGCCAAGGTCTTAGTCTCTTTCTTCGGTTAACCACTGCCAGCAAGTTAATATACAGAGTTTCCCATTTTCTCTTGGTTATGACACCATCCCTTTGTTTAGATCCCCAGAGGAGTCCTTCCTGTTCCCTTTGCTCTTACTTTCTTGGTTTCAACACCAATTCTCTTTGTAATCCCCAGCGGAATTTCTTTCATTCTTGGTTTCGACACCATTTCTTTGGAATCCTCAATGGAATTTCCTTCTTTCCTTTGCTCTTGGTTTCGACACCACTTCTTTCGTCTCCTTGTTTCTCCCTTGTTTTCCTTTTCCGTTCAGTTCCACGAACTACAGAAGCTCTGATTCTGCATTCTTCTGAATGTATGATACGTAGGCATGAGATCGTAATGATCTCGGCGAGCACACTTCCACCTTTCTTCCCACTTCCATCCTTCTTTCCTTCTCCTTTTCTTTCTTCCTTTTCTTCGTCCCCGGGTTCCATGAACTACGACGCTCTGACGTCCTCATTGCAATATGAGGGTGCGTAGGCACGAGGACCTTGTTCCTCCGCGAGCACTTTCTTTCTTTTCTTTCCTTTTCCCCTTTCTCTCTCTCCTTCTTTTAGCTAGAAGCCTTTAGATAGATAACCCATCCAAGCCTAGAAGCAAGCGAAATGGTTCCCGTCGAGTACGACGGATGCGTTAGGTGCTAATACCTTCCTATCGCATAACCGACCCCCCGTTCCCGTTTCTCTTCCCCTTGGGTTTTATTGATATTTTCCCTGTCCTTTGGGACTAAATAAAGTTCGGTGGCGACTCTGTTGTATCTTTGAGTGTGCGATTCACTCAGGTAGATTTACAACCATCTTCAGCTGGCGACTCTACTGGGGATAGATTGACCTCTTGCTGGTTCATCCCTTGAGGGGTCTCGCCTAGTTTTGTTTGCTTTCTTGCTTGTTTGGGTGTTTATCTTCTGCGCTTTACTAGTTTTATCTCTACACGCTTTACTAGTTTTATCTCTACACTTTATTTGCTTTATGTTTATTTATTGCATTTCTTTACTACTTTAAATACTCATATGCTGTATATTCTGGATATCTGTTATTTCCTTTGCTGTTGTTGGTTGGGTTGCTACTTGAGAGATAAGCCCATTACACAGGCTTGAGAGTACATATAGGATTAGAGTGGAAAGTAGTGTGGCCTACGTAGCATCTTGGTACGTATGGTTTACATGAAATCCACACCCAGACGAGGTTTTCTTGGGAGATGTTCTGATTTGCGCGTCTTGTGCATTTCGGGGTGTTAACCTAGAAAGCTGTCGACTCTGATGACCATTCCCGAGGACTCAGTTGCGACACTCCTCCCAAGGAACGATAATGGCAGACCAGAAATGGCAAACCCATTACGCTTCCTTGATCCGAGGACCCAAAGCTGGGAACTTGCCATAGGATGACCATTTTTGGGGGAATCAGTGGACGACCTCTTTGTTTGGCGATAGTATTGTACCCCGAGGGATGAATGTACTATGGCTTCTCAAATCGAGAATCTGAAACTGAGAATCCCGCTTTCTATATCATACCTGTGAGGGGATGGGTTTTTGCAGGAAAACAAGCCTCTTCATACCTTTGTTCTCTCACACACTTCAGATCTTCGCACCGACACAGAAGCTGTATATGCAGACTATCCAGAAGAAATTGCATCTCTAACTTACGTTATTGCATAATGTTATCACATAATGTTATTGCATCATCATGTATGCCGAACTTTTGAAGTTGAGTTATTGCATCATCCTATGTATGCTTAACTTTTGCATCATCTAACCTTTGCATCATTGGCTGTTGCATATCTCATTTGCATGCCATCTGCATAAGTAACATGTGCATACATACATTTGTATTGCATTCAAACCAGAAAAAGCTCACTTTCTTCCCTTCATCAGCCAGAAGACAGTGACGACCTGATACCGGTACTTCCTCAGGTTCAACAAGTCAAAAATCATGGGTGATTCTAATAATACCGCTTACACGGAGACCTTGACTCAGTTCCAGGGTAGGATGGGTCAATTCCAGGATAACATGGATGCCATCATGGAACTCCTTCATACTCGGAGGGATGCCAGTGTTACCTCTGCTGCTGTCGCCACTATCACTGATGCAACTGTTTTCACTCCTATTTCTGCAGTTGTTGAAGTGCCAGTTGAGACTATGGTTCAACCTACTATCGATTTGCCAAGCTCTCAGCCTGATCCGAATCAGGTACCTGCTTCCTTTCCTTGGGGAATGCCCCTGAATTTCACTCCTCATACTGCCTGTGGCAATGCCTCTGTGCCATATCAACCCTTTGTTGTGCCCATGCCCAATGGGAACTCTGTTGCTTACCCGCGGGGCATGCCTATTCCTATTCCACCTCCTGTGGTGAACCTGGATGATCATGAGATTCCTCAAACACAGACTCGTCAGGCTCCCGTGCCAAATGATATGGAGACCCTCGATGAAGATGAATATGTTCATGTTTCGGTCTTGTCTCAATCTGCACAAATTGTTGTTCACAATGTTCATTCTGGAATGCCTTACCCTGGGGCATCTGTAGCTGCTATGGCACCTCCTCCTGGTTACCAGTACGGTGTTCAAATGGGTCAGATTTCTGGTCAGATGGTTAATTCGGGGTTGAAACATCCGTCTCAGTTTGCCTCTCCTCAAGTGCTTGCTCCAGCCGCATCTCAGCCTCCAAATCCTCAGGTTTTTGCCAGACCTATTAATCAGAACAAACCTGCAGACTACAAACTATTAGAGGATAGAATCAGAGCTATTGAGGGTTTCTATGCCTTTGACATGGATGCCAAGGACTTGTGCTTAGTCCCAAATGTTGTGCTACCCCAGAAGTTTAAGGTGCTTGATTTGCCTAAGTACAAGGGGTTGAGTTTTCCACGAAGCCACGTCACCATGTATTGCAAAAAAATGGCTTCCTATATAGACAATGATGATCTGATTATCCACTGTTTCCAAGATAGCCTATCCGGGGCTTCCTTGGATTGGTACATGAACCTTTAGCAAGGTAAGATCAGAACCTGGAAAGATCTATCCGAGGCGTTGTTGAAGCAATACAAGTACAACTTAGATATGGCTCCCACCAGGTTGCAACTACAAAATCAAGCTCAGCAAGCCGATGAATCATTCAGAGAATACGCTCAGAGATGGCGTGAGATGGCTTCACAAGTCTGGTCTGCTCTATCTGATTCAGAGTTGGTTGACATATTCATGAGCACTCTTCAGGGTTTGTACTATGTGAAGATAGTTGGTAGCTCATCCTCCAATTTTTCTGATGTTGTAACCATTGGGGAACATATTGAGAATGGGCTCAAAACAGGGAAAATTGCTGGCACTATGAGTTAACAATCAGGGGTTAATAAGCCACAAGGTGGGTTCTCTGAAGAAAAGGAAGAGGAAACAAACGCTGTCATGGATGGTGTCCACTTTCAAGCGCAAACTCCCATGGCTCCTGTGCCATACTGCCTGTACCCATATATTGCTGCTGCCCAGTACCAACAGCCACCGTATCAACAGCCTCCTTAGGCTCATGATCAGTAAGCCCAAGGCCGAGAGCGTCAGAATAAGCGTAAGCTCAGGAATAATCTAGAATGAAGGAATGCTCCTCTAGATCTGATTCCTGTGACATACACTCAACTTCTCCCATATCTGGTTCAGAACTCGCTGGTGGTTCCCAAAGTTCTGAAGCCTCCACCAGAACCATTCCCACCTGGGTATGATCCCAATGTACAGTGCGGATATCATGCTGGGTCGGCTGGCCATTCAACCGAGGATTGCAAAGCTTTCAAAGCAAAGGTCCAACAGTTAATTGACAAGAAGCACCTAACCATTCAAGGTGAGAATCTGTGGGTGAACGGAAATCCTGTGTCCGTGTAAGGGCCGAGACTGCAAAAGAATCCCTTGAATAAGCCTGTGAGCACTTCCTCAACATCGGCAATCATCATGTCACTACATCTTTTCCATTTGTAATCTCTTTTGTTTGTCAAGCATTGTTCACTTGTATAACTTGTTTGTTTTCAGATGATAATAATAATGAAATGAATATGCATGTTTTGAATAAATTCATTCATGTTCACTCATACTTTTTATCTGTATCGCACATTTGATTCAGGCAAAATCAAAAAGAGAATGATGAAATCAAAAAGACATGAGATTACTGTCTATATGCTTTTGAATATGACCCTGCTGAGGCTGTAAGGCATTTGTTCAAATCCCCAAACATTGGATTCATAAGGAAGATAATCCCTAGTCAACCCCTTTGGGCCTTGAAGTAGGAGTTTCTTTCTGTACACATAAAACCCTCAATCTTAACCAGGGGCAGGGTAGTCTTCAGCTAGTTTGACCATGCGTTCAAATTTCAAAAGAGGAGTACCCCATTCTGAGGATCAACCACATCCTATCCCTCGCAAGAGGTCGGAAGAATAAAAAATCCACAATGGTTATCCCTCACCGACCAATGGACCGAGGCAGTCACAACTCACCCTAACAAATCAAACAAATACATGTCACACGATTTTGTTAAAAAAAACCAATGAAAAAAAAGAAAAAAAAAACAAAAAGCCCGCTAAGTCAAAAGCTCAAAAACAAGAGACTTAGGCAAAAATTAGGGCATCCCGTAGACTGTAGAGTCAAAATAATCAGTCTACGCAAAAATTAGGGAAAACAAAAAAGAACAAAACAAAGAATCAAAAGCAAAAATCCTCAATAAGAACAAGTTCGTGTGATCACATGTGACAAAAACAAAGGGTGAGTGACTGTCGCTCCAAAACCCTCGTCGGTTCCCTTACCATCACATCTACTATTCAAAATATTTTTTTGAAAGGCGAAGGCTTGTGTCAAAATAGCTGAACGTAGTGTAGCGAGCGATTTTGGACGCGGTTCTTAAGCGCTGGTCGCTCTCTGCGGTTTGAGCTTAAACTACAGGTCGATTCATTTTTTATCCTATTGTGAGCTGAATAAGGAAGGGAAATAGATGTCTCCAATTAACCCTGCTTTGCATACTGAGTTTAAACAGCGGTCTGTTAGGTTACGAATGCTATCAATGTGGGGGGCCTTTGTACTGGTTATTTGTATTTTCGCCAATACTGTTTTCTTTCTTTTTTACCTGGGCAGAAGGTTTCTGGCGGGGAACAAGGATTAGGATGTTAGGACTGATGCTTTTGAATTACTGCTTTTGATTGATGGAGATATGAGATTTGGGTTTTTTGTTGATTGTGCTCGCTAAGATCTTTTCTTTCGATCTTATGCCTACGTATTCCCGTTTACCGAAACAGGGAAATCAGAGCATTCGTAGTTCCTCCTATTCTATGGGAGGAAATGAGTGTTTTGGTGTCTTGTTCAAATCCCAAGACGTGAAGCGAAAGGTGGTTTGTATCTTGTTCAAAGCCCAAGATGTGAAGCTGAAAGGTCTATTTGTGTCTTGTTCAAAGCCCAAGACGTGAAGCTGAAAGACCTCGGCTTTAGAGAGAATTTGTCATCTCTAAAGAGGGGGGAAGGAGAATTACTTTAACTGGGATACGCGGATCCGAGCAATGCCATAATTTCCGAAGAAAGGGTTTTAACCTGAAGGAGAAGACTTTAACTCAGTGTAGAGAAATGTTATCTTTCCTTAGGAATTCCTCATGCTAAAAGAAGGACAGTGGCATGGATTTAGATGATCCAGAGGCTTGCCGCTTACAGCGATTAGATGATGGGAAAGGAGTTATTGATGTTTGTGTACATCTCCTTTCCATTAGGAGAGATAACTCTTTTAAAGATAAAAACCACTGGTAAACGTGCGAGGTTTAATATCCAGCGACTTTTAGCTTTTAAAGAGGGTTCCTTATTTAAGGTCCAAGATTATGACCGTAGGGGGTACCCAAACCCCGAGACATTCAAGGCAAGCTATCCGCAAGGAATAGATCAAGTCAGGAAAGTTTGAGAATTTGGACGAAACTCAAAGATGCCATTCACGGAGAATACATTCATCTTGGGGAGTAGAGCTTCTTGACGATTCCTAAGGAGGACAGCCGAAGAGAAGACTGTATCTGGTGCTCCTATTGGGGATCTAGGCGTCTATTTCTACGAATAAATGAAACGGCGTCACCTAGTTCTAGACATAGTTGCCGGGGAAACCCAAAATATCTATACTATTATTACACAATAGATATGAGTTTATGAAAGGAGACTTACAGTGAGCAGCCCCACAATACAGTTTATAATATGAAAGCAGTAAACGAAAGCGATAACCACTTACTCGGTTGTAGAGCTTCCATGCTGTTTGGTTAGTTGTTCAACAACGAAAGATTGAAAACAACAGTATATTCAAAATCAAAGGAGAAAGGGCTTTGAAAAAGAAAGATTTGGGGCTTACAGCTCAAGGAGAGGCCCAGGGTTTTATCAGTGAGCGCACTGTTTGACTTTGTACAACGGGACTTATACAAGTGACTGGGGCCCAAAATGGCTTTCGGTACAAAGGGATGGGTCTTACACTCTCTCAAGAGGCCCAAAAAGGTTTAAAGAAAAGAGTGGGGCTTATAACACGAGGGTAGGCCCAAATGATTTTTCGTTTAAAAATGGCGATCGCGCCGAGGTTTTCTTTTAACGCAGAGGGACTTATACAATAAGTGAGGCCCAAGATGTTTTGGTTAAAAGGGGGATTGGGTCTTACACTCTAATAGAGGCCCAAAGTGTTTTGAATGGGTCTTATAGCTCAAGGAGAGGCCTAGATGATTTTTTTATTTTTAAACGGGCGACGATCGCGCCGTTTACCTGTACAGAGGGACTTATACAATGAGTGAGGCCCCAAAAAGTTTTTGTACAAGGGGGGATGGGTCTTAGACTCTCTCAAGAGGCCCAAAGAGTTTTGAAAATGATTTATGAGGGTTGAATTAATCCAAAACCCTAATTTGTTTTCAAAATGTATTTAATTGAATAAAAATTCAATTAAAATGATCAAAAATTGTTTAACACATGGAAAACAAATTGTGATCTTGGATTAATGCTTCAAAAATTAAGTATTGACCTACAAAATAATTAGAAAGCATTAAAAGTTGCAAAATCAATGTAGAAAAAATATTTAAAATGCCAAAAACAATCAAAATATTAATTCTTTATAAAAATATCAATTATATGAAATAAATAATATTTTTGGGATTTTTTGTGAAAATAAAATATTTTAACATTTTTGTGAATTATTAAAAAAAGAATCAACTCAAAATCATTAAAACTCAGAGAGAAATTAATTTTTGAATCAATTAAACAAAATCACAAAATTCAAATATTTGAATTTCTAAAAATGGCGCCAAGAACAAGCTGAAGAACACGCGCGTGTTCTTGGTTTCTCAGATTTGCATTTTCTATCCAATCTCCATGAATACGTAATCATATCATGCAATCCACATATCATTATGCTCGTCTCAACCTCACGATCATGTCTATGTACTTTAATTTCATTTAAATTAAACATACAACAAGAAATCACGAAGTGACCTCAAGAACCCTAATTTCTGCATGAAGGCTAGGATTTTTGATACACGATTCAAACAATGCAATTAATTGAGGGAAAACATTCCATGCATGATTATGAGCATATGGCCAAATTATTGTGCGAGGAAATATGCATAGATTGAGAGATGACCAAGTATGTGCTTACCTCCAAGTCGTGACAGCAAGTTCAAAGTGATTTTTGATTTGGAGGTGTTACAGATGAGTGGTGATGATCTGAACAGCTTCCCTACACCTTATGGATTGTGTTTGGATGGTTGGACTTGATTGAAATTGGCTGGATCATTTTGTGGCACCTCAGCTGCACTTTGGTTAAAACCTTGAGCAACCAGCTGGTGATTTTGTGAAATTGATGTTTCAGAAGTAATCTAAGTGTTTGATCAGCTCATATGTGATGTATGTGAGGTGTGTGAGTGATTGGCTTGATTGGAATTGCTCTCAAACTCAAAACCCGATAGTGACTTGCCTTAGAAGGCAAAATTGGAGTGAAAGAAGAGATTTTGAGGAAAGCATCTGTTAGATGGCTTTGGTGTACTCAAACTGACCACAATTGAGCTCTATTTATAGTAGAGCAAGTTTGTTTTGTAAGGAATATTGCATGGCAGCTGGTAAGTAGGTTTGGCCAATGTTGGCAAATGAAAATCCAAGTCTCCTCTAGCCATTGACTAGAGGTTAGGGCACAGAGCTTTGGTTCCCTTGGTCTTGGATAAGTCTTGACTGATTTCAGATGAGAATGGCTCAGTCCATGCCACCTTGATGGTTCCATTGAATGCCTCATTCCAAATTTGAAGTCTTGTCCTTATTTTGGCCATTCTAGGTTCAACATGCTATTTCTTGTTCCATGGACTTTGGAGGCTTGGCTCAGTGATTGTCCCCTTTAGATTCAATCCTCTGAGGTGTCCAAGTGGATAGGAGCAATTGAATTTGGCTGATTTTGGCAAATCGACCAAATTTGCAAATTCTGCCTTGCCTTGACAGATTTCAGCAAGGCAACTTGCCAATGTCATAACTCATGGTGTAAGTTGAATTTGGTAATGTTCTTGACCATTTTGGAAAGCTCTTACATGATACAACAACTGTTTAAACAAGTTTGGTTTTGATCTCTTTTGATTCCAAGTAAAAAATCCCCCTACATTTGGCAAAAAGTGAGGCAGAATCTGACTTAGTGAAAATTTCACTAAGTGTTGGAAAAAGTGACATTTTCACTTTTCAACCACTTTGATCACTCCATAACTCAAAATCCTTAATGAATTGGAATAACTTGTAGTTGAAGTTTTTGTAGGTGATAATGAGGGCTACAAATTCATCTTTGGATGAGAAAAAATGGCCTTGTGGTTTAAGAGTTATGGTCCTCCAAAGTTGGTACCTTTGCCACTTTATTTTTAACTTAGAAAAATTTCTAAGTTTTATGGTTACCCCTTTTACAAGTTATCTCACTTTTCTTGATTTTTCTTGATGAATGATGATTCAAATCATACATTAACATCATTTTAGGGTTAAAAATCCATTTTGGTGAAAAATCTCAAAAAGTCAAAGTTGACTTTTGTGCACAGTTGACTTTTTATCAGATGAATTCCAAACTGTGCAATTCTTCAGGAAATCACGTCCTTGACCTAAATCAAACTTGATGGACATGTTCCATGGGTGTCATAGGGTATATTAAATCATGTATTAGGGTTTGGGAGCATGTCCTGGTCAAAAGTCAAAGTTACAGTTGACTTTTCTCTTAAAACCCTAATTGTGGTGCAGATGAAATTGAGACTTGTTGCTCAAGCTTCTTGGATCAATCCATTGTTCCAAATGGATCAATATGGTATATTAGAGACCCTCAAATCATGTCTTGAGGTCTTGGCTCATGGTTTGTCCCAAAAGTCAACTTAAGGGTGAATTAGGTCAAGAAACCCTAATTCCTGATTTTTGATGAATGCATCCCTTGAGGCAAAATTGACTTGATGCATGGGTTCATGAGGTTCCATGAAGTATATTAGGTTATGTTTTGGATCAATGGCTTGTGCCCAGATGAAACTTTTCATCTGGAGGCCCTGGGTGATCAAAACCCTAATTTGGTGACACTGGCGATCTTGAGGCTTGATCCACCTAGAAGGGAGCAACCGTGTGCTTAATCCTTGAAGTGGGAGTCCTTTTGATCCTTTGAGGATGTTTGAGAGATTAGACAAGTTGAAAATCAAGTCCTTTCTTGATTGAGCCTTTGTCTAAAGCTCAGAGAGGGCTTGAAACCCTAATTTTGATTGTAGTGGATGCTCACCCATCTTTGGGGAGACTAATGAGGTACAAAGGTACATCCATATTGTGCTGATGATTTGCACAATGATGGGAAATCTTAGTGGTCAAAATTTGGGGTATTACAGATGCCCCTATTTAATCTTCTTGGACCCGAAGGTGTGAATGACGAAGGGATTCGGGCATTCGGGGTGCAAGAGGATTAAATATCGGAATACCCGAAATTTTGATGGTGGTTATGAATGGTAGCTTACGCATTCATCTTCTTTAGCTAAGCGATGATGCTTAGAAAAGGTAAACTTCCCCTCGATCCTGGTCTCCTACCAAGGAACTGGTCTTAGTTGTGGAAACAAACTTCCCTCGATCCTGGTTTCCTACCAAGGAACTGGTCTTAGTTTCTGATTTAAACTTCCCCTCGATCCTGGTTTCCTACCAAGGAACTGGTCTTAGTTTCTGATTTAAACTTCCCCTCGATCCTGGTTTCCTACCAAGGAACGGGTCTTAGTTTCTGATTTAAACTTCCCCTCGATCCTGGTTTCCTACCAAGGAACTAGTCTTAGTTTCTTTTGTCAATAAACTTTACTGACAAGGGACGCTATTTGTAGCGGCTTTCCTTTAAACTTCTCGCCGAATTTTCCTGGGGAGATGCCATTTGAGTGGAAAAAGTTTTGATGTCAGACTTGCTGGGGAACCCATTCGTCTGAATTGTAGAGGTACACAAACTTCTCTATTTTGGAGATGCCATTTGTCGATTCTACTGGGGAAAGCGAGTCTCTTGAGAGACTGTTTTCGTTTGGGGTTACATCATACTTTTCTCGGGATCTTCCCGGAGAAATGCCATATGATGGGATCCAATTTTGAGGTGCCAATGACCTTCTCATCAGTGGTTTTTCTGAGCAAAACTGGCGTGCTGCCGAATCTCTGATCACGAGGCTTTCTCTGTGGATTTTCCTTAATCCGGGAAAGCAAGGATATCATCTTCAATGGCGAAGAGTGATGTTTATTGAAAGTTTTCTCTGGCTTTTCAGAGGTTCAAGTTGTCAAAGTGGTCAAGGACCAACTTCTTTCCAGAATTAAACTGGAAGCGAGGTTGTTCAGACACAGTATTTCTTGACGAGGCAAGAACTGACAACTCGATTGAGAGGACTTCTACCACTAGGGGACAAGACCGACTAGAGTGATAGTGATGCAATATGAAATGTGAATGCAAATAAAAAATGCATGATGTATGTATATATATGCTGACAAAACAGACGCGACATACAGACTAATGGATGAACACAATCAGATACTCGGCCATCGCGGGGCGAAGAAGTACCGTTGATTCAAAATAGCAATTCCACCTTGCTTAGGAGAGATAGTCCCGTTGGGAGCTATGTTGATCGGGCTTAGGAGATGAGAACTCGGCCAAGGATGTCAGACGAAACATGGTCTCTGTCATTATTGATCCTTCATTCAGGAGTACTGGTCTAGAAGGAGTACTTTGATTCTGCACTTTGAAGTTCGCTTACTTCGGGAGAAGCGATCGATGTTCTTCTGATGTTCAACAGTCAAAAGAAATGCCATCTTTAATTTAAAAGCAGAAAAAGTTTAACAAGTAAATTTATTTTTGTTTTATTTCAAGAATCGCTGGTTAAATTTAAACAACGTCGTTCTGTAAAGCTAAAACAAGTAAAGAGTTACAAACAAAAGCACAAGGGCTCAAATTTTATTGATAAGATGGAGATCAGCCAAACGCGTGATTCCAAAGAGTATAGACAAAGTTAGAAAATGGTAATTTAAGGGAAAAGGGCTACATTGAAACATAACGACCACTATCCTTCTACCAACTTTGAATTCCGGGCATCCTGAGCTTCTGTCGAAGATGACCTTAACTGGAGATTTCCTCCGATAGATGATGTTGTAACTGCTGCTGAGGGACTTGCCTCTGTTGAACATAGTTACTTGCCATTATCCCTAATTTTTGCCTGGATTGTACTATGAGATTTCCAATCCATCGGGATGATTTTTTTTTCATGTCTCTAACTTTTGCCTGGACCGCCCTTTCGGGTTTTCAATCCACCAAGACGTTTTTTATTAGTTTTAGGCGAAGTATTTCTTGACTACATCAACATTCGTGGGGTAGGAAAATTCTTCTCCGTCCATGGTTGCAAGTCTCAAGGCGCCGCCTGAGAAAGCTTTCGTGACCACATAGGGGCCATCATAATTTGGGGTCCATTTGCCCCGAGAGTCAGTGAGAAATGATTGTATCTTCTTGAGCACGAGGTCTCTTTTTCTGAAAATACGAGGTCGGACCTTTTTATCGAACGCCCTTTTCATTCTCTGTTGATACAACTGACCCTGGCATAGTGCCGTGATTCTCTTTTCTTCGATCAGATTCAGTTCGTCGTGTCGACTTTGACACCATTCAGCTTCGGTGAGCTGAGCTTCCATCAATACCCGGATTGATGGGATCTCTACTTCTATGGGGAGCACTGTTTCCATGCCATATACTAGAGAGAAAGGGGTTGCCCCTGTTGAAGTGCGGATAGATGTTCGATAACCGTGAAGAGCAAAGGGTAGCATTTCGTGCCAATCTTTATAGGTTACAACCATCTTTTGAACGATCTTCTTGATGTTCTTGTTAGCCGCCTCTACCGCTCCGTTCATCTTGGGTCGGTAGGGACATGAGTTATGGTGTTCGATCTTGAACTCTGCACACAACTCTTTCATCATCTTATTGTTCAAGTTAGATCCATTATCAGTAATGATCTCGCTTGGAACACCATAACGGCAGATGATATTGTTTTTGATAAATCGGACCACCACTTGTCGGGTTACATTAGCGAATGACGTTGCTTCGACCCACTTGGTGAAATAGTCAATGGCTACCAGGATGAACCGATGTCCGTTTGAAGCCTTGGGCTCAATCATACCAATCATATCGATTCCCCATATGGAAAATGGCCACGGGGAAGAAAGAACTTTGAGATGTGATGGCGGTACATGAATTTTGTCGGAGTATATCTGACACTTATGACACCTCCTCATGTACTTGTAGCAATCGGATTCCATGGTCAACCAATAATACCCGGCCCTGAGAATTTTTCTCGCCATTGTGTGTCTGTTGGCATGAGTGCCAAAGGATCCTTCATGAATTTCTTTCATGAGCATGTCTGCTTCTGGTCTGTCAACGCATCGGAGCAAGACCATGTCAAAATTTCTCTTATAAAGAGTGTCACCGCTCAGGAAGAAGTTTCCAGCCAATCTTCTGAGGGTTTTCCTGTCTTTTCTGAGTGCCCCAGATGGGTACTCTTGTTTCTGAAGGAAGCATTTGATATCGTGATACCAAGGTCTGCGTCTATGACTACTTCAATCGCGAAGATGTAAGCGGGCCGTTCAAGGCGCATTATGTCGATCTTAGGTAGGTCTTTCCATTGACCTACACTAATCATGGAAGAGAGAGTGGCTAATGCATCAGCCATGTGATTCTCATCACGAGGGATGTGATGAAAGTCGACTCTGTTGAAGAAGGGTAACAACCTTCTTGCATAGTCTTTGTAAGGAATCAATCCTGATTGGTATGTGTTCCAATCTCCTTTTATCTGGTTAATAACCAGGGCTGAGTCGCCATATACGTCCAAGTTTTTGATCCTTAAATCAATCGCTTCTTCGAGACCCATAATACAAGCTTCGTATTCGGCTCGTTGTTCGTACATTTGAACGTAAGTCTGGCAGTGAAAGGAATGTGGGAACCCTGAGGGGTAACAATGATTGCCCCAATTCCGTTTCCATAATGATTGACTGCTCCGTCAAAGATAAGTCCCCACTGGGAACCTGGTTCTGGCCCTTCACTGGGTAGCGGTTCATCCCAATTTTTCATCTTTAGATACATGACATCTTCATCTGGGAAGTCAAACCCGATTGATTCTTGATCGTCAATCGGTTGATGAGCCAAATGATCGGCTAAAATACTTCCTTTAACGGCTTTCTGAGCACGGTACTCTATGTCATATTCTGATAGTAGCATCTGCCAACGGGCAATCCTTCCCGTAAGAGCAGGTTTTTCGAAAACGTACTTGATTGGATCCATTTCGGAGACCAACCAAGTAGTATGACGAATCATGTACTGGCGTAGACGTTTGGCTACCCAAGCCAAAGCACAGCAAGTTTTCTCGAGCATCGTGTACCGAGTTTCACAGTTGGTGAATTTCTTGCTCAGATAGTAAATGGCAGACTCTTTCCGTTTAGTTTCGTCTTGTTGGCCAAGTACACATCCCATTGAGTCCTCTAGGACTGTGAGGTAAATGATCAGTGGTCTTCCTTCCACTGGAGGTGATAGAATCGGAGGATTCAACAGATAATCTTTGATACTGTCGAAGGCGGTTTGGCAATCTTCTGACCAAACGCAATCCTGGTTCTTTTTGAGTAATCTGAAAATCGGCGCACACGTCGCGGTCATAAGGAATATGAATCTGGAGATGTAGTTCAAACGTCCCAGGAATCCTCTGACTTGTTTTTCAGTTTTCGGAGAAGGCATTTCTTGAATGGCCTTGACCTTGTCAGGATCAACTTCAATTCCTTTCTGGATGACGATGAACCCTAGTAGTTTCCCTGAACGGACACCGAAGGTGCACTTGTTAGGATTCAAGCGGAGCTTGAATTTTCTTAGACGTTCGAACAATTTTGACAGATGTTCAACGTGCTCATCCTCTGTTCTTGATTTTGCAATCATATCATCGACATACACTTCGATTTCCTTGTGTATCATGTCATGAAACAGAGTAATCATGGCCCTTTGATAGGTTGCCCCGGCATTCTTCAAACCGAACGACATTACCTTGTAACAAAAGGTACCCCATGGGGTAATGAACGAAGTTTTCTCCATGTCTTTCGGTGCCATTTTGATCTGGTTATAGCCCGAGAATCCATCCATGAAGGAGAAAACTTTGAACTTTGCTGTGCTGTCAACCAGCATGTCAATGTGTGGTAAAGGAAAGTCATCCTTTGGACTTTCCTTGTTTAGATCTCTGTAATCAACACACATTCTGACCTTTCCGTCCTTTTTGGGAACGGGTACGATGTTGGCTAACCATTGAGGATATTCAGATGTAGCGAGGAAACCCGCGTCGATCTGTTTCTGTACCTCCTCTTTGATTTTGATGGCCATGTCCGGGTGAGTCCGTCTCAACCTTTGCTTTACTGGCAAACATTCCGATCTCAACGGTAAGTGATGTTCCACGATGCTGGTATCCAACCCTGGCATATCCTGATAGGACCAAGCGAATACATCGGGGAATTCTTTGAGAAGCTTTATCAGATCCTCTCTGGCAGTTGGACTGAGCAGTGCTCTGATCCTGATTTCTTTTCTCTCTTTTTCTGAACCCAAGTTTACCATTTCCAATGGTTCTTTGTGAGGTTCAATGGACCTTTCCTCTTGTCTGAGTAGTCGGGAGATCTCTTCTGGAATTTCGTTGTCAACTTCTTCTTCAGCCTCGAATACCGGGAACTCAAAGTTGGGAGAAGGCATTGGATCGTATGTTTCAACTGGGTTTAAAACAAGCAATCTGCATGACGTGATGATTCGTGTTTAGAAGAGATAGAGAAAATGCAAATGTGTGCAGTGTTGATTTTACTGCTTGTTTTTATTATTGAATGTTTTTTAGGATTACCATTTTCTGAGAAAGCAAAAAGAGAAAACAGCAATTAATGCAGAAATTACAGAACGACGTTATTTTATTAATGCACAAGTCGAATCTTGAAACTACAGCCCTATAAAACAAAACTCTGTCGCTTTGGGCAAAGCGAAGAGGGAAATTTACAGAAAACGAGCCCTATCAAAACATCCGTTTCACCTGGGCAGGGTGAAAGGTTAAAGATGGCAATTACTTTGACTGATGAACGACCTTCGGAACCTCGACAGCAACCCATTGGCGGCGAACTCCTCGGTGAATCACAAAGTCTGGCACCTTCCTTGATTTGTCTTTAGAAATGACGCTGATTTCTGGTGGAGCGGGATCATTGGAACATGTTTCCCAGGCAGAATTGTCGTAGGAGGATTCCTCTGTTGCATTTTGCAGAGCATTTGTGCTCTCAGCTGTATCTCCCCATCCAGTTGGCTGGATGTCTTTGAACCTGATACGACAGCTTTCGGGAGCAGTGTACGTGACCATAAAGTCGTATTTTCCACTTGGTTGTCCCAGGGTGTCCCAAACTTCTTTGGAACTGGAGGAATCATCCCTCTCGATGACGTTGACCTCGGGAAAAGCATAGTTGATGAATTCAAGTCCTGCGAACATTGTGAATTCATCTTCATGTTGAGTAATTTCCGAATGACCTGAGTGTTGATCTCATGACATGGCGGGGACATAGGTATTCTGTTCAATGACGCTCAGCTGAGTTTCATTGTTCGGCTGAATTTCTTGCCCCAAGTTTCCTGGGTAAGGCTGCCACATTGGCAGGCCATCCATCGGGCCATAGTAATTGTGATCAAAGTTGTCTTTCATCAGAGTGTCTTCCTCTAATGAGTTTGGCTGAGCACGGCATCCTTCCGGATCACAATCTCCGTAGATCATTTCGACATCTGATCTTGGTATAAATCTCGGACTTTCTGTAGGAAAGCAAAAAGGCATAGGCACCTCTTCCTGAGACATATAACCGTCCTTGTTAAGATAGGACTTCCATTCTTCACCTATGTCAGAGGGATCTTCCTCATTGATAGCATGTACTGCTTGAGACACTGGGTGGAGAAAACCTCCACTGTGGAAGAAGTTTGGAAGGGGATGAAGACTTTCATCGTTGGTAGCTGTCTGGGTACAGGTCGCAGAAAAACCAAGACCCATCTTTGTTTTATTGTCAATAGGAATGACAAGCCGTCCCCATCCTGTCGTATCGGTACTCTCGACCGCTTTGATAGCATCTTTGTATGAAGAAATTGAAGTTCCTTCTTTGAACTGATTGTCCTTGCTCACCGATAGTGCTTGGAACTGAGTTCCAATAACCTCCTCGGGTTCCACACAAGTAGATGATGATAAGTTGCTCACAAGCAAGGCTTGTTCTCCACAAACCGTGACAAGTTGATCGTTCTTGACGAACTTTAGCTTTTGGTGGAGGGTTGAAGTAACCGCTCCAGCCTGATGTATCCAAGGTCTTCCTAATAAACAACTGTATGTTGCCAGGATGTCCATGACCTGGAAAGTGATTTAGAAAGTGTGAGGACCAATAGTTATGGGAAGATCAACTTTGCCGATAACTGTTTTTCTGGATCCGTCGAATGCTTTGACGACGACCTCGCTGACTCTCATCGGAGGGCCCTTAAATGATAATTGCATCAAAGTGGACTTCGGCATAACATTCAGGGCTGACCCTGTGTCTACCAGTATGTTGGCTAAAGCATCGCCTTGGCAGTTAACTGTAATGTTGAGCGCCATGTTATGACGGTGACCCTCTTCAGGTAATTCCTCATCACTAAATCCCAAATTATTGCAGGAAGTGATGTTAGAGACAATGCTATCGAATTGTCTGATTGTTACATCCTGTTCCACAAAGGCTTGCTCCAAGACTTTCTGTATAGCCTCTCTGTGTGCTTCTGAACTGAGTAACAGTGATAATACTGAGATCTTTGAAGGAGTCTGTAACAGTTGATCAACAATGTTATATTCACTCCTTTGGATGAGCTTTAGCATCTCATCTTTGTCTTTTGAAAAGTCGGGATTACTAGATTGACCGATTGGTGGATCAGGAATTTCTGCCTGAAGTTCCTTTTCTTTGTTGGATTCTCCAACCCCTCGGTTGAAGATTCGACTGCTCCGTGTTACACGACTGATGTCTGCAATATTCACGACGGAGGGTAATGGAATTTCCTTTCCATTCTCGATTATTGTTGCACCGTATTTGTAAGGGATTGCCTTAGCTGATTCATACGGTAGTGGCCCCGGTAGATAGATGACTATGGGAACCTTCTGATTTTTTTGACCATCATAAGTAACCTTGATCCGTTCCCGGTTGGGAACTCTAGATTCGTCAAGTAGAGGGATGATGGTAAAAACATCCCTGGTCCTGTGATGACCAGAGATCGTGACAATATCCTCAACTTGCTCGGCAAGGCAGTTCGGCGACCAAATGATGGGTCCTGAACCTGGATATGGACGAATTTCTCCATGATCGACCTGACCCTGAAGAGCTGCTCTCACAAGGTAACACCCTTGGTTACTTTCTGCACAGACGCTACAACTGTCATAGTTGTGTGATGGCGCCTGGCCACGCCCACTTTGAATACAATGTAACCTCACTAGGTTACCTTCCATTGATCGGACATCCTGACTTTGACGACGAGTAGGATTCCTGTTATTGATACTAATCTGCTGAGTATCTTCGTCCATATAGATTGGCATCCACCAATGATTTAACAAGTGCTGAAGTGCCTCCTGGACAAGGGTACAACCTCGATCGTTTTCGCAACCCGCTTTACAATTTTGATAGTCATGTGATATTAAGAATCCAAGTCGGACCTGCTCAGCATGTAACTCTACCAGGTTGGTATTCATCACGCGAATGTCAAAGATCTGAACCATGTTGATTTGGTAGGAGTTCCTATCATGGTAGTCTTGGATCCATCCAAGATCCATCTGACGCTGGAGGGCCTCTTGCATGAAAGAGCATCCCTGTTTGTTTACCGAGCAAATCAGACAGGAACTGTAATCGTGCCGCGGCAGATTATGATACTGGCTTTGCCTTGAGTGCATCGCCACCAAGTTGACATTCATCGCACGGATGTCGTGGTTTTGAATGACGTTGGAATTCGTGTAAACCATGTTAACTCCACGAACTCGGTGCTCTTGGATCCATCCAAGATCCATTTGTTCCTGTAGAGCTGCTTGCACCACAGAACATCCCTGGTTGTCTTTAGAGCAGACATCACACTGGTGATAATTATGAGGTGGCACATGGCCATATCCACTCTGTCTACAATGCATCTTGACCAGATTGGTCCCCAATAAGAGTACATCGTGAATTTGATAGACATTGTTAGTCTCTTTCTCAATCAGATTGACTGCAGCTTTCTCGTGTTGAGGCAGTGGGTTCGTAAGAACATTAGGATTCGTATCTTTGAAAGATAAGAGCCCGCTCCTAACAAGCTTTTGCACGTCGGATTTGAAATTGAGACAAGTCTCAATGTTATGCCCTGAACCTCCTTGATGATAAGGGCATGTTTGATCCGCTTTAAACCAAAAAGGTGGATTTTCCGGAACTGAAAGGGGAGACTTAGTCTGAATGTGCCCCTTAGCCAGCAGTAACGGAAACAAATCTGCGTACGTTACGGGTATAGGATCAAATCCTGGTGGCCGTGTTGTACGGTTGTTGTTATATGGAGGACGAGCCTGCTGAAGAGGCTGTTGTGTCCTTTGCTGATCAGGTTGGCTCTGCGCAACCTGAGGTTGATACGTAGGAATAGGCGCAGGGCCGATTGCAGGAGTAACAACTGCTACTGGCTGATAACGTCGCCTTTGCTTTTTGAGAGAGATATTCCCAATATCTTGCTCTTTTTTCTTAGGGAGAGCACTACCATATTTTTTAGTACCGCTCGTTGATCCAATGTCTTTTACCAAACGTCCTTCTCGGACGGCTTCCTCAAGACGTACGCCCATGCCGACCATCTCGGTGAAATCACTGGGCGCACTAGAAACCATTCGGTCATAGTAAAATGAGCTTAAGGTCTTTAAGAAGATCTTTGTCATCTCTTTTTCCTCAAGAGGTGGACAAATCTGAGCGGCAATTTCACGCCACCTTTGAGCATACTCCTTAAAGGTTTCTTTGTCCTTTTGCGACATTGATCTGAGTTGATCTCTGTCGGGTGCCATGTCCAAATTGTACTTGTATTGTTGGACGAAGGCAGTACCAAGATCTCTGAATGTACTGATCGTAGTACGGTTTAAACCCATGTACCATTTAAGTGCGGCACCGGTTAAACTATCCTGGAAGTAGTGAATCAGCAGGTCCTGATTCTCCGTCTGAGCTGACATCCGCCGAGCGTACATCACCAGATGGCTCTGAGGGCAAGAGTTACCCTTGTATTTTTCAAAGTCGGGCACTTGGAACTTGTGCGGGACTTTCACATTTGGGACCAAGCAGAGGTCTGCGGCGTCCTTTCCAAATAGATCCTGACTGCGAATGGCTTGCAGCTCTTTCTGCATTTCCAAGAACTGCTCCTGGAATTCATCCATTCTGTCAAACATAGTTTCCTTCTTACCAGAAGGTGTCTGTGGAATCTGTCCTTCCGGGACAGTGTGCACCATATGGGGTGGTACCGTGACTACGGCAGTAAGTCTTGGCACCTCCCGAAGTTTGTAACCTTCAGGAGTCTTCAGTATCCCCCTGGCATCTTCGCTTTCCCAAAGTTTGTAACCTTCAGGCCCATCGGATTCTGTTGCGATTCCATGATCTTCAGTGATCGGCAGAACATATCCTTCCGGGATATAGTTAACAGGCATGCCCCAAGGACGATCTTTCGGCATCTGATACCTAGGATCATACTTTTCTATGATGGGTGTTAAGGTGATCTCTGAGATCACAGTTCTTTGTAGCTGAGCTTCTGCCATGGCTTGCATGTCGTTACGAAGCTTTCTCATATCCTCTCTCAGAGCGTCGATCTCTTCTTTCAACTCTCTGTTTTCTTCCTCAAGATCATCCATCTTTTTCTGACGATTGGCCCGAGTATTATACGAATGAGACAGTTTGACTCTAGAATCGAGACACAAACGTGGGATTCGTAGGGAAGAAGAATACGCGATGTGAGAATGATGAATGCAATGATTATATTAATTGTTTTTTTGGTTTAATCAAAATAAACTTCGACAATTAGATTGCAAATATCAAACAGTGGGGAAACCCCTTTTTATTGAATTCCAAAGGATTACAGAAATGGAAATACAGTAGATTACAAAGTGCAGAAACAGAAACCTAAACTAATGGGTCCCGAGTCCTCTCTGAGGAGAAACCGGGTGCTGATTCTGGTATCTTCCTTTTCTTTGACCGGGGCTCCTGGGCCGTTGTCGGGTTGTCATTCCTTTGCCAAGTGAAAGGAGTGAGCAAATTCCTTTGGTCATCTTGATTCTCTACAGCATGCTGCTCCAAAATTTCAATCAGAGCATCTTTCTCTTTTAGTAGTTGTTGTATTTGGATACACTCTACGTCGAGGGTGCGGTACTTGTTCTTCCAAGATCTTCTTTCCTTTTGAACTTTGTTGAGAGTAACCTAAAGCTTTTCAGTTTCTGTCATGAAGTACATGACAGTTTCCCTCGGTGGAAGAATTCCGTAACGAGGATAAGGCATTTTTGGCTTGAGAGCTCTAGTTTGTACCCAATGGAGATAAGGCTCCACCGAGACACAGTCCGGTTTTCCCAGAGACTCTCGTCCTTTCTTATGAACATGTTTCCAAGCTTGCACTATTTCCATCTTTAGTGCTCTGTCATTTTCTCCTTCTTTGAAGAAAAGACCTTCCAGATGAACACCCAGTGGGATGTGTCTCATCGGGTATCCAAATTGACGAAGAACTAAATCGGATGATAGTTAATTCCTCCTTTAGTTCCTATGAGGGGTACACTGGGGAAGTCTCCACAACGGTCAATGATTCTGATTCCCTCATAAATCCTATTACACCAATCTATATCGGAATTGGTGAGAGACATGATCTTCTGCGACCAACGTAAGACACTCTTGCAATCCCAAAAAGCAGCAGACTTGGGCAAGTGAGAGATAAACCATTTGTAGAGCAAAGGTACACAGCATGTGATCTCCCCTCCGCTATACAAATTTCCCAAGTGTACAAAATGATACGCATCTGCGAGCAAAGTCGGCACAGGGTTTCCAATGAGAAAAACCTTAATGGCGTTGATATCGACGAAGTTATTGATGTTGGGAAACAAAAATAACCCGTAGGTGAGCAAGACAAAGATGCTTTCAAAAGCAGTCCCGTTCCCTATACTAGCGAAGTATAGAGCCTTTTTTGTCAAGAACTGGGCTGGCAAACCTTGGATGCCACCCTTAGTAATCATGTGAGTCCTGACCTCAGACTCGTCTTAATGAATTGCTATTGCAATAGTCTGATTCTTTGGAATTTCTTCCAGTCCAGAAAATGGAGCTCGATCAGTGATATGTAAATCAGTCAGATGAGAATACTCCTCCAGCGTTGGTGATAGCTGGTAATCCGGGAATATGAAACAATGATAAATCGGATCGTAGAACTGAATGAGCGCGTCCATGATCCCCTTAATCACATGGACTCTTAACAGTGGTAGCAAACCACCGTGCTTGGCTCTGAAAGCCTCTGGGTTAACGATCATCCTCGCTAACTTTCTCAAATCCTCTAGCTTTGGAACCTTAAAGGTATACTGGCGAGTTCTCCTTCTACCGAAATCCATTAATGCAATCTTTTTCTCTGATATTTGCAATCACAGTCTTAGTTTAATTTAAAAAACAGAAAGACTAGAAGAGAAGTTTTTTGAATGTTTTAATGTTTTATTAAATGGATGCATGAATGCAGCACACAAAAACATAGAAAAAACATGGGGTCAAAGGGTCGTTGTCATGAAGTCAAGGCTCTACCCATCCCCAAAGGTTTATACTAAGGTGATTTTTGTATGTACTCATTATCATCAGCTCCTCCCAGGAAAGCAAGACAACAAGCGGATCGCCAGCGAGTTGTAAAGCAATCTTAGAGTAAGTGCCATTCACCGAGATAGATCACCAGCCTCAAATGAGGGTAGTATCGCGTAACAACTATTTCCGATAGTTTCCGCACTACGAAAGGGTTTGGCTCCTCAGCTTCTCAGACTTAACAACTGGCCCATTGGCTAGAAGAGTGAATGGGTTGCGTTGGTCAGCCTCCACTGAGGTTGATGGTCGACCCCGTCGCCATCACTTATCTTAAGTGTATACTCATTCTCACCACATGCGGCATCACACGCATTCCCAGTAACAGAAAAATAAACACGTATAGCAATTAGGAAAAGCAGTATATATATTTGTCCTAATCATCCTAGACTTATAAAGCTATGATTCCTAAGTTCCTGACAGAAATGGGTTCCCCGACGGAAGCCCCAATCTGTGGTATTCACACAAGTGAAAAGAAAAAAGGTTTGTCCAAGGTTTTCACCTTAAACGTTTAAGAAAGAAGATTTGGCCCCACGGTGGGCGCCACTTTTCTGTAGCGAGTGATTTTGGACGCGGTTCTTAAGCGCTGGTCGCTCTCTGCGGTTTGAGCTTAAACTACAGGTCGTTTCATTTTTTATCCTATTGTGAGCTGAATAAGGAAGGGAAATAGATGTCTCCAATTAACCCTGCTTTGCATACTGAGTTTAAACAGCGGTCTGTTAGGTTACGAATGCTATCAATGTGGGGGGCCTTTGTACTGGTTATTTGTATTTTCGCCAATACTGTTTTCTTTCTTTTTTACCTGGGCAGAAGGTTTCTGGCGGGGAACAAGGATTAGGATGTTAGGACTGATGCTTTTGAATTACTGCTTTTGATTGATGGAGATATGGGATTTGGGTTTTTTGTTGATTGTGCTCGCTAAGATCTTTTCTTTCGATCTTATGCCTACGTATTCCCGTTTACCGAAACAGGGAAATCAGAGCGTTCGTAGTTCCTCCGATTCTATGGGAGGAAATGGGTCTTTTGGTGTCTTGTTCAAAGCCCAAGACGTGAAGCGAAAGGTGGTTTGTATCTTGTTCAAAGCCCAAGATGTGAAGCTGAAAGGTCTATTTGTGTCTTGTTCAAAGCCCAAGACGTGAAGCTGAAAGACCTCGGCTTTAGAGAGAATTTGTCATCTCTAAAGAGGGGGGAAGGAGAATTACTTTAACTGGGATACGCGGATCCGAGTAATGCCATAATTTCCGAAGAAAGGGTTTTAACCTGAAGGAGAAGACTTTAACTCAGTGTAGAGCAATGCTATCTTTCCTTAGGAATTCCTCATGCTAAAAGAAGGACAGTGGCATGGATGTAGATGATCCAGAGGCTTGCCGCTTACAGCGATTAGATGATGGGAAAGGAGTTGTTGATGTTTGTGTACTGTGAACGAGGCACAACTTTGATGCTAAAAGGTTAATTGGATTAACCAGTGGTTTTCTTATATAAAGCCTAAGAGGAGGCTATTTGTATCTCGTACAAAGCCCGAGAGAGAGGCGAGAAGGTTTTGACTTGACGATGAAGTCTTTTGGTGTCTCGTATAAAGCCCGAGAGAGAGGCTAAAAGGGTTGACTCAACAAGAGAATCTTTTATACTCAACAAGAGAGTGTTTTTGTATCTCGTACGAAGCCCGAGATGGAGGCGAAAAGGTGATTGACTCAACGAGGGAGTCTCTTATATGTCTCGTACAAATCCCGAGAGAGAGGCTAAAACGTTGTTTAACTCCGCTGGGGAGAATCATTGTACAAAGCCCAAGAGAAGGCTAAGGTTACTGTGTCAGTTAAGTGACAGGTCCAGCATACTGATTTTGAAAGAGAAAATTAGTTCTTATATGAGCATCACTGTACTCATGGGTTAGATCTGAGGATCGGGGTTGTTTCCTTTTCTTTGAGGAAACTGGAAATCCAAAGGGTATTGAGACTGTCTGAGTCTGCGGGTTTCCTTCCTATTTAACGAAGGGGGTCACTTGAGAATGTCTTTGAGACTCAAGGAGATTAGACTGTCCAAGTCTATAGTTTTTTCTTTTGTACTATGCTTTGAGAAACAGTAGTAGACTCTATGAAATGACTGTTCTAGGAGGATGACTAGGTTCTGTTCCTATACCTCTAGGAGGTCGTCGGGACAATTTGTACGAAGCCCAAGAGGAGGCTGGAAACTTTTAAGAAGCCGACAGGTCCTTGTACGAAGCCCAAGAGGAGGTTATCATTCCCGAAGGAAGAGATCATTATACGAAGCCTAAGAGGAGGTTGTGAATACTTCTAAGAAGCCGTAGGGTCCTTGTACGAAGCCCAAGAGGAGGCAGGGTTGCTTTTAGGAAGCCTGTGGGTCCTTGAACAATGCCCAAGAGGAGGCCGATGCTTTTAAGAAGCCTGTGGGTCTATCATCTCCTTTCCATTAGGAGAGATAACTCTTTTAAAGATAAAAACCACTGGTAAACGTGCGAGGTTTACTATCCAGCGACTTTTAGCTTTTAAAGAGGGTTCCTTAGTTAAGGTCCAAGATTATGACCGTAGGGGGTACCCAAACCCCGAGACATTCAAGGCAAGCTATCCGCAAGGAATAGATCAAGTCAGGAAAGTTCGAGAATTTGGAAGAAACTCAAAGATGCCATTCACGGAGAATACATTCATCTTGGGGAGTAGAGCTTCTTGACGATTCCTAAGGAGGACAGCCGAAGAGAAGACTGTATCTGGTGCTCCTATTGGGGATCTAGGCGTCTATTTCTACGAATAAATAAAACGGCGTCACCTAGTTCTAGACGTAGTTGCCGGGGAAACTCGAAATATCTATACTATTATTACACAGTAGATATGAGTTTATGAAAGGAGACTTACAGTGAGCAGCCCCACAATACAGTTTATAATATGAAAGCAGTAAACGAAAGCGATAACCACTTACTCGGTTGTAGAGCTTCCATGCTGTTTGGTTAGTTGTTCAACAAAGAAAGATTGAAAACAACAGTATATTCAAAATCAAAGGAGAAAGGGCTTTGAAAAAGAAAGATTTGGGGCTTACAGCTCAAGGAGAGGTCCAGGGTTTTATCAGTGAGCGCACTGTTTGACTTTGTACAGCGGGACTTATACAAGTGACTGGGGCCCAAAATGGTTTTCTGTACAAAGGGATGGGTCTTACACTCTCTCAAGAGGCCCAAAAAGGTTTAAAGAAAAGAGTGGGGCTTATAACACGAGGGTAGGCCCAAATGATTTTTCGTTTAAAAATGGCGATCGCGCCGAGGTTTTCTTTTAACGCAGAGGGACTTATACAATAAGTGAGGCCCAAGATGTTTTGGTTAAAAGGGGGATTGGGTCTTACACTCTAATAGAGGCCCAAAGTGTTTTGAATGGGTCTTATAGCTCAAGGAGAGGCCCAGATGATTTTTTTATTTTTAAACGGGCGACGATCGCGCCGTTTACTTGTACAGAGGGACTTATACAATGAGTGAGGCCCCAAAAAGTTTTTGTACAAGGGGGGATGGGTCTTACACTCTCTCAAGAGGCCCAAAGAGTTTTGAAAATGATTTATGAGGGTTGAATTAATCCAAAACCCTAATTTGTTTTCAAAATGTATTTAATTGAATAAAAATTCAATTAAAATGATCAAAAATTGTTTAACACATGGAAAACAAATTGTGATCTTGGATTAATGCTTCAAAAATTAAGTATTGACCTACAAAATAATTAGAAAGCATTAAAAGTTGCAAAATCAATGTAGAAAACATATTTAAAATGCCAAAAACAATCAAAATATTAATTCTTTACAAAAATATCAATTATATGAAATAAATAATATTTTTGGGATTTTTTGTGAAAATAAAATATTTTAACATTTTTGTGAATTATTAAAAAAAAAATCAACTCAAAATCATTAAAACTCAGAGAGAAATTAATTTTTGAATCAATTAAACAAAATCACAAAATTCAAATATTTGAATTTCTAAAAATGGCGCCAAGAACAAGCTGAAGAACACGCGCGTGTTCTTGGTTTCTCAGATTTGCATTTTCTATCCAATCTCCATGAATACGTAATCATATCATGCAATCCACATATCATTATGCTCGTCTCAACCTCACGATCATGTCTATGTACTTTAATTTCATTTAAATTAAACATACAACAAGAAATCACGAAGTGACCTCAAGAACCCTAATTTCTGCATGAAGGCTAGGATTTTTGATACACGATTCAAACAATGCAATTAATTGAGGGAAAACATTTCATGCATGATTATGAGCATATGGCCAAATTATTGTGCGAGGAAATATGCATAGATTGAGAGATGACCAAGTATGTGCTTACCTCCAAGTCGTGACAGCAAGTTCAAAGTGATTTTTGATTTGGAGGTGTTACAGATGAGTGGTGATGATCTGAACAGCTTTCCTACACCCTATGGATTGTGTTTGGATGGTTGGACTTGATTGAAATTGGCTGGATCATTTTGTGGCACCTCAGCTGCACTTTGGTTAAAACCTTGAGCAACCAGCTGGTGATTTTGTGAAATTGATGTTTCAGAAGTAATCTAAGTGTTTGATCAGCTCATATGTGATGTATGTGAGGTGTGTGAGTGATTGGCTTGATTGGAATTGCTCTCAAACTCAAAACCCGATAGTGACTTGCCTTAGAAGGCAAAATTGGAGTGAAAGAAGAGATTTTGAGGAAAGCATCTGTTAGATGGCTTTGGTGTACTCAAACTGACCACAATTGAGCTCTATTTATAGTAGAGCAAGTTTGTTTTGCAAGGAATAGTGCATGGCAGCTGGTAAGTAGGTTTGGCCAATGTTGGCAAATGAAAATCCAAGTCTCCTCTAGGCATTGACTAGAGGTTAGGGCACAGAGCTTTGGTTCCCTTGGTCTTGGATAAGTCTTGACTGATTTCAGATGAGAATGGCTCAGTCCATGCCACCTTGATGGTTCCATTGAATGCCTCATTCCAAATTTGAAGTCTTGTCCCTATTTTGGCCATTCTAGGTTCAACATGCTATTTCTTGTTCCATGGACTTTGGAGGCTTGGCTCAGTGATTGTCCCCTTTAGATTCAATCCTCTGAGGTGTCCAAGTGGATAGGAGCAATTGAATTTGGCTGATTTTGGCAAATCGACCAAATTTGCAAATTCTGCCTTGCCTTGACAGATTTCAGCAAGGCAACTTGCCAATGTCATAACTCATGGTGTAAGTTGATTTTGGTAATGTTCTTGACCATTTTGGAAAGCTCTTACATGATACAACAACTGTTTGAACAAGTTTGGTTTTGATCTCTTTTGATTCCAAGTGAAAAATCCCCCTACATTTGGCAAAAAGTGAGGCAGAATCTGACTTAGTGAAAATTTCATTAAGTGTTGGAAAAAGTGACATTTTCACTTTTCAACCACTTTGATCACTCCATAACTCAAAATCCTTAATGAATTGGAATGACTTGTAGTTGAAGTTTTTGTAGGTGATAATGAGGGCTACAAATCCATCTTTGGATGAGAAAAAATGCCCTTGTGGTTTAGGAGTTATGGTCCTCCAAAGTTGGTACGTTTGCCACTTTATTTTTAACTTAGAAAAATTTCTAAGTTTTATGGTTACCCCTTTTACAAGTTATCTCACTTTTCTTGATTTTTATTGATGAATGATGATTCAAATCATACATTAACATCATTTTAGGGTTAAAAATCCATTTTGGTGAAAAATCTCAAAAAGTCAAAGTTGACTTTTGTGCACAGTTGACTTTTTATCAGATGAATTCCAAACTGTGCAATTCTTCAGGAAATCATGTCCTTGACCTAAATCAAACTTGATGAACATGTTCCATGGGTGTCATAGGGTATATTCAATCATGTATTAGGGTTTGGGAGCATGTCCTGGTCAAAAGTCAAAGTTACAGTTGACTTTTCTCTTAAAACCCTAATTGTGGTGCAGATGAAATTGAGATTTGTTGCTCAAGCTTCTTGGATCAATCCATTGTTCCAAATGGATCAATATGGTATATTAGAGACCCTCAAATCATGTCTTGAGGTCTTGGCTCATGGTTTGTCCCAAAAGTCAACTTAAGGGTGAATTAGGTCAAGAAACCCTAATTCCTGATTTTTGATGAATGCATCCCTTGAGGCAAAATTGACTTGATGCATGGGTTCATGAGGTTCCATGAAGTATATTAGGTTATGTTTTGGATCAATGGCTTGTGCCCAGATGAAACTTTTCATCTGGAGGCCCTGGGTGATCAAAACCCTAATTTGGTGACACTGGCGATCTTGAGGCTTGATCCACCTAGAAGGGAGCAACCTTGTGCTTAATCCTTGAAGTGGGAGTCCTTTTGATCCTTTGAGGATGTTTGAGAGATTAGACAAGTTGAAAATTAAGTCCTTTCTTGATTGAGCCTTTGTCTAAAGCTCAGAGAGGGCTTGAAACCCTAATTTTGATTGTAGTGGATGCTCACCCATCTTTGGGGAGACTAATGAGGTACAAAGGTACATCCATATTGTGCTGATGATTTGCACAATGATGGGAAATCTTAGTGGTCAAAATTTGGGGTATTACACGTAGGGCTGGAGAACATCAAGGAGAATGGGTGGGTTAAAATAAACTTTGAGCCTTATATCCTTTCTTTCTTAAACCGTGAACCAGGCCACGTTACAACATGCAAAAGACCTAATTGAAGCAGGGTTTGTTTCGAAAGCATACGACAGTAAAATCACGTCAAAGCTGACTCCTAAAGATTTGCTTATCATTTGTGCTGATATGGACATGGCATTCTAATGGGTGATCCATTCACTATATTTCATAATCTTAGTGAACACACTTGGATTTCAAAACTGGCATATGCATAGCGTTAACATTATCATTTTCAAAGCCAACACTTTTTACTTGCGAACAAGTACTTGACATCAAGAAAGTTTCCACAATGGAAAGTGTGATCACCTCAAGGGGCAAAAACGCCTAGAAAACTCCATTGGGCCTAGCCATCTCAAGATTCAGTCAATCCAAGTCCATCACGACGAGATTCGGAAAATCTCTCCATTTGGTCAGGGGAATTCCTCCAAAGATCGATCAGCCAGGGGAAAAAATCACTCAAGGATAATGCCGGGGCAGGCCATCTCAAGAGCACAAGAAACCTCTCCAAGAGAAGGTTAATCAAGGGCATACTGTTCCAATACACTGGGACAAGCCGAATCAAGATCATCCTGTGACACAACTGTTTCCTACCGTGTGACTAGGGCAATCCATGCAGATACCCAACAGACTGGGGCAGAGTCAGGCTACCAAGGTACAAGTTCTCTCCCCGTTTTGAGGCCAGAGCAATGGTGCAGCAACAATTGCTGATCTTGAAGTAAGTGTCGGGGAATCACGTCTTTATGGCTTACACCCTAACCTCAACTCTTTCACTTCTCATCATAAAAACACTTGAACCATTGCATAGACCTTCCTCACACTTTGATCACGTCGCTTCACTCATGCACATCCGTCGTCTGGCATAGCATGAAGCCTTGACATGAGCCTAATCCAACTTGACATCTTTTCAAAAACCAATTACCTACATTCTGCATATAGTAATCATCATCGCATAACATTGCATTTTTAAACGCATAAGCATATTTATCAAGATGAAGCATTACGCTATACAGGTTCAAACATGCGTCCCAATCAAAAGCCCAGTTCTCGTCTGGTAGTCTGTTCCCGTCTGGCTCATCTTTGCTTAAATCCAGTTCACGTCTGGTAAACTTAATTCCAGTTCTCGTCTGGTCGTCAGTCCTTGTCTGACTTATCTCTTTAACGTCCATTCTCGTCTGGCTCATCCGTGCAAAACCTAGTTCTCGTTTGGTAGTTAATTCCCGTTTGACTTATCTCTTAAATCCAGTTCCCGTCTGGTAGTCAGTTCTCGTCTGGCTTAATCAAAATCAAGTTCTTGTCTGGTAGTCATTTCTCGTCTGACTTGTCTCATCAATTTCCAATTCTCGTCTGGTAGTCAATTCTCATTTGACTTATCTCTTTCAAATCCAGTTCCCGTCCGGTAGTCAATTCTCGTTTGACCTATCTCATCAAAAATCCAATCCATGTCTAGTAGTCAATTCCCGTCTGGGTTATCCTTGCAACGTCCAGTTCTCGTTTGGAAAATTTTTATCAAAGCCCAGTTCTCGTCTGGTAGTCATTCCTCGTCTGACTTGTCCCTGCAACGTCCGGTTCTTGTTCGGCCAACATTTCCAGTTCTCGTCTGGAGCACTTTTTTCAAAACCCAGTTCTCGTCTGGCATACTTTTTCAAAGTCCAGTCATCGTCTGGCAAACCTTTTCAACGTCCAATTCCCGCCTGGTAAGCTTTTCCAGAACCTTTTCAATCTTTGGTTCGTCCAGAACCAGCCAATCCACAACACAGTATTTTAACTTGCATTCCTGCATTGCATAATGTCAAGTATCATGTAGATCAGCGCATACATAACATATGCATCGAGCATACTCCTTTTATTTTGGCCTGATTCATCAGCAGTTTTTCAGCCAAACTTTGCACTTATCAACTCTCTGCACTCACACCTCTCTTTTTGTCGCCGTCGGCCAAATTCTCGAGCTACTCTTTTATTTAATCCCCTTTTACCTCGAATCATCGAAAAGCTGGCGCAATTCGTACATTCAGGTCCAAGAGGATTAAATAGGGGCAGCTGTCGTAACCCGAAATTTGACCTCCCTCTTTTGCCTTTTGCATAAGCATAAGCATTCGCATCGCTAGCATACGCATCCACACTTTTCTTTGTGTGTTTCTTGTTGCAGGATATTCAGGTTTTCCAAGCCCGATTAATCATATCCTCATGAGGTCATCACATCATCAAAACAAGCACAAATTGAAGGTTTCTATGCCTATTCATCAATACAAGAAATGGAAAATCGAAGTCGGGATCACAACATCATATTCAAGCAAAATGGGCAAAATTTGGTCTGGTTAACCGGTTAACACAATTTTTTTGTAATTATATTAACCGGTTAACACAGGCAGATTTTGCAATTTCTGCTACATTTTGAGACAGCAGCCATACACTCTCTTTGGTCATTGATTCTACAGTGTTCTAGCAGTGTGTGGAACATTCTAGACATCTCTAGATATTTCAACACTATTCATTTCAACCAAAGTACATTTATTCCCATGCATCACTTTAAATTAAGCGCACCATGTTACTTAATCTACAAGTATGTGAACCTTTGGATGTTGGAGCTCACATTGGGATTGCTACCGAGTTGGTTCTAACTAACCGAGTTAACCACCTTGACTCGGTGAGTCAAGCCTAACTAACTCCTAGCCTAGTTCCAAAGCTAACCCCAAACCAAATTCCAAACCTAGCAACTCCTAACCAAAAGTCTATATAAACAAAGCTTCACCATTTTGCAACTTCTCCACAATCATTCACACAATTTCACACTTTCTTCACTCTCAATTCTCTCATTCTCCTCTGCATTTTTCTGCAACTTCTACATATTCCTCTTCATCTTCTCCATCAAACCTCACCAAAAGCTCTTATTCTTGAAGGATAATCACTTTTCACATTGAAAGTGATTAATTCTTGAGCTTAACCTTCATCATTTAGCATTCTTTGGTTGGATTTCTGGAATTACATCTTATTCTACTTCAATCCAAGAGTTCTACAACTTTCAATTTGGTGCAAGTTCGATTTCGGTGCATTTTCGCATTTTTGATCGGTTTCGACGCGTTTCGTCTACAAATTAAGGATCCTTTGGTTTTTTTGTTTTCTGCATCAAAATCTCTTTACAACATTTACCAAGCCAAATCTCCGGCTTGTAGGTTGGTGGATCTAACTAATTTTATCGTTTCGCACATTTTCATATTGCTCGTAATGTAGTCGATAATTGTTGTGTGTGATTTAGTTTTGCATTTGTTTGATCCATGATCCTATTGTGTTAGTTGATTCTATCACTGTTTATTTGTTGTTTTCAAGTTCAATTTTCGTGCACAATTTCAGTTCCTAGCATGTGGTAGTTTGCATAAGTGATTATGTGTTGAAAACTACTTTTGAATAGCTGTTTTTTCTATTTTTTTCACAACTGTTCAGTGTTAACCGGTTAACACATGGTGATTAACCGGTTACTCAGTTCAATTTTCACCAAAAACGCTAATTTTCAAGCAAGTAACCGGTTAATGCATGGTGAGTAACCGGTTACCACTTAACAGAATGGCCATTTTCTTGCATTTTCAAGTGCATTTGTCATGCTTTCTTCATTTTAACTTCCATTGATCATTATGCTAGGTTTTATGAATGTTTTTAATGACATTTCACTTCTGGTTGAAGCATGTTCACGAACTTTCGATGCACATTTTCAATTATTCATTTGTTCCATATTCTTAGCATTGTATGAACATAGCAATTCTTACACTATCTTTGTTCACATGATACATGATTTTGTGTGGCATTTTGATGATCATTTGGCATTGTTTTGCACCTTCCATTTCAGTTTGCATTAAGTTTATCCTTCGTGGATAAGCTTAATCTTGTATAATCAATAATACACACCTTTATGCTTTAATGACTTTTCATCCTCTTTGGAAAGTTGTTAGCATGTTTATCCCTTGATTAATTGATTGGAACTTTGTTTCGATTAATCGATCTTCCCTTTTCCTCTCTTTAGGCCTCCTTTAGAGCTTTCTCTCTCCCCCCCCCCCCCCCCCCCCCCCGTGGAGTTGGAGTTTCGCGCTGCGCCTTGCATCAGAGCACTGTACAAATTGACGCCGTTATGCTGTCCGTTTCTCTACGCAGGAGCACTGTACAACATGGGAGCGGTTGCACTGTCCGTTTCACTTTCCACACTATATTTTGGGTGCTAGAGAAGGAATGAGGATGGAGTTTTTCCTACCCTCATTCTGGCTATTTCTTTGGTAAGGGCGTCTTGTCCTCTCCTTGAGAATAGTCACCTCTATCCTCCAACTATAGTGTTTCTCATTCCCCTGTTGAGTTGATCCTTGATCACTCTTCTCTCTCTCGATCCTTGATCACTCTTTGCTCTTTGCGATCTCTTTCGATCCTTGATCCCCCCTATCTTTTTCAATCTCTCCTTTTGATCAATCACCATCCTTCTGGGTTAAGATCATTATTCTTGCGCTAGCAATCTCCCTTTGTTTCATTACTCCTTTCTTCTTGTAATCAATCATTGCCTTTCGGTTCCTCTGAAGAATCTCAATCTCTTTTCTGCGGTTAATCACAGTCTGTCTGTTAAAACCGTAAATCTCCTGGAGTTCGCAATCTTCTCTTGATTCTTCTCCCATTATTGGTTTAACCACTACTTATCAGTTAAAACACCAATTCTGCTCTCTTACTCAGTTCATCACAGTCTATCTGTTAACACTGATTTTCTCTTGGGTTAATCACCTTCTCTTAGTTAATCACCCATTTCTTCAGTTAATCACAATCCGCCTGTTAATCACTGAGCTTCTCTTGGGTTAATCACCTTCTCTTGGTTAATCACCCGTTTCTTCAGTTAATCACAGTTCGTCTGTTAATCACTGAGCTTCTCTTGGGTTAATCACCTTCTCTTGGTTAATCACCCGTTTCTTCAGTTAACCACCGTCCGTCTGTTAAAATACTGAACCCTTTTCGAGTTAATCACCTTCTCTTGGTTAATCACTCGCTTTTCTCTTCGGTTGATCACAGTCCGTCTGTAAACACCGAATCCCCAGCAGTTGGCAACCTCTCCTTGGTTCGAATACTTGCACCCTTGGGTTAGTAACCTTTCTTTGGTTCAAATACCCTTTCTTCGGTTGAGTACTGTTTGTTCAGTCAGTTTACCGAACCTTTTGGGTCACGACCTTTGCTCGGTCCTACACCCGTCCTTTGGGTCACGACCTTCACTCGGTCATACACCCATTCTTTGGTTAATCACAATTTTCTCTATTAAAACCAATGCTTCTCTATCCCCACAGAGTTGCAGTCCTTTCTTTCCTCGGTTAACCACTGTTTACCAGTTAATATACCGAGGCCCCTTCAGAGTCAAACGCCTTCTCTCGGTTCAACACTCTCTCTCTTGGTTTATCACAGTCCGTCTGTTGACACCACATTCTTTTCCCTACCAGGGTCTTACTCTCTTTCTTCGGTTAACCATTTCCAGCCAGTTAATATTCCGAGTTTCCCTTTTCTCTTGGTTATGACACCATCCCTTTGTTGGAACCCCAGAGGAGTCCTTCCTGTTCCCTTTGCTCTTACTTTCTTGGTTTCGACACCAATTCTCTTTGTAATCCCCAGCGGAATTTCTTTCATTCTTGGATTCGACACCATTTCTTTGGAATCCTCAATGGAATTTCCTTCTTTCTTTTGCTCTTGGTTTCGACACCACTTCTTTCGTCTCCTTGTTTCTCCCTTGTTTTCCTTTTCCGTTCAGTTCCACGAACTACGGAAGCTCTGATTCTGCATTCTTCTGAATGTATGATACGTAGGCATGAGATCGCAATGATCTCGGCGAGCACACTTCCACCTTTCTTCCCACTTCCATCCTTCTTTCCTTCTCCTTTTCTTTCTTCCTTTTCTTCGTCCCCGGGTTCCATGAACTACGACGCTCTGACTTCCTCATTGCAATATGAGGGTACGTAGGCACGAGGACCTTGTTCCTCCGCGAGCACTTTCTTTCTTTTCTTTCCTTTTCCCCTTTCTCTCTCTCATTCTTTTAGCTAGAAGCCTTTAGATAGATAACCCATCCAAGCCTAGAAGCAAGCGAAATGGTTCCCGTCGAGTACGACAGATGCGTTAGGTGCTAATACCTTCCTTTCGTATAACCGACACCCCCGTTCCCGTTTCTCTTCCCCTTGGGTTTTATCGATATTTTCCCTGTCCTTTGGGACTAAATAAAGTTCGGTGGCGACTCTGTTGTATCTTTGAGTGTGCGATTCACTCAGGTAGATTTCCAGCCATCTTCAGCCAAGCTGTCCAGGTGTGAGTTTTGGTTGAAGGAAGTGAGCTTTCTTGGTCATGTGATTTCAAGTTGCGGGATTGCTGTTGATCCCTCTAAAATTGACGTTGTGTTACAGTAGGAGACTCCGAAGTCTGCTACCGAGATACGAAGCTTTCTGGGATTGGAGGGTTATTAACGCAAGTTTATCGAAGGCTTTTCCAAGCTGGCACTACCTTTGACTCAGTTGACTCGAAAGGGTCAAGCTTTTGTGTGGGATGTAGCTTGCGAAGAGAGTTTTGTGGAATTAAAGAAGAGGTTGACGACCACTCAAGTGTTGATTTTGCCTAATCTGAGTGAATCTTTTGTTGTGTATTGGGATGCGTCGAAGATGGGTCTTGGTGGAGTATTGATGCAGAATGGACAAGTTGTTGCCTATGCTTCGAGACAATTGTGAGTTCATGAGAGGAATTATCCTACGCATGACTTGGAATTGGCCGATGTGGTGTTTGTGTTGAAGATTTGGAGACATTATCTGTTTGGCTCTAAATTTGAGGTGTTCAGTGAACATAAAAGTTTGAAGTACTTATTTGATCAGAAGGAATTGAATATGCGACAAAGAAGGTGGTTAGAACTGTTGAAGGATTTCGATTTTGAATTGAGTCATCATCCTGGCAAAACAAATGTAGTGGCCGATGCATTGAGCGGAAAGTCATTGCATATGTTGATGCTTATAGTAAGAGAATTGGAATTAATCGAGCTGTTTTGAGATTTGAGTTTGGTGTGTGAAGAGACTCCTGACAGGGTGAAGTTAGGAATGTTGAAGCTGACAAGTGGCATATTGGAGGAAATTAGAGCGGGTCAGCAAGTGGATTTGAAGTTGGATAACCAATTGACTTTGATTAACCAAGGTAACAGAGGAGAATTCCAGATTGATGAGAATGGTGTGATGAGGTTTCGAGATAGAGTGTGTGTTCCAGATGTTCCGGATATTAAGATGAGCATTCTTGAAGGACATCGAAGTAGATTGTGCATTCATCCCGGTGCTACGAAGTTGTACCAGGATTTGAAAAAGTTGTTTTGGTGGCCGGGTATGAATAAGGATATTGCGGAGTTGTCTATGCATGTTTGACTTGCCAGAAGTCGAAGAGTGAGCATCAAAAGCCTTTAGGTATGATGCAGCCATTGAGTATTCCAGAATGGAAGTGGGATAGTATTTCTATGGATTTTGGTGTCGGGATTTTTGAGGACTGCTAAGGGAAATGATTCAATTTGGGTGATTATGGATAGATTAGCTAAATCGGCTCATTTCTTGCCGATGAAGATTAATCATTCTATGCAGAGGTTGGCTGAGATGTACATTAAGGAGATTGTGAAATTGCATGGGATACCTTCGATTATTATGTCGGATAGAGATCCGAGATTTACATCTAGGTTCTGAAAGAGTTTGCAAGATGCTTTGGGTACTAAGTTGAGGATGAGTTCTGCCTATCATCCGCAGATGGACGGTCTGGCAGAAAGGACTATCCAATCCTTAGAGGATTTGCTGAGGGCTTGCGTGTTGGATCATTGAGGATCTTGGGAGAGCCATTTACCGTTGATTGAATTCACGTACAATAATAGTTTTCATGCTAGTATTGGAATGGCGCCCTATGAAGCTTTGTATGGGAGAAGGTGTAGGTCTCCTTTGTGTTGGTATGAGTTGGGCGAGAGTGCTGTACTCGGACCTGAGATTGTACAAGAGATGATTGAGAAGATTAAGATGATCCAAGAAAGGATGAGAGCTTCGCAGAGTCGCCAGAAGAGCTACCTTGATAAGGGGAGGAAAACACTTGAATTCCAAGAGGGAGATCACGTGTTTTTTTAGGGTGACGCCCGTGACTGGTGTGGGTCGAGCTTTGAAGTCTAGGAAGGTCACTCCACGTTTTGTTGGTCCATATCAGATATCGCAGAGGATATGAGAGGTAGCCTATCGAATTACTTTACCACCGTCACTTGCGAATTTTCATAACGTGTTCCATGTGTCTCAGTTGAGGAAGTACATTCCGGATCCGTCGCATGTGATTCAGATGGATGATGTACAAGTGAGGAATAATCTGACTGTGGAAGCATTGCCTGTACGTGTCGATGGTTGAGAGATGAAGCAACTGCGGGGTAAAGACATAAATTTGGTGAAGGTGTTGTGGGGTAGACCAGCTGGCGAAAGTTGGACGTGGGAACGTGAAGATCATATGAGGGAGTCGTATCCGACTTTGTTCCCTTGAGGTAATTTTCGAGGACGAAAATTCCTTAAGTGGGGGAGAGTTGTAACACCCCAAATTTCGTAATAACATTTATTTAATTTATTTAAATATTATATTCGTGAATTTTGGTGATTCGGGTTGATGTCGGTGATTTTGTGAAGTTTTGGTTATTTAATTAAATAATAGTATATATTATGAGATATAATGTATTATTATTTATTTTAAATAATATTAAAGGAATTAAGGGTAAGACGGGCTTTTGATGAGGTTTAGTGAGGGTATTATGGAGAAAGCCCATATTTGAGGCCCAAGAGTTAAATTAACCCAAAAAGGAGGAATTGAGGAGAATTAGGATTCATTTGTGATTAACCGTGAAAAGAAGGAAAGAAGGTGCAGAGCTCTGAGGAAAGAAGGGATACAGTGAGGATTCATGAAGGTTTCCACAGGATCGATAGAGAAAGCTCAGATTCGACAATCTAAGGTATGGGGAGTATTGCCTTTCATTGTTTTCAATATAGGAAGTGATGTGTTAAAAGTGGATTTTGAGGTTTTTGGGGTTTTTGAAGGGTTTATGAGTTGTCGATGATTTAGGGGTATTTCTGATGAATCTATGATGGATTATTAAGGGTTGAATTGGTTTGGGTAAAAATATGCCTTCGAGACTAAACCTTTTGATGATATGTGGGATCTTGTATAAAAAGGGATTTATGGGGTTTATGGGAAGCTTTAGAATTTTGAAGGTTTAGGTGAATTGAGGTTTAGGATATGTATGAATCGGCCTAAATGTCGTAGGTTTTAGACCTTCGATGAGCCATGATGTTTTGAGACTGTTCTGGGATGTTTTTGGGGAAATCTGAGGTTGGAGTCGCAAGGATTTTGGGGCTGGAATGCTACTGAATGCGTAGCCGCTATTTCCTGCAATCGCAAGTTCGCAAAGCGAGTGAAATCTTCGCAAGGCGAATGTTCGCCAAAGTTCATAAAGCGAACGGCGCAGCGAATGCGCGATGACTGTGTGGGGATTCTGATGAATACTGGGAAGTATATGTGATGCTCGCAAAGCGAATGTCCCAGCGAAGGGCTTTGCAAAGCGAATAGAGGCAGCGAGGAAAGGCAGAAGGGGGAACTCTCTGGTTTTATGTGGGAGTTGAGGGATTCGCCGGAGTTCGCAAGGCGAACCTCCCAGCGAACGAGTTCGCATAGCGAATCCTGGAGCGAACATCTGCTGTTCGCGAATTTGTTTTGTGTTGCTGTGCTGTTTTGATGTTTTGATGTTGTGATGTTTATGATGATTCACCATGATGATATTGATGAATATGAGATTTTGATATTGTGATGTTTTGATGAATAGTTGATGATGTGAATTACTATGAGATATGTTGATGATTTTATGACGATGATACATGACTATTTGATGTGAATTATCATGAGTTATATTGATGATTACGAGATGCTGATTAATGATGTTTTGATGACGTATTTGATGATATGATAAATATGTGAGTTTGATGAATGATGATGCACGTAATGACTTTTATTTATGATGATGATTAGGACTTTGTGCATCATGCATTCATAGCATTTGGACTTCGGTCTATTGATGATGTTAGGACTTCGGTCCAGGGACGATGTTAGCACTTCGGTCCAGTGGTGGCTTCAATCCCATTGTGTGGATTGAGGTGTTTATGACGTGTTCCCTTATGGAGGGTTGATGGCCTAGTGTCCATCTTTTGTGATGATTGGTACCACATGCATGAGTCTTGTTGTGTATTGCATTTTATGTGGCATTGACGTGATGTTGTGATATAGTGATTCCTGATGTTTTCCTTTATGATGACCCTGATGATGTTGTATATGATGATGACGCCATTTTGCATATCCTGTTTTTATATTGATTATAATGAATTGTGATTACTCACCCCGCCTGTTTGAATGTTGCCTCCACGTGGGTAACGTGTAGATGATCTGGTTTAGCTGTGGATGCCTTCGAGGACTTTTGGAGTTGTACTTCACTTTTGGTCGATGTAGAGGGTCTTGCTCTGATAGTGTAACACCGGGTTGGGTTGTTGAGTCGAACCATTGTTGAGTTGTTGTTTTGGTGATATTTGATGACTATAGGTTATTTTGAAAATCTTTTTACTTTGAATTATTGAGTTCCGCTGCCATATGAAGGCTTTTTGAGTATTTTTTTTTTTTGGAAAACCCGTGTTTACAGAGCAAGTGTTTAATTTGAATATATTGAGAAATGTGCACCCTTCGAGGTGGTTTTGATTTTACTCTGATAAATTATATATTTTGCCGTGTTTATTCATGGGGTAGAAAAGGGTGTTACACATTGGATGTGTTTGGATCATGAGCTGTGGTGGAATTGCTCTCTAACTCAAAAACTTAGTGGTGACTTACAAAGAAAGCATTTTTCCAAAATGAGAGAGATTTTGAGGAAAGCATCAGTTTGGTTGATTTGGTGTACTCAAACTGATCACAATTGATGTCTATTTATAGTGCAACAAGTTTGTTTTGGAATCAATAGTGAATGGAGGCTTGGACAGTCCCTTAGCCAATGTTGATCAAAAGGAATCTCAAGTCTCCTCTAGCCATTGACTTGAGGTTAGGGCACATGCTATGAGTCCTTTGGTTCAGAGCAGAATCTTGACTCAATTCAGTTAGCAATGTCTTGATGCTTGCCACCTTGTGCATCCATTGAATGCATTGAAACAAAATTGGAGTCTTTGAACTTTTTAGCCCTTTTAGGGCATTTATGGCTACATGTAGATCCTTGGACTTGGGATGCTTGTGGATCAGATCATTTCTCTTTGATTTTATCCCCTGAGGTGTCCAAATGGATAACAAGGCTTGTACTTGTCTGATTTTGCCAAATCGAGCAAAAATGCAAAATTTTGTCTTGTACAAGACAGTTGGAAATGGTGATTTTGAGGGGGTCATATCTCCATGCTCAAATGGAGTTATGAAAAGCTCTTGTGCTTTTTAGAAAGCCCTCATATGGTACAATTCATGTGTGATCATAATTGGTCTTGAAACTATCTGAATCCAATTGAAAAAACCTCATGAACTTCGATGCCCAAAGATGACACTTAGACAGTTTGGCACTAAGTCTTATGTTCTTGATTTTCACCATTTTGATCCATTCATAACTAAAAATCCATGAAGAATCAGAGTTTCATGTAGTTGAAGCTTTTGTAGAATGTAGGAAGACCTACAAATCAGGCTTTGGATCACTCAAAATGGCTACTTGGATCAAAAGTTATGGCCTTTGGAAGTTGGCACCAAAACCATTCAAATTTAGTAACTTAGAAAAAATTTCAATTTTTCAAGATTACCCCTTTTACAAGATATCTTGGTTTCTTGATCAATTCTTGTTCAAATGACATTATAAGTCATATTTTATGAAAATATGAGTCATAAGGATCATTTTTGCCAAAAATTCATGTTTTGACTTTTGGCTCCGGAGCGGTTCGGCGCGTAAAAACCTTAATTCCCGACTTTTGAGGAATGCATCCTCTGAGGGTAATTTAACTTTGCAAATGGATTTATAGGGTTATTTTGAGCATATTGAGTCATGTTTTGAAGTCTTGGCTCGTGCTTTGCTCCAAAAGTTAACTTAGGGGTGAATTTGGTCAAGAAACCCTAATTCCTGATTTTTGGTAACTGCATCACCTGAGGTTAAATTGACTTGAGGATTGGGTCCATAAGGTCCCTTGGAGTATCTTGGGTTGTGCTTTGAAGCATTGGCTCATTCCTAGAGGAAAAAATTTCATCTGGAGGCCTTGGTCATGCAAAACCTTAATTTGGTGACATTGGCGATCTCGAGGCTTGATCTACTTGGAATGTTGCAATCTTGTGCTTGATTCTTTATATGGGAGACCTCTTGATCCTTTATGGGTGTTTAAGAGGTTAGACAAGTTGAAGATCATGTCATTTCTTGATTGATCTTTTGTCTAAATACTCTGAGAGGGCCTGAACCCTAATTCTTAGTTGTAGTGAAAGCTCAACAATTCTTGAAGAGATTGAAGAAGCATGAAGGTACATCCATATTGCGGTGATGATTTGCAAAATGATGGGAAATCTTGGTGGTTAAAACTTGGGGTATGACAATACTTTCCGAAGAGCCTTCTGATTCTCAAGAAAGACAATTATGAAAATTTGTGCAAGCAGATTAAAGTGATTTTCTGTTATCAAGATCTTTGAGATCTTGTGAAGGAAGAAGTAGCACCGCTTGCAGAAGACGCGACAGATCAAGAAAAGGCTGCACATAAAGAGTTGAAGAAGAAAGATTATAAAGCTCTCTTTATAATCCATCAATGTGTTGATCCAGATAATTTTGAAAAGGTTAGTGATGTAAAATCAGCAAAAGAAGCTTGGGAGATTCTTGAAAAATCGGTTGGAGATGCAGAAAAGGTGAAAGAGGTGAGGTTACAAACTCACAAAAGGGCTTATGAATTGGTTCAGATGGAAGACAATGAAAGTATAACAGATTTCTTCACCGGGGTTGCAAAGCTGGTGAATCAAATTAAGGTATATGGAGAAGTGTTGACATCAAGATCAGTTGTGTCAAAGATCTTGAGGTCATTGGCTCCAAAATTTGACCATGTGGTAGTAGCCATATAAGAGTTGAAAGACTTGTCAGTATTGACGAAGGAAGAACTTCAAGGCACACTTGAGTCTCATGAACAAAGGATGGCTAAAAGAGCTGCATGAAAGTCGAAGAGTGATATGGCTTTGCAGGCGTAGTTAGAAAATGAAAGGAAAGGCAAAGGAGGCAGGAATAGCAATAAAGGTAGAGGAGGCTACACCAATTCGACTGGTCGAAATCAGCATGAAGGAAACTGGTCGAATCAGAGAAAACTCTGGAACCAAGGTAACCAAAGATGTGGTGCTATAGGTAGAGGAAGAGGTGGTGGTCGTAAGCTTGACAAAAGTCACATTCAGTGTTTCAACTGTCAGAAGTATGGTCACTATTTTAGTGATTGTCCAAAAAAGAAGAAGAATCAAGAAACTGATGCAAAGCTGGAAAAACATGAAGAAGAAGAGATGTTGTTGATGGTCACAACAAGAGACGAAGAGAGATTCCAGGATCAGTGGTACTTGGACTTGCTCATCACACATGACTGGAAGGAAAGATTGGTTTGTCAACCTGAAGCCCTCATCGAAGATCACAGTGATGTTTGCAAATGACAACACTCTAGCAACTGAAGGTGTTGGCGATGTTCTGATTATGAGGAAAGATGGTAAGAGGTCAACCATTTCCAATGTGTTGTACATACCAGGCATGAAGAGTGATTTGCTTAGTATAAGATAACTTGTCGAAAAGAACTACAAGGTAGTTGTCAAAAACAAGATGATGAGAGTTCTCGACACAGGTGGTAGGTTGATCTTGAAGGCTTTAATGTCTCGGAATAGGACCTTCAAGATTGAACTCAATGTGATGGAACACAAGTGCCTAGCAACTGTAGTCAGTAGAGATGAGTGGTTATGGCATTTTCGACTAGGTCATCTCAACTTCAATGACATCAGAGAGATAAAAAGAAGAAACATGGCTTCAAGATTACCGGAAATCGACATTCCAAGTGAAGTCTGTGAAGAGTGTGTTCAGTCGAAACAACATAAGAATAGCTTCAACAAGGATGTAGGAAGGAAGTCGAAGGCAATTCTGGAAGTCATATACTCTAATGTATGTGGTCCAATCCAGGTGGATTCGATTGCAGGCAATAAATATTTTGTCACGTTCATAGATGATTACAGTTAAAAGCTTTGGACTTACCTCATCAAGAAGAAAAGTGATGTGATCGAGGTATTTTCCATATTCAAATCTATGGTCGAAAGACAGAGTGGTCAAAAGCTGAAAATTTTGAGGACCGATGGTGGTGGAGAGTATGTGTCGAAAGAGTTTGATGCATTATGTGAAAAAAAGGATTGTGCATGTGGTTGTGTCACCCTACACTCCACAACAAAATGGAATTGCAGAAAGAAAGAACAGAACCATCACGAACATGGTGAGAAGTATGTTGAATGGAAAGCATTTACCCAAAGAATTATGGGGAGAAGCAATTTCGACAACAACATACATATGAAACAGATTCCCGACGAAGAAGCTTGAAGGAATAACACCAGAAGAATGTTGGTCTGGTGTCACGCCTTGCCTCAGTCACTTGAAGGTGTTTCGATCTATAGCACATAGAAATGTACCAGATCAGTTGAGAAGGAAGCTTGATGACAAGTCGAATCAGATGATCTTGATAGGATATCATTCGACTGGAGGTTACAAGCTGTTTGACTCAGTGAATAAGCAGGTAGTGATCAGTAGGGAAGTGATCATAGATGAGCTTAAAGAATGCGATTGGACTGAGAATCTCAAGAAGGATTCGGTGAGAATCTCTTGTGAAGAACCAGCCACTGAAGTCGAAAGAGAAGTTCGACAGGAACAGGTTAGAGATGAAGCAGACCCAAGAAGACCTTGACGAACAAGACGCATGCTTGCAAGGTTGCAAGAATGTGTGATTACGTCAGATGACGTGGTTGATGAAGAGGGTGAGCTGGTACATAATGCTTTCTACGCAGATGTCGAACCAGTCAATGCAGCCGAGGCATTGAAATATTTGAAGTGGGTGAAAGCAATGAATGAGGAGTTAGACTTTATCGAAGTCAACAATACCTGGTCACTTTTCGAATTGCCTCAAGGAAAAAAGGAAATTGATGTGAAGTGGGTTTACAAGGTGAAGGTGAACCCTAAAGGAGAAGTAACTCGACACAAGGCGAGACTTGTGGCGAAAGGATTTCTTCAAAAGGATGGAATTGACTTCAACGAAGTATTTGCACCTGTTGCTAGGGTCGAAACAATCAGGTTGGTTGTTGGTCTAGCAAATATGAACAACTGGCACACATGTCAGATGGGCGTGAAATGTGCATTCCTTAATGGTCCCTTAGACGAAGAAGTTTATGTCGCATAACCAGCTGGGTATTTGAAACGAGGCGAAGAAAGAAAGGTGTACAGGCTGCATAAAGCCCTGTATGGACTTAAGCAAGCTCCAAGAGCCAGAAATAAGAAAATTGACAGCTTCTTAAGGGAGAAAGAATTTGTGAAGTGTACGAGTGAGCATGGAGTGTATGTAAGAAGAACCAATAGTGAATTGCTTATACTATGCCTCTATGTCGATGACCTGTTGATAACAGGAAGTTGCAAGAAGGAGATCGAAGATTTCAAACATGACCTAAGTGAGGAGTTTGAAATGTCAGACTTGGAAAACCTCTCATATTTCCCTAGCATTGAATTCTACAAGACTAGTAGAGGTTTGATGATGCACCAAAGAAGATATGCAGGCGAAATACTCAAGAGATTTGAGATGCAAGATTGCAACCCAACTTCAACTTCAACTGAAAACAGATTGCAACCGTCGAAGGATTCAGATGAAGATGATGTCGACCCATCCCATTACAGAAGACTTATTAAGTCACTTAGATACCTTTGTCACACAAGGCATGACTTAGCATACCGTGTGGGTATGGTAAGTAGATTCATGCAGAAGCCAAAGGTATTGCAGCTAGCAGAAACGAAGAGAATATTGATGTATCTGAAAGGGACTCTCGACTACGACATTTTATTTCCTACAGTTGATGAAGGAAAAGAATGCAAGTTAGTGGGATACACTGACTCAAGTTGGTGTAGTGATGCTGAGGATCAAAAATCCACAACTGGCTATGTGTTTATGTTAGGTGGTGCACCAGTGGCTTAGAGTTCGAGAAAAGAGCCAGTAGTGACATTGTCATCATGCGAAGCAGAGTACATAGATGCTTCTCTTTGTGCATGTCAAGCAACATGGATGGTGAACCTGGCCGAGGAGATTACAAGGAAGAGTCATGGAGCAATTACCATGAAGATCGACAACATGTCATCTATCAACTTGGCAAAGAATCCAATAGCACACGGTCGAAGTAAGTACATCGAAATGAGGTTTCATTATCTTCGAGAGCAGGTAGCAGAAGGAAAGATGAACTTGGAACACTGCAGAATTGAGAATTAGATTGCAGATATAATGACGAAAGGAATGCAAGTCAAAGTTTTCAGAAAACTAAGAGCCATGATGAATGTAGACAACTTAGACACAACGAATTAGGTGGTGTGTTGATTTGTAATTCCTTGTGTCGAAGCAGTGTAACTCGACAGAAACAAAGAGTAGTCGAATTGTTATAATGTGTGTGTGTTGAGTTGTAATAGTGTGTCTAAGTGTCGAAGCAATTGTTTCAAATAGGATTTCGACTTAGGCTTATTTTAGTAATGATAGCTATTTTGGGCTTTTATAGTTTTGGGTTTTTCCTTGGGGTGCAAGCTAACCTAAATCTATAAATAGAGATAAACCCTTATTTTTGTAAGAACTCATAACAGAATTCACAGTTTGAAGTTGCAAGTGAATAATGAAAGTTTCCACAGTTTGTGGGTAGAGAGAAACTCTGTAGATTTCATCTTCTTCTCCAACGTTATTCTTTTCTCTTTCTCAATCCTTTTCTTTTCATTGCCATTGTGTGATTGTTAACAATCTTAAGATCAAGATTGAATAAAAAATCTCCATAGGTTGTGGTGAAACTTCCAACAAATTTTATTTCACTTTGAGCGCGAGCTTAAATAATATTTGGTCTCTTGAAGTATATATCCAATTTTTCTTTTAGTCCTATTATTTTGAAACATTTATGATCCCTATCAATACTTTTGGTTTTTAGGTTTTTCATTTTTAATAATAATTACCTGGTTGTTGTGACTTTGTAGCTATCATTATAATTTTCATATGTTTTATTAGACCAAAATTTGAATAATAGTTAGGTCCTTCAAGTAACTTTTAGGGTTAAATATGTTTATGATCCCTAAATATCTTAATTTCGTTTTTAGTCCCTTAAAATATTTCCTTCAAAGAATAGTTCTTCTAAAATTTTTCATCTAAGCTTTTAATCCCTAATACTAAAGTCATCGCTAAAACTGTCGCTAATTCAGTCACTAAGTTAAAAACCTTCGTTAATTATGTCGCTAAGTTTTAAAAATCGTCGCCAAGTTGCAAGAGGGATCAAAAGTATGGATTTTTTTTTTGGAATAAGGATAATATTATTACCAAAAACAAGCCAATCAAAACGATCCAGGCACCAAGAGGACAACAAAAGCACAAAACAACCTAGAGCCTATTACAAAAAGCTTTAAGCTTCCTATTAGCACTAGCTCTACCAAACACCATCTCAATTACACTATCACTATTTAGAATATTAATATCCCCATTTTGAAAAACAATTTTGTTCCTAATAGCCCAAATATGGTATATCACCTCCGCAAGGGCAGCTTTTAGAACTCTAGCTTTACTCCCTTTGCCTTTAGAATGCTGGAGAATCCAAGGCAACTCAGTATTCCACGCTGTTGGCATATGAGACCAGCCAAACCTTTGTAACACCTCAACCCAAATCCTCTTTGTAGCATCACAATCAAAGAATAAGTGAGATCTATTTTCATTTCCATCGCAGAACACACAATCTTCAGCAATTTGCATACCATGCTCTTTCAACCTATCTCTTGTAGGAAACCTATTCAGACACACCAACCATAAACAGAACATAGCCCTAGGACCCACAACATTACCATACATTATTTTCCTCCAAGCAACATTCGGTTTCCCTTCTCTAAGCATCCTGTACATCTTTCCAGTTTTGTACTTCCCACATATACGAAACTCTTGCCATGCTCTTGTATTCATAATAACATCTTTATGTTTGAACAGAGATTTAATAAACCAAGAGTTGTGTATAGGCGGTTGATACACGACGATGTTACCTGATTTCATATAATAGGCATGAATCCAATGGATCCACAACCTATCCTTCTTCTCAAACAGGTTCCACAACAGCTTACCAATAGAGGCAATATTCCACTCCCTAAGGGCAATCACATTCCAACCACCAGCTGCCACTGTATCGCAAATGTGATCCCAAGCCACTAATGCTTTGCGACTGCCAACATAATTCCCAGTCCAGATAAACTTCCTGCACAAGCTATCAATGTGCCTAAGCACTTTTTTCGGCAACAGAAATACCTGCATCCAATAGTTAGTGATAGCAAATATGACACTTCTAATAAGTTGGATTCTCCCTGCATAAGATAACATCTTACTACACCAGTGTCTCAACCTTACAGTCATTCTTTCTATCAGGGGGTAACAGTTAGCAACAGACAGCTTCCTACTGTCAAGGGGAACACCTAAATATTTGAAGGGAAGAGCACCAATTTTAAAGCCAGTTACTTGCTGCAGATGCAAAGTGGTATTGCTATCAACTCCACCTAAGTAGATTGAGCTCTTGGGAATGCTCATGTGCAAACCTGTAGCTTCTTCAAATTCCTATACTTTACTCATAACCAGCTGGATAGACCTAATATCACCTCTAACAAAAATCAGAATGTCATCCGCAAAACATGGGTCAATTATCTTGTGCTTCTCACACTTTGGATGAAAGTTGAATTTAGGATTCAACCTCAGCTTTTGGAAAAGACGATGCAGGTACTCCATTATTATCACAAACAAGAGGGGGGAGAGAGGATCTCCCTGCCTCAAACCTCTCTTTGCTATCAATAACTTGGAGGTGGATCCATTGATTGCAAACCTGTAAGAAACTGAGGACACACAAGTCATAATCCAGATTGAAAAAATTTGAGGAAACCCCATTTCTGTCATAATTTGAGCCAACGCATTCCAACCCACCATATCATAAGCTTTCTGGATATCCATTTGAATTAAACACCTAGGGGAAATATTCTTCCTATTGTAACCTCTCACAAGCTCTTGTGCAAGAATAATGTTATCCTGGATGTTCCTACATTGCACAAAAGCAGACTGAGTATCTTCAATAATATTCCCTAAAACCATTCCAAGCCTGTATGTAAGAATTTTAGAAACAATCTTATAGAAGGTACTGCAACAAGATATAGGTCTGAGATCTTTAACAGTCTTGGCAGCAGGAGACTTAGGGATAAGAGAGATAAGGGAGCAATTAAAAGCCTTGTACAACTGGTTCTCTTGAAAGAATTCCATAACAGCTTCAACAACATCATTCTTCACAATAGGCCAAGCTACTTTAAAGAAATAGGCATTGTACCCATCCAACCCAGGAGCCTTAGAGTTCCCAATACTACACAGAGATTTCCAGATCTCACTCTCATCAATGGGTCTAATCAGATACTGAGCTTCCTCTGTAGCCAAGTTTACAACATTTCTAACAGTAGGGATATCTATACACTTCAACACACTAGTCTTGGTTCCCACCAGAGATTTATAAAAATCAATAATCTCATTCTCAATCTCCTCAGGCCTACTAAGAGTCTCACCACTCAAGGACTCCAAAGTAGTCTGAGCCTTTTGTTTGTTCCTATCCCTAACATAAGCATGAAAGTAGGCTGTGTTATTATCACCCAACTGTAACCATTCAATTTTAGCTTTCTGCCTCAAAATAGCTTCTTCAGTCTGACTCACATTTAACAGCTTATCAGTACAAGTCTTCACATACTCCAAAGAATGCATATCAAACATGTCATGCTGAAGCTTCTCATGGGCCTGGCTCAACTCATGTCTAGCTTGCATTACTTGTATGTGGATATCAGAAAATTTCCTACTCATCTGCTTAAGGACAGGCTGAAGTCTCTTCAGCTTGATCCAAAGCCTATACATAGGTCTCCCCTGCACCTCCTGGTTCCAGTTTGTGGCAACATTCTGAAGGAAATCAGGATCTTTAGCAGAACAGTTAATAAATTTAAACATAGACCTTTTCCTGCTAACTTGACTCGGCTTACAAATCTTGACAGGGGAATGATCAGAGATGTTAGGCTCAAGGTTCTCTACAAAGTGCTCATGAAACAGCTGGAACCAGTCAGTATTAGCCAACTCTATGTCAATTCTAGAGTGTATAACACCAGTACTATGTTTATTATTCTAAGTATAGTAGCTACCTCTAGAAACTGCTTCAGTTAGCCCAACCACATTCATCATATCCTCTAGGTCTCTGAACTCAGCCTCAGCAACAGGATTTCCTCCTATTCTATCTTGAGAGGTCAACACATTATTCATATCTCCCATAACAATCCAAGGCTTGCTCATATTATACCCCAATTTCTCAATCTCTTTCCACAGGGTCTTTCTCTTCTCCAGCTGGTTGAATGCATAGACCACTGTCACCACATATTGAAGCATGTTGTCCACCCCATAAACCTCCATGTGCATAAATTTCTCATTGGTATGTAAGGTTTTGAGAACTACCTCCTTCTGATTCCAAAGCACCCAAATTCTACCATTGGCATGATTCATATAATTGTCAGCAAATTGCCACTTATTACCAAATGTTTTCCTAATATTCACAGCATTATTCATTTTGACCCTAGTCACAAGTAAAGCAACTATAGGGACATTGAAGGAAGCCACATAATCACAAACCTCCCTATTCCTAGCCCTTTTATTGATACCTCTAACATTCCAAGTAACAATCATTGCTCCACATTCTGGTTCCCCATAGGACAATCTCCAATCCTAAGGGGTGTGAAGGGATTTTGATAAGCAACAAAGGAACTTCTAGGTGTATGTATTACTGACCTTTTACCCTTGTCTCTAGTCACTTCTGTCCAATTTTCAGCCTTTGGTTCCTCATTGTTTCCATGTTCTGCTTCCTCTTCAACAATCAGATCATTTTCCTTCTCAGCACTGTTGAGCCTTGGTTCTTCTACCATCTGCTCATTGTAAACTTCAATTTTCGATTTACTTGTGATAGGTTGCCACACTTTTTGCTTAGCAGGTTGTTTCTTTAGCTTGCAGTTATGCCCTATCTTCAAGCATTGCTGACAATATAACGACATCCACTCATACTCTACCCTCTGTTCAAGAAGCTTTCCTTTAGGATCTCTTATACACACCACCTCTCTAGGTTTTTGCGTAATGTCCACCTCAACCAAAATACGAGCATACTATATTCTAAGCTTCTTCGCAATACATTCATCAGTGGTAATTGGCTTCCCTATAGCACTGGCAATTTTGGACAAACTTTTCTCCCCCCACAAATGTAAAGGAAGATTTGGCATCGTGACCCACAACGGTAGCACCCTGAGTAGATCCTCTTTCATCTCAAATTCTGGGCTCCATTACCTGGGAAACACCGGTTTTCCATATATGAAGTAAGGGCCTTGGGACATAACATTTTCCCTATCCTCATGACTCTTAAAACGCACTATGAAATAGCCTTCATCGTTGTAAAACAGGTCCGGGAGGGAGACGAAGTTCCACGCTTTCTCCATGAACTTACTTACCGCATTCATCGACAATGATTCCCCAAGAGCAAATAGAATCATAGCGTGTTCCCAATATTCTAATTCATCTTCTATATCAGTCTCATCAATATATCATGACTTCCACATCACCATTAACAACATTAGGAGCAATATACTCAACACTCATAATCCCAGGAGACACAATTTCAACATCCGCTTGCGATATTATGGTCCTTTCCACCGCTTTCCGGCGTGCCGCCACCACACGTTTTGGCCGGCCGACACCCCTTTTGCCCATGGTTTTCAAACCCTAGCAGAGCATAGGACCCTCTTGTTTGTTTTTAAATATAAAAACTCTATTGCACTTTCTTTCAAAGTTCAAAAGTATGGATTAAAACTTTTAGGAGGCCCATTCTTTGAAAGAAATATTTTGAAGGACTAAAAACAAAGTTGCAATATTGATGAGGACTATAAACATATTTAACCCTAACTTTTATTATGAAAAACTTTTTCTAACACAATGTTATTTATAAAAAAATATCAAACTCGGTATTATAATCGGACAAGGGAAATATAAATGAGTTTAAAATGCATTCAAACTAGTCAAGAAACTAAGCATAGAGAAAAGCAGATTCACATAACTCAATTGGTTAAACCGTCTAAGTCGGTTATGTTTTTACAGTATCTCTAGAATCACCCCTCTTTATCATACAATAACAAATTTGAGACACATGTTGCACATTTTTATATTAGCTACTATGCATTATTGTTTCTTCTTTAAGCTTCTATAGAGAGCACGTGAATTATGTTACATGATGATACACTTCCAAAATAGTTTCAATCAACTATAGAGATCTTTTGCAGCTATGACTGAAAAAATTGATTCAATATTTCAAAAGTTCCGATTTAAATAAAATATATCAGCAACAATTCATATCTTGATTTAGTCATGAATGTTTCATATGCAATCAACGAAAAGGTTCTTTTGCAGCTATGATTGTGAAAGTTGATTCTAAATTTCACAAGTTCTCATTTAAAGAATATACCAGCAGCACTTGAATGGAGTTAGGGTTTTCTTCTTCCTTGTTGAAGGGTTAGGCAACACACTTGTCTTGGTAGTCACAATTATCCTTTAACCGTCCAACACTTCTTTTTATGTTGATCCCAACGCATCTTGCTCACACTTGGAAATCAATGAATCTACATCCTTACTCAAAAATCCTCATGATAGGCTTGAAGCCTTGTGTTAGGTAGCTACCCTATACAACTTTACCAGTTTTAGGTCCCACGCCACTACTTCTCAGTTCATCTCGTGGTGCATCTGAAAGTTATTCGAGTATAAGGATAGGACCACGTATCTCAACATGTTCATCTTCTTTATGTATCTCAACTCGTCACCAATCATGCTCTGAAGTCATCTCTCCTTCTTATTTCCCACTTCAGGAATGTTGTCACCCTATCCATACCGTACTCATATAAAATAAGTTACGATATATTTAACACTCTAACAATGATTGTTGCATTGCCATTTATCCCTTTTGAACCTTGCTCTAGATTGCAGTTTTCCTTGGGTTAGAGATCCTACATGAATACGGGGTAACGCCTACAAGAACCATGAGGTGTACATTATGGTCCTTGATTGGAACAACGCCCTTTAACTTCTCATGTGATTGCATTATTCACAATAAGACTTCTAGTTTCCTGAAATACCTTGACAACAACTTAAACTGCAATATATGATTTGACTTGGTAACTCTCTCATTAATACTTAATTGGAGTACTTAGTTCTCATACATGTTAGGTAATCTAACTGCGAAATATTGAAATATTTTTCAGCCTTAACTTAGTACTTCCTGTGATTGTTACATGCCACTTCATTGTTGTGTTCAACCTTTACTAGAGGAATATCAGTCTATGGATTTCTATTTAACCTCATCTTACTTCCGGGCTAGACCACCAACACATCTTACCCAACTTGTGGGACATCTTGGTTAATGGGTCAGGACACTTCTTCCCTTTGATCAAGTGGATCTCCAGAGGTTCGGTGCTCATAAGTGTTCCATAGTTCCCATTCGATTGCAAATTCTTGTCATTTTAATTACTTTGAGCATTCAACCATTCTTGAGTTACTTGGTGGTCGTCACTCTTACTTTGTCTCGAGGTTTTCTTATCCAAAATTTCTTGAACTTCAATGGCTTTGCTTGATCCCACTACTCCATTTCGGTTATCGACTACGTGATCCCTCTTACCACACATAAACCTTAAGTTGATCAGACTTAATGTTTATAAACTGGTAGTAGAAATCCTATAGTAAATTTTCTAAAATCCTACTCACAATTTGACACTAATGACCCATGAATAAGTCGTGAATCGACCTACTCTGATAGCAATTGCAATACGCAAAAGTCATACGTCTAAAATAAAAACAAGTAATATTAATAATTGAGTCACTCTATACCTGCCTACCTAGTTAAGGCGTACATGACCATTCCATCGAGGCATCTCACACCCTCACTACTGATATAAGTGTTTATCAACTGTAAAGTATTGTTTGTATCGTCACCACAAGGATTAGTGCGATTTAAGTGAAGGGTTTCAAGATTTTTGGTTACGAAATGTAAATATATAAATGATAGATAAAGTTTCAGAAATATGAGAGCTTGTAGGAATTGGATTTCATCTACTAATTGAATAAGTAGTTTAGTGACCAGTTATACAAAACCTAGATATTCATCTGTCGGGACCGACAAAATTACAGAGTCGCCATCATCCTTTATTTGTTCATAAGGAATAGAGAAATAATGATAAAACCTAAAAATTAAGGGTGAGAGACCAGGTTCGGGAGTCTGTTAAGTAATGGGAAGGTATTAAGCACCCCTCACCTCCGTTGTATCCAATGGGATCCTCCTTCAATTCTAGGGTTAATGTGTCCTTAAGATGTTTGCTTATCATTTATCTATGTTTGATTCTTTATTTATCTATTTACAGAAATATTTTACTATTAGAAACCCTAAAGATGTTTTTTTTATTATTGTACTCACTAGAGTCTTAGAACTCGCTAGAGATTTTCAGAACTTCATTCAACATAACCTTGTCTTCAAAGTCTTCAGAGTAGTTTATCAGAGCTGGAAGCGAAACTTCTTCTTAGAAGCACGTTACTTTGTTTATCGTTAGAGGCATTCAGCATTCATCAGAACTGCTGATGTTTCTTCAGAAAAGAAGTGGATTCTTTGAGATATGTCTGAGATTCTGATTTGAAATTCTTGAGAGTTATCTAGAATTAGTTTTCACTAAACAACTGCATACTGTAAGAAATTCATTAGAGTACAAAATTGTTACATAAAAATATATGTATTTTTATCATTAAAACTAGAGATTATATGCAAAACCAAAATCGTGTTCTAGCAATCTTCCCCTTTTCGATGATGACAAAATCATGTATTTGATGGAACAATATGTATGAGTAAATATGCAAAAGATGTCAGAATTTCAGAAATATATCAGAGTTAAGTTAGAAAACTCCCCTGAGATATACCAGCTCCCCCTAAGCCAGAATTTGGTTGATTGATAACAATCTTAGGAGATATCAGAACCTTGTTGACTTATCAAAGCTTGAGTTGTTTGAAACTTTTGCATTGAATCATTTAGAGCATGATCTAATTTCAGGCGGTTCTTGAAAGAAGATATTCATATATTTTTCATATTTATATGTTAGAATGTAAGCAATGATATCTAGAGAGTTAGATATGATATGAAAATAAAATACTAATTCTACTCCCCCTTTTTGGCATAATAAAAAATCACACTAAAAACCATATTGATCCAAAACTATACAAGTGAAATAGGCTAGAACAAACAAAACTTTAAAAGATAGAGCCGAAGTGCCTATGGTTGAGAAGGAGGAGGGATTATCTGAAGCAGCTTAGTAAGAAGGTCTTGAATGCTGTTGTTAACTTCGTCTTACTTCTCAAGTCTAGTTCTGACCAATTTTTGTTCATTTTGCATCTCTTCCAAAGTTTTCATCATAAGGGGGAACAATGCAGGGTCAGAACTTTCTGCTGATTCTTTACCGGCAGCACCCTTGTTGGCGGCGGCTTGTTCAATAGCTTCTTTAGATTTCTGTCTCTCACCTTCTTCTCTTGCAGCCATTTTAAGAGCCTCTCTTTCTACAGCTTTCTGAGCTTCTAATCTGATTTCCGCTTCCTTGACAAAATTATCCTTTTCTTAATCATAGAGATTTCTGAGTTTGTCAAACTCACCAGTTACCCATTCATTAAAATTGTTCCAGCAAGTGTCCACATATGAAGGATCAGTGCAAGATTCAGACTCCTCATAAAGCTTCTGAACTCTACTTTCCGTATTAGCCTTGAGACTAGATATAACTTCATCAAGGGTTAGGTTAGGAAGTTAAGAATCAGATGTGCTATAATTAAAGATGGTTTCTTCATCAGAAATTAATTTCTTAGTAGAGGTGTTGTTGGATTCTGAATGAACATTTTCCATGGTATGATCATTAATCTTATCGGGTGACTGTGGATCAGAAGGTTTGGATATGGGTATGGGTTCCGAGGTGGGAATTGGTTCGGAAGTGCTAGTTTCAAGAAGTGGCTGAGTGGTGTTTGTTGGGGTGATTTCTAGAGGGATAACGTTTGCTTCAGATGAGAAAGCAAAAGAGAAGAGTGATTTTATTGCAGTTGTTGTGAAAGTGGTTGATGAGGTGACTAAATCAAGATTTGTTATTGGAATAATTTATGGATTACTTGTAGTGATGGCAGTGGCTTCAGATTTTATGGTTGTTTGAGAATTGGGTTTGAATATGGTAGGAGATAATTTGGATTTTTCAGTGGGAGCTGACACAGTGAATGATTAAGGTTGAATGGATGAAGTTGTGACTGTGGTAGAAGTAAGTGGAGGAGGTGGAGGAATCGGTGAAGTAATAGTCCTAGTATCAAAGCCCGAAAAGGAAGAATGAGAATTAGAAGACTTACTAGTAGGCATAATGAGAATCAGAAGACTTACTAGTATGAGGAGGTGGAGGAATCGATGAAGTATTGTAGAAGACTTCTGAAGGTTTATAGAACCCTCCCAAATCGATTTTCTTGAACTTCTTTTTCTTCTTTTTAGACTTCTTAAGAGACGTTTCACGTGGTCTTTTCAACAAAACAGAAGGAGCATCCTAAAGGTCATCATATGAGAAACTAGATATGTCATGACCTTGAGCTATAAGCATTTTGAAATATTCCTCAAGGGCTGCTAGTGAATCATGTTTGGTGAATAGAGGGAATCTATCAACGACTTTTCTTCTGTCCTTTATACTTTCCCAGTCTGTGGTAATAGTAGGCGTGACCAGAACCTTGTCATTAATGCTCATACTTCTAAGATTTCTTCCATTAAGTGGTTTTCGGACATCCGCCTTAATATCTCCCTACAGATTTAGATTCGATAAATGATCTACAAGACCACTTTCGATAAAAATATCTGAGATGAATCTTCCCAGAGTAGTGTAGGTTTTGGTTTTTGAACTATATCTGGTATCTTTAACTGCATCTCTTAGATATTTGAAGAGAATGGAAGATAGATGCATCAGTACTTCTTTCATTAGATAATACAACATAAACTTTGATCAGTATTCACATAATCAGAGGAACTGGATGCAGGTCTATGATGAGTGCATCCTAGAATAATCTTGAGCCAAACTCTAAGTTTCTTGTGAAGAACTTGATTCTTAGATTTACTTTCTGAATCCTTGGAGAAAATGGCAAGATTGATTTCTTGACTTAGTGTTTTTGATCTATGGTTCATGTTGTAAACTCGTTTTCCTTTTGCATACTCCATTCCAAGTAGATTGGCAATTCATTTCTCGGCGATGACAACCTTCTTGTTGTGGATCCATTGAAAACAAGGGTTTCAGAGAAGAGTGGTTTAAGGGTTAAAGAGGATGAAGTGTGTGTAAATAGTAGCATTGTGTATGTGAGAGAGTGAGAAAAGTGAATATATAAATGAAGAAAAATGAATACAACGTTTTGAAAGACAGGAAAAAGGGAGAATAATAAATAGTGATTATAATTTTTTTTAACCTAATACCAAGACATCCCATCGCTCGAGGTGTCATTTTAACGGGTAGCGTAAAATTCGAAATGAACAGGTGTCTAAGACAAATCATAGCCACACGTTCGAAAATGCACTGTTTAGATGCTCTCAGAGTCAAGAATATCAAGGGGTTTTCTAACTTGAGATACTTCTAAACAAAACACTTTATAACTTTGTGGAAAGATCGTTGAGTCAGAAGAAAATAATAAAAAATATTTGCATAAGTTAGAATCACAATTTTATATAGAGTTAAACACATTAGAAAGGAAATTTCATTTTGGATAGAGTTCCATTTTAAAATTTTCAGAATGAACAGAAACTTATCTTCAGCTAATGGTTTTGTGAAGATATCAGCCCACTGGTGGTTTGTATCTATGAACTCAAAAATAATAACCCTTTTCTGAACGTAGTCTCGAATAAAATGATATTTGATTTCTATTTGTTTGGCTCTAGAGTGTAAAATAGGATTCTTACTTAGGCAAATAGCGGTCGGGTTATCATAGAAGATAGGAATGTTACTCTCATGTATATAAAAATCTTCAAGTTGATTTTTCATCCAGAGCATCTGAGCGCTACAGAGTGATGCTGAGATGTATTCTGCTTCAGCTGTTGATAGTGCAATAGTTTATTGCCTTTTGCTAGCCCATGAGACAAGATTGTTACCTAGAAACTGACAGTTTCCAAAAGTGCTTTTACATTCTAATTTTTCTCTAGCGTAATCTGCATCACAGAAACTTGATAGCTTGTATTCTGATGTTTTCTCATACATCAAGCCAAGGTTAGAAGTTCCTTTCAGATACTTTAGGATTTTTTAACAGTTGTTAAATGAGTTTCCCTTGGATCTGATTGAAATTGAGCACAAATACATCCACTGAATAAAATATCTGGATGAGAAGCAATCATATAAAGAAGAGATCTTATCATACCATGATAGAGGTTCTGACAAACCTTTTTACTTAGTTCATCTTTCTTCCAGAATGCTTGTAGGATGCATGGAAGTTTTTGCTCGTTTGCTATCTGACATATCAAATTTCTTCAGGAGTTCTTTTGTGTACTTACTTTGATGAATGTATGTGACATTTGGATTCTGATTTACTTGAATTCCCATAAAGTACTTTAACTCTTGCATCTGACTTATTTCAAATTATGCTTGCATTAGCTTAGAGAACTTTTGACACACAGATGGATTAGCGTAACCAAAAATTATATCATCTACATAAATTTGGCATATCATAATATCATTTCCAAAGTTCTTACAGAAAAGAGTAGTGTCCACCTGACCTCTGGTAATGTTGTTTTCTAAAAGAAAAGAACTCAATCTTTCATACCAAGCTCTTAGAGCTTGTTTCAGACCATATAAATATTTTTTAAGTTTAAAAAACATGTTCTGGAAACTTTATGTTTTCAAAACCTGGAGGTTGGTGAACAAATACTTCTTCAGAAATGTATCCGTTCAGAAACACTCTTTTGACATCCATTTGATATAAAGTAATATTATGATTAACATCAAAAGAAATTAAAATTCGGATTGATTCTAACTTGGCGACTGGAACAAAGGTTTCATTATAGTCAATACCTTCATATTGATTGTAACCTTGTGCAACCAGTCGTTCCTTATTTCTGACAACTTCTCCTTTCTCAATTAGTTTGTTTCTGAATACCCACTTGGTTCCAATAACATGAGTTCCGTTCGGCTTGGGTACTAGATCCCATACGTCATCTTTGGAGAATTGATTTAGCTTTTCTTGCATTACCAGAATCCACTCATTTTCCTGAAGTGTTTAATCACAAGATATTGGTTCTATCAGAGACACCAATCCCAGAAGCATTTCCTCAGTTTGTTTAAAGGTAGATTTTGTTCTGACAGGTTTAGCTTTATCTCCTATAATCAAGTCTTCAGAGACAGTTTGTCTATTTCTTTGCCTTTTCTGAGTTGGAGGACAATTATTTGCTTCTGAAGTATTTATATTAGCATTCTTTGAGTCTTTATCTTCAGAATATTTTTCCTTTTCTCTTGAGCCTACAAGTGTTATTTCTAAATTTGCCAAATTTTCAATAAGCTTTGACTTTTCTAAGTCAAGTTTATCGTTGAAACGAACATGAATTGATTCTTCCATAATGTGTGTTTCTATATTAAATACTCTGTAGCCCTTAGAGCGTTCAGAATATCCCAACATAATACATTTTTGTAGCTTAGAGTCAAACTTGTTCAGATTCTATTTAGTGTTCAAAATAAAACATGAACATCCGAAAGGATGGAAATAAGAGATGTTGGGTTTTCTTCCCTTACACAATTCATAAGGAGTTTTCTCCAGAATATGTCTAATGGATATTCTATTATGAATATAACACACTGTATTCACAACTTCTGCCCAAAAATGTTTAGCTACATTTATTTTATTGATCATGGTTCTGGCCATTTCTTGCAAGGTCCTATTCTTCCATTCTGCAACTCCATTCTGTTGTGGAGTTCTAGGGCAGGAGAAATCATGGGATATGCCATTAGAATCAAATAACTCTTCAAACTTCTGATTCTCAAACTCACCACCATGATCACTTCTGACTCTAATAATCTTAGAATTAAATTCATTTTGCATTTAGAACAGAAACTAGTAAACACAGAATGTGACTCATTCTTGTACCTTAGGAATTTAAACCATGTCCAATGACTGTAATCATCTATAATGACAAGTCCATACTTCTTACCATTGACAGACGCGGTTTTCACAGGACCATAAAAAGTCAATGTGTAGAAGCTCCAAAGGTCTAGTGGTGGAAACACTATTCTTAGATTTAAAAGATGTTTTTGAAAACATGCCTTTTTGATATCCTTCACAAAGAGCATATGAAGTGAACTTTAGCTTAGGTAAACCTCTAACTAACTCAAGTTTATTTAGCTGAGAAATCCTTCTTAAGCTAATATGACCCGAGTGTCTATGCCACATCCACTACTCTTCGTTAACAAACATTAAGCATTTAACATCTTGGTTTTTAAGATCAGAAAGTTTAATTTTGTAAATGTTGTTTTTCCTCTTTCCAGTGAAGAGAACTGTGTCATCTTTCTGACTTACAGCTTTGCATGTTTTCTGATTAAAGATAATGTCATAACCGTTATCACTTAATTGACTTATGGATAACAAGTTATGCATTAAAATTTCAACAAAAAACACATTAGATATAAAAGGAAGAGATCTGTTACCAATTGTTCCAGATCCTCTGATTCTTCCTTTCTGGTTTCCTCCGAAACCAACGAATCCAGCATCTTTAAGTTCCATGCTTTGGAAAATATGCCTTCTTTCTGTCATGTGTCGCAAGCATCCAAAGTCCAGGTACCATGACTGGTGTCCTAACTCTGCTTCATAGGATATCTGCAACATAAAATATCTTATCTTTTGGTACCTATAATCTTTTGGGTCCTCTTTGATTAGTTTTCCTAGAGTTTCTAATTGCATTGATTTTTCGTGCATTATTAAATCTTTGTGTATGTGCAGGTGTGTACTGATAAGAAAAAGGAGATTTTGGTTTTTCTTCTTTAAGTGAAATTTAATCATCATTATAAGGATCATAACCAATTCCCCTCTTCCCATTATGACTAACACCATAAATCATGGAAGCCATTATGCTTCTATCTATGCTATTGTTTAAGAATTTCTGAAATGCCTTATCATTTTTATATAATATGGTTTCAGAAGTTGGAAAAGCTTTAGAAAGAGTTTCTTCCAGTTTTAAACATTTTTTATTCAGAAAAGTATTTTCTTTTTCTAAGACAAAATTGTCATCTTTTTGTTTAGAAACCTCTTTCTCTAACTTAATGCAATCTTTAACTTCAAATTCATGTGCCTTTTTCAAGTCTTTGAATTTTCGTTGAAGTTTTGGACTACTATTGAGAGATTCAGACAAACATAATTCTAAATCAGCACGAGAAAGTTCAGAAAATACCTCTTTTGAGTCAGACTCAGTTTTTTGTCGTGTCTCTTGTAGATTCCATGAGTGCTACGTTGGCATACTCTTTTTCAGAATCAGATTCTGATACTTCAGAGTCAGAATCATCCCATGTTGTCATGAGTCCTTTCTTTTTGCCTTTGAAAGCATCCTTCTTGAGACTTTATTTTCTAGAGCTTTCGTTATTTAGCTTTGGACATATATTTCTATAGTGTCCTGGCTCATTGCATTCATAGCATGTTATCTCTCTGCTTGCTTTTGTTCTTGAAGATGAATCTGGTCGATCACCTTTGTTTCTAGATCTTCTGAAGTTATTTTGTATATTCTTCCAGAGTTGTTTGACTCTTCTGGAGAGAATGGACAATTCATCATCATCATCAGAATCTTCTTTGTCAAATTCTTCTATTTCTTCTTCCTCAGCTTGGAAGGATTTAATCTTCTCTGACTTCTTCCGTTCTGATCTGGACCTTAGAGTAACAGATTTTCCCTTTTTATGAGGCTCATCTTCCTCTAATTCTATTTTGTGACTTCTTAGCAAGCTGACCAAGTCTTCCAGACTTATTGAGTTCAAATCCTTAGATAGTTTAAGAGTTGTAACCATTGGTCTCCATTTCTTTGGAAGACTTCTTACTATCTTTTTGATGTGGTCAGCCGTGGAGTAACCTTTGTCCAGAACCTTAAGTCCTGCAACTAAGGTTTGAAATCTTGAGAACATGATCTCAATGGTTTCATTATCTTCCATCTTGAAGGCTTCAAATTTCAGGACCAATGTCAGAGATTTTGTTTCTTTAACTTGAGAGTTACCTTCGTGCGTCATTCTCAACGAATCAAAAATATCCTTCGTTGTATCTCTTTTGGTAATTTTTTCATATTCGTTGTAAGATATATCATTTAGAAGGATGGTTCAAGCTTTGGGATGATTTTTAAACTCATGTTTTTTATCATCGTTCATCCTATTTCTGAGAATGGGAATAACAATCGTAGATACAAGTATTTCATAACCATTTGTAACAATATCTCAAAGATCTGCATCATAGCCTGGAAAGAAACTTTGTTTTCTATCTTTCCAATAGTCAAACTTTTCTCCATAAAAAACAAGAGGCTTGGCATTGTAACTATCTCTCTCATTTGTGTTAGCAGCAACCATAAGTTTTTTTCACACTATATCTCTCAACTCAGTTAAGTGTTTGATAAAAAATCAATAACAGACCCGGAGCTCTGATACCATCTGAAGGTAGAGAAAAACTCAAGAAAGGGGGGTTGGAATTGGGTTTTTAACAAAACTTAGTTGTTTGACAACTTTTTAACACAAAGGTTAACAAGATAGAATGAACTGATGGACATAAATACTTTTATCCTGGTTCGCTGTTAACTAAGTTACTCCACTCCACTCTCCAAGGTGATTTCTCCTTCAACAAGGACTTAATCCAATAATCAAGACAACTTACAACAAGTTTGTCTAAGTGTTTAGAAAAATACCTTAGCCCTCTCAAGTCTACAGACTAACACTTAGTCACTTGAGGAAATCAATATCAATAAAGATACAAATAGATTGTTTACAATGTTGCTTCTATAAAGCGGATGAAACAAAAGTTTAAGTTTAGGGATATACATAAATATGAGCAGCAACTCTTGTGTATAAGATAATAGATTTTAGACTGTGCACGTTTCACTTCTCTTTGTGTTGATTGTTAGTTGTTTTTGCAAGAATGATTGATCTTTATTTATAGATGGACGTTGTTGTAAGAGCAAAATTTAGTTCTACATCTGATCTTTGAGTTTTGATGATAACTACGCATGTTATCTAAGAGAACAATTCTGTATGATATGGTTTCTGTCTAGTGTGTGGTTGTTATCAATATGATTATGACTCTGATAAGAAGGCGTGTGACGTCATCAGACTCTGTTATCAACACTCTGGAAAAAAACATATGTGTGTACAAGAGAAAGTCAAGATTCATGTATGTTTCTAATACAACAATTCTAATGAATGTTAGTTTTGGACATTCTAATTGAGACTTTATGAGAAAGGCCTATAAGGATTTCTAATATATGATGTGCTTCTAATGATACAAGTTCTGAAGATGTGGTGTCGGTGAACAAAGCTCTGAAGATTCTGAAGACACAATTTATGAAGATCAAGTTCTGAAGAGTTTTTGAAGACAGTGTTCTGATTAAATGAAGTGTTGAAGACTCTGAAGACAAATAACGTGCTTAATGAAATCTTAAGACTCTGAAGACAAGGTTCTGAAGGAACAGGTTCTGAAGACTCTAAAGATAATACTTCTAAAAGAACAAGTGATGAAGATTCTCAAGATAGATTCTGCTGAACAAAGATCTTGGAATTCTGAAGACTGGGTTTCTGAAGACTACACAAAGAATGACTCTTCTACAACACACTTCATCAAGTTAATATCTGAAGCCTCTAAAGATACTAGAAGACTGAAGATGAGAATGGTTTTGAACTGAATATAATAGTACTGAAACTCTGTAACCTCTACCTCGAAAAGGTGGCGCAGGAGCATCTTTTTGTACAGTGATGTTAACCATTCCTTCATGTGAACGTTGGGATATTGTTGTTGGAATATGTTTCCAAGAATACCCCTCATAGGATTTATTCTCTCCTGCTCTATAAATTGAAGACTTGGAAGCTTGAAGAAATATTGCTCATGGCTTATTGCTTGAAGCATCTGCTGATCATAAAGAGAGAAAGATAAAAAGGTTATTGGTTGATGTTCATACAAAGAATTATTATTCAACACAACAAACAATCAAGATGTAGCAAGCAAAGATGAAGTTGCTACTACAAAGTGTACACAAATGATAATCATGTTAACACCATATGAAACTACTTAAGTGAGACATCAATAAGTGAAGCATAGTAGCTTAGTTGAGCTTGATGGTTGAATTGGAAAAATCATTAAATGCTCAAGAAAGGAGTACAAGATGCTGCAAGCTGAAGCTTAAACGAAGAATGCTCAATGGAGAAGAAGCTGGAGCAGAATGATGAAGAATGCAAAACGATGCAACATGCTAAAGCCATGTGAAACTCATCAAGTGAAACATCAATAAGTGAAGCATAATAACTTAGTTGATCTTGATAGTTAAGCTGGAAGAAGCATTACCTACTCAGAAAGGAGTGCATCAAAAAGAAGCTTAAAGCTCATGATAAGAAACCGCAGTGCTCAATAAGAAAGCTTTTAAGCAATACAGAACTAGTGTGATTTATAATCTCTTAGAGTTTCTGTATTAGAAAGCAAGGAGTTGTTGCTCATAACTTACTAGAAACACTTAGGTGTTATTGTACTTCATTTCTGTAATTAGCTTGTAAGAAGCATATATAGTGCAAAAGAAAATCCTTGAAAAAGGTAATGTTCCTTGAGCGGTCAAATGAAGACCAAAATGCTTGAGAGGGCCAGGTCCTTGTTGAACGGCATGGAGGTTGGTTCCTTGAGCGGTCGAATGAAGACCAAAATGCTTGAGAGGGCCAGGTAATTGTTGAACGGCTTAGAGGTTGATTCCTTGAGCGGTCAAGTGAAGACCATAATGCTTGAGACGGTCTGGTCGTTGTTGAACGACTTGGAGGTTGATTCCTTGAGAGGCGAGTGAAGCCAGGATTCTCAAGAAGGCAATGAAAGGTATCCATTGTGGTTGTAATAATTTTGATGATTAATGTATTAAGTTCTTGGGATAAGGCGAAATCACCTTGAGGGGTGGACTGGAGTAACTTCGTTAACAGTGAACCATGATAAAAATTGTGTTTATTTATATTTATTTACTAGTTAACGTTATTAATTTTAATTCCGTAAAAGGGGACAAAAAATGAAACCCAATTCAAACCCCATTTCTTGTGTTTCTTAACCTTCAATTGGTATCACAACCTGGTTCTGTTATTAATGTTTATCAAACACTTAACCATGTCAGATAAAGATCCGGACGAGCTTTGAGAAAAGCCCTGGTTAATCTCCACCATCTACAGTTTCAGTCTTATACGATGATGAGAAGATTGAGTACTGAAATGACAAACCAGAAAGGTTCATTCTGGATTATGTCACTGATTCTTAGAGTTGGTTGCTAATGACAGCATAACCTTCTCTTATGGTGCTTGCAAGAATATTGTAAGCAAGTTGAAGAATCAGCTGGTAAAAAGATAATAGACTCATCAAATAATTAGAAGAATCTGATGAATGTTATTCTTGGAATACGTTAGTTGAAGACTACGTATCTCATCAAGGTGATGCCTAGACAAGGCTTAAGAAGGATGATTTAAAAAGGATCAACAAGAATCATCAGGAAGTAAGAAATATTGTTTGCTGAAAGTTATTCTTTCTGGGTATGGGATGTTTTCAACAAATAGACTCGGTCTACCGTTGACTTTCTCAGTATTGTTCATTAGGAACTCTTTCATGTGAAAAAAGAGAAAATGCTTGAGTAATGATTTTGAAGCATGAACACTTCAAGATGAAGTATGCTGGAGATGCTAGAAATCTTGTTATCAAGATTTTAAATCATGACTGCAAAATTTAAGATACTGAATGATGATTTCTTCGTCAGGATTCTTGAAGAAGATTATCAGAAGCTTGCTAAGTGAATAAAAGCTTATGGCAACTGATCAAGCATGCAAAAGATCTCTCTAGAAGATAAAGCGGTTTCTTATTCTACAGAAACTAATTCTACTACAGATGAGCATTGGATATGGTTATCAGGATTCTGAATACTTGATTTAGAAACTTCGCAGATTTCTGAAGTGATAAAAAAGAAATATTATCAAGCTGTCAGAAGTTTGGAAGAACAACAAATGCAAGATCAATTTTCTAAGTTCTTGACTTGTGAAGAGAAATGAATTGACATAGACGATTAAGTCATGTCAATTTGAGAATGGTATCTCAGTTGAACAAGCTTAAGATTGGTCAGAATGTCTTCCATAATTTCTTTTCAGAAGCTCCTGATACATAAATGTATCCTTCTGTGTTCACTACTTTTTGAACTCATGTGACTGAGTGAAAGTATGAGCTTAAGAAGCTAATACATGTTTATTCAGAACAGAATATGATTTGAATCTATTATGATGCATATTGGTTAGATTGCTCTAAATATCCAAAGGTTATTGAAGTACCTTCATCAGAAATCAAATCAAGGTCATATTTGATGGTAAGCTTGGAAGTCAGAAACTAAAGCTTAGTTGAAGAATACAAAGCTAGAAGCAATCTTCTCTGAATGAAGTTATAGATAAAAATTAGAATGAAGAAATCAGAAGATGCTCAATCAGAAACCATCACAGTTCACACTCCCTAAGAAAGGATAGATATAAGTTGTCACTTTCTGATGAACTGTTTCTGGTTCATAAGACCAAACCAGTAAGAACAAGATTATCATTCAAACCCTCAAAGGAAATATGTATTGGTTTGATGATCATGATGATATCTACATCTGGTGAAGATTAACATCGGTTAAATGATTAAATTCTGATGATGCAAGAAAATTCCAACAAGTTTCTTTAGCACATAACAACTCAAAGTTTATGTTTAAGCTGGGAACTTTTGGCCTTCTGGAAATGAGCCTTCTTTAAGAAGTCGCTTTCTAAGCTTTCATGAAGACAGAAGATGGATGATTCTAAGGTGAAGACCAGAGATAGAAATTGGTTCTTCTTCAACGATCAAAGATGAAACCAACATCAGAAGAGATGTTCTTACCCTTCAGAATGAAAGCTCAAGAAGTCATGAAGATATTTGTGTTTCTACACAACGCTCAGGATTCCTATGAAGATTGCAGCAGAAAGAAAACAAACGATGGAAGAAGAAATTATTCTAGCGGTCCAGCCAGAAGAACTCATCAATGACTGCAAAAGCCAAATGCTTGATGATTCTGAAGAAGCCTCTACATCAGAAGCTGAGAATCTACGGAAGTATTGAGTAATGTATTTCTAAACTTTACTATTTGTTTTTAAATAGTTTAGAAATCTATTCTTATATTATAGAGAAATACGTTTTAAGAGACTATATCAGGAGGAATTCAATTTCTAAAATCTTTAAGATAATATCCTTGCTAGGGATAATATCTTTTTCAAAATTTCCTTACTGAAATTAGACTTGTTTTCATTTTGCATGTGAACATAGTTCATTATTTAGAATGAAATAAGCATCTCAAAATTTATGCTTCTCGAGAAGAGAAAAATATATTTCTTAAACATGATGCGTAGGAATCGTACTTTTGAAATGAAAATCTTTTGACTGTTGGAAATTAGGGTGTGATTCATTTATTAACCATAATGATATAAAGATTTGGTACATCAACAAATCTTTGTCTTATATGTATCATACCTCATATCTGATGGGACACCTCGGGTAATGAGAATATCTTGGATAAAGGAAATGAAATCATTCACTTTATCTCTTGTCTGAATTTTTGTGTTCATTCCTTTTTTAGTGTCTCCTCTATTTCTCTTTGAACCTAGTATCTGCTTAGGTCTTCTATTTTCATCTTTTATTAGGCGTGTTATCTTATCATTTTAATTTATCTCACCTGCTTGATTTAAGGCGAAATCACCTTGAGGGGTGGACTTGAGTAACTTCGTTAACAGTGAACCAGGATACAAGATAATTGTGTTCATTTATTTTTATTTACTAGTTAACGTTATTAATTTTAATTTCGCAAAAGGGGACGAAAAATGAAACCCAATTCAAACCCTCTTTCTTGTGTTTCTCAACCTTCAGTTATGGCCTTGAGGGGTATAAGCGTAACTTTTCAACCCAGCTGTTGCAACGGTAACATTTGACCCGTGAGAGATAATAGCAGCAAAGTCTCACCATATCCCATGTAGCATTACTGACTGAAAATCAGTTTATATCAATTTAGCCAAGTCTACACGTACGGATACTTCCATCACGCGTTTCTGTCTTCTCCATCTTTTCTGAATACTTTTATCTTGTAAGACCAAAGAATAAAAGAGTGAGTGATATCTGAGTCGTCAGTGTCTTTTTAAAACTTCATAAGTGTTGTCTTCAGAATCTTTAGAATACGTTCAATAGAACCTTGTATTCAGAGTCTTCAGAGTTTAAGCTTCAAAAATGATGTCTTTAGAATCTTCAAAACTTCGTTCAACAGAACCTTGTCTTCAAAGTCTTCATAGTAGTTTATCAGAGCTGGAAGCGAAACTTCTTCTTAGAAGCACATTACTTTCTTTATCTTCAGAGGCATTCAACATTCATCAGAATTGTTGATGTTTCTTCAGAAAATAAGAGGATTCTTTAAGATATGTCTGAGATTCTGATTTGAAATTCTTGAGAGTTATCCAGAATCTGTTTTCACTAAACAACTTCATACTTTAAGAAATTCATTAGAGTACATAATTGTTACATAAAAAATATATGTATTGTTATAATCAAAACTAGAGATTATATGCAGAACCAAAATCTTGTTCTAACAGATAGGTTTCAACACTATTAAATCTAATTGATGAGATTGGAGCTTCGGTAGAACTTGGGAGAGCACCTTGATTTCTTGAACTACATGCAGTAGTAATCTGACCCACTTGGTTCTCTAGGTTTTTGATTCTCACTCCTTGTGCTTGAAATTGATTTTTGGTTTCATGAACGAAGGACTTCAAAATATTTTTCTGCTGGTTATTTCCTTAACTTTTCGTAGCATAATTAGATGCGGAATAACCAGAAGGAATTTATGGTGCTTGAGTTGTTGCTTGAGGATTAAGTTAATTTTGGTTATTACTCCATGAGAAGTTTGGGTAATTGCTCCAACAAGGATTGTAAGTGTTGTTGTAGGGGGTTGTTATACTTGTTGTTACCAACACAGTTAAAAGAAACAGGATTTTCTTAATATTATTCAAATAGATGTGCACCTCCACAGTACACACAGGCAACCACTGATGCGTCAGTAACCACCTTCACAGGCTCAGGATTTATCACTTCAGGGATCATCATATTCTTCATCATCTTGTGAATTTGAGCCACCTGAGCAGCCAGAGTTGTAGTCTCAATGACTTCATGAATTCCAACATATCTCTTTTGAGTTTAGTTAACAATTGCCCTAGTGACAGGCCATTGATATGTGTTGGCAGTAATACTCTAAATCAACTTGTAACCATCTACATAATATTTAGACGAAAGAGCTCCACCATTAGAAGCATCTAACATGTTTCTTGAAGAAGACACCAATCCATTGTAAATTGTTTCAAGTTAAATACAGATTGGAATGTGAAAGCTCTGCTGATTTGAGCAAATTTTTGGAAAAATAGAATGTCAAAAGATATGAAGAAGTCTGATGAAAGAAGACAGGTCAGATATGATGTCCTAATGGATGTCTCGACATCTTGATCTGATATTGCAGGATGTTCCTAAATCTGTTGCAAGATTCAAGGAGAAATCGCAGGAGTGGATTAAGGACATTAGATAGAAAGCCCAAGGAAACTGAAGCCTATAAAAGAAGACTTAGACCTAGGATTTTACATGCCTTAACCTAGTTCTCTTGTGTAAAAATAAGGGTTTAGGGTTTTGAGAGTCGTTGGCTCTCTAGGTTGTAAGTCTCCCTTTGTATCAGTTGATGCATTGTGGCAGATATAGGTGTAGCACAGATCCATAAGCCTTGAGGTATTGGATTGTGTATTGTTCTTGGATGAAGCTTTTAAGCAAATCTGAGTTAGCTTGTTTGTCAAGTATGCTTGACAAAATTCTGTATTGACAGGGATGATGTAGATATCACAGGGCGTGATTAAGGGAAGTGAGTGGGGTATCTCGTATCAAAGAGGTTGTTCTTTGATAAAGTCTTCAATGGGTAGAGATTAGGATATAAAGTTGTAAACGGGGGAGTTTAGCTTTGTAACAATTCTACAGATAGTGGAGTCTTCTTCCTGGATTGGTATCCCCCAGATGTAGGTGAATTGCACCGAACTGGGTTAACAATTACTATGTTCTTTATTATTCTGTAGATTTACTTTTCTGTTAGGGTTCATGATAAACATGTTGGAACAGATGTCGTAACATCTGTGATGTTGTAGTTCTGATATGCAAGGTATCAGTCTGCTGTTTTGTTCCTTGTTTAAATGTTTATGTAGAACAATGTCTTGACATGTGTTAGAACATCTGCTGTATGCTATGCCAGAATTTCAATTGGTATCAGAGCAGGCTCTTGACAAGTTCTTGCTCTAGGAGTTTGATAAATTATTGATCGGCTAGGTTGTCAAAGATACTTGAGATTTCTCTCAAGTCCACTCATAAAGGCGTCTCAGTCGTGTAGGAGTCTTCTAGTTATTCTTCTGACTAGAAGGTGTTTCTATGAAACACAACCTGAAGAAAGTGAAGGTGATTTATTTTCACTATCCAAAAACAACAAGGAATGATTCATCTTTCTTAACCCTAAGGGTGGATCCAATCTGATTGGAGTTCTTAGAATCGTTGAGGTAAATAGGATTCGTTAAGAGAGAATCTTAATTACTTGAGTCAAGGGTGGCAGCCTTGGTATCTCAACACTGTTTGCCAAAGAAGATACTTGCAAAAGATTGAATACTTTATAAGTGTTTATGAAGTGATCTGGTGGAGCTTAGCTACAACAGTGAAGAAGGGTATCGGACAAGGATTTAAGATCATTTGCTATTTGTGGAATTCACAAGTATTTAATTGATTATCTTTGAAAGTCAAGATTGCTGATGTTCAACTAGATGTTGGAACATCTCATCATCAAAGTTTGTGCAGAATCATGGGAGGGGTACTGCATACACTTTAGCATCAGTTTTGATCTTGGGTGTTGACCTAAGAATTGGCTTCAGTCTGGTGTGACAGAAGCATGTGATCTCTGGAGAGTTTCCTGGCACGAAACTGGTATGGACTTTGGTGCTGTTGAAGATGAAGATGAAGGCATCATAATCTTGATGGTTATTTCTTGGATCAGTTTATTTCTGATCTAGGAGGAATGAAGTGCTGGTGTTAGCACAACTTGGATTAGTTTATTTCTGATCTAGGTATTTGGGAGCATATGATCTTTCTCAGTTTGAAGGTCAAGGTTAAGTGGCAGTTATCTCTGACTTTCTACGGACTGCTTTACTAAGAAAAGTGGCATTCTTTGGTATAGCTATGGTGTAGTCTAGGACTACTTTATCTTCTGAAGATTCAGACGTGGCAGGTGTGAAGTCTTAGGATTTTCAAAGCAGATAGTTTTTCATCAAGGTGGGAGCTTGTATGGAATATTTGTGATAAGTCTAAGCAGGATGGAGGTTATCTACTCAAACTTGGTTGTAGAATCAAGTCAATGAGAGCATGTAACTCTTGTTCTTTTAAAGGGAGGAGGTTCTTCTAAGTGGCAGAAGGAGGAGCAGAATTCAGCAGCTGGATGTCGTATCAGAATGTTCTGACATCTAGCTTAACATCAGAGTCTCAGCTGGTGATGTGGCATATCAGCTTAAGATAAGGTGATCTACAGGAGAATGGAAATTATGGATGCTTCAAAAAGGTCTATCTCATGCAGTTTGCGGGAGTTATGGTTCACTACAAGGAAACACTGTTTTAGCGTCGGCCAGAAGCCCTAGCTAACAACAAAAAACCCGACGCTACAAGGGGTTAGCGTCGGCTTAGTGTGGGGGTCGGGGCAGACTTTCCATAGCTGGAAGTTAGTTGCATTTAGCGTCGGCTTTTGCGTGACACTAGTGTAGCGTCGACTTTTGTGTACACTAAAGAATCACTAATTGATGACCCTAACCACGCAGCTAATTACTGAGTTAGCGTCGGTTTTAACCGACTCTAAGGAATGTCAGTTGTCATTTTTTGATTGAGTTGGCTGTCACCAAGGTTTTGCACGTTAATATGTAGCGTCGGCCTCGTGGCCGCCACTAGTAGGTTTAGAATACATATTATATTACAGTAGCGTCGGCCTCGTGGCTGACACTAGTAGATTTAGACAGCAGATTATTTTATGATAGCGTCGGCCCCGTAACCGCCACTATTAGATTTAGATAGCATACTATTACATTAACGTCGGCCCCGTGGCCGCCACTAGTAGATTTAGTCAGCAGATTATATTATCGTAGCGTCGGTGTCGTGGCCGACACTAGTAGATTTAGACAGCTGATTATTTTATTATAGCGTCGGTCCCGTGGCCGCCGCTAGTAGATTTAGTTAACAGATTATATTACCGTAGCGTCGGTGTCGTTGCCGACACTACTGGATTTAATCATCAGGGTTTTGATTTGGTTGATAATAACCTGTTTTGATCAAAACCTCTGCTTTATACAATCGACTGGAGCAGTGAACCACTCAAACAACCCACAATGACTCTTAGAAACATGATTTGGTTGATTGTAACCTGTTCTGATCAAAACCTGTTTATTATTAATTCAATCCAACAGAGTTTTCCCAATTGTCAAACCTAATGCATGGATTCATAGCAAACTTCGTAGCTCATAACTCCAACAAACCAATGGCATTTCAAAAAAGATTCATCAATCCACAATTCAGGTGATCCAAAACAAATTTACTTAAAAATACATAATCTCAATACACCAACATCAAAAACTAATGAGTTCTAAAATACACCAACATCAAAATACTAATGAGTTCCTATCATACCCCAAATTTTGACCACTTAGATTTCCCATCATTGTGAAAATCATCATCACAATATGGATGAACCATCATGCCTCGCCAGTCTCCCCAAAGATGGGCGAGCATTCACTACTATAAAAAATTAGGGTTTCAAGCCCTCTCTGAGCTTTAGACAAAGGATTAATCAAGAATTGACATGATCTTAAACTTGTCTAAACCTCTCAAACATCCACAATGGATCAAGAGGACTCCCACAGCAAGAATCAAGCACAAGGCTGCAACATTCCAAGTGGATTAAGCCTCAAGATCGCCAGTGTCACCAAATTAGGGTTTGGTCGACCAGGGCCTCCAGATGGAAATTTTCCTCTGGACCCAAGATACTCCATGGAACCTCATGGACCCAATCATCAAGTCAATTTAGCCTCAGGGGATGCATTCACTAAAAAAATCAGGAATTAGGGTTTCTTGACCTAATTCACCCCTAAGTTGACTTTTGGGACAAATCATGAGCCAAGACCTCAAGACATGATTTGAGGGTCTCTAATAAACCACATTGATCCATTTGCAACAATGGATTGATCCAAGAAGCTTGATCAACAAGTTTTAAGTTCATCAGAACTACATTTAGGGTTTCGCGGAAAAAGTCAATTGTGCCTTTGACTTTTGACCAAGACATACTCCCAAACCTTGGGACATGATTCAATACACCCTATAACACCTATGAAATCAATCAATCAAGTTTGATTTAGGTCAAGGACTTGATTTCATAGAGGATCGCACAGTTTGGAATTCATCTGACAAAAAGTCAACTGTGCACAAAAGTCAACTTTGACTTTTTGAGATTTTTCACAATTATGGTTCTTTAACCCTAAAATGATGTTAATGTGTGATTTGGATCATCATTCATCAAGAAAAATCAAGAAAAGTGGGATAACTTGTAAAAGGGGTAACCATAAAAACTTAGAAAATTTTCTAAGTTATGGAACAAAGTGGCTAGGGTACCAACTTTGGAGGATTATAACTCCTAAACCACAAGGCCATCTTTCCCCATTCAAAGCTGGATTAAAGCTCTCCTGGCCCTCTACAAAAGCTTCAAACACAACTCATTCCAGTTCCTCATGGATTTTAAGTTATGGAATGATCAAAATCACCAAAAATGAAAATGTCACTTTTTTCCAACACTTAGTGAAATTTTCACTAAGTCAGAATCTGCCTTCACTTTTTTCCAAATGTAGGGGTATTTTCCACTTGGATCCAAAAAGTATCAAAACCAACTATGATCAAACAGTTGTTGTATCATATGAGAGAGCTTTCCAAAATGGCCAAGAACTCCATCAAATTCCACTTGAGCCATGAGATATGACAATGGCAATATGCCTTGCTGAAAACTGTCAAAGCAAGGCAGATTTGTGCATTTTGCTCGATTTGCAAAATTTGTGCAAATGACAAACACATTTATCCATCTGAACACCTCAAGGGGAGACCAAGGAGGGACAAACACTAATCCATAAGCCTCCCAAGTCTTTGGAACCAAAAGTAGCATGCCAAACCTAGAAATGCCTAAAAGAGGGACAAGACTCCAATTTTGGTTTTGAGCATTTAATGGATGCACCAAGGTGGCATGGACTGAGCCCTTCCCAACTGAATTCAGTCAAGACTTATCCAAGACCAAGGGAACCAACAGCCGGTGCCCTAACCTCTAGTCAATGGCTAGAGGAGACTTGGATTCTCATTGATCAACATTTGCCAAACTTCTGCAGCAGTTGCCATTCACTATTGATTGCAAAACAAACTTGCTCCACTATAAATAGAGCTTATTTGTGATCAATTTGAGTACACCAAAGCCATCAAACAGATGCTTTCCTCAAAATCTCCTTCTCACTTCCAATTTTGCCTTCTAAGGCAAGTCACTATCGGGTTTTGAGTTTGAGAGTCATTCCAACCAAACCAATCACACACACACACCTCATAAACATAATATAGAAGTGATCCAAACACTTAAACAACATTTGGAACACTGATTTCACAAAATCACCAGCCAACTGTTCAAGGTTTTAACCAAGTTGCAGTTGGGATACCATCTTCAGTTCCAGCTTGTTTCAAACCATTCCAAGCACTCAGGCACATCACTTGGCACCTAGGGAAGCTATCCAAATCATTGGAACCTAGCAGTAACACCTCTAACATAAAACACGATCACCAGCTGCAAAAGGTAAGCATGAGCTCTTCTAACTCTATGATCCATGCATTTTTTGCTGCACAATAATTTGGCCATATGTTCATAATCATGCATGGAGTGTTTTCCCTCAATCAATTGCTTTGTTTGAATCGTGTATGGAATTTCTAAACCTTCATGCAAATTTTAGGGTTCTTGAGGTTTCTCTTTGATTTCTTATTCCATGCTTAAAATAAATGAAATTAAAGACCATAGACATGATCGTGAGGTGAAAACGAGCAGATTGATATGTAGATTGCATGATATAATCAAGTATTCAGTGAGATTGGATAGAAAATGCAAATCTGCAGAAACAAAGGGTGGCGCGTGTTCTTGCCATGTTCTTGGCGCCTTTTTTGAAAATTCAAATATTTGAATTTTGTGATTTTATTTAATTGATTCAAAAATTAATTTCTCTCTGAGTTTTAATGATTTTGAGTTGATTCTTTTTTTAATAATTCACAAAAATGTTAAAATATTTTATTTTACCAAAAAATCCCAAAAATGTTATTTACTTCATATATTTGATATTTTTCCAAAGAATTAATGTTTTATTTGTTTTTAACATTTGAAATATTTTTTCTCCCTTGATTTTCCAAACTTAATTGGTCTCCAATTATTTTGTGGGTATAAACATGATTTTTCAAACATTAATCCAAGATCACAATTTGTTTTTCACACATGTTTAACAATTTTGATCATTTTAATTGAATTTTTATTCAATTATAATACATTTTGAAAAATAAATTAGGGTTTGATCAATTCAACCCTCATATTTTCTTTTAAAAAACACTTTTGGGCCTCTAATAGAGTGTAAGACCCATCCCTTTGTAGATAAAACCTTTTGGGCCTCAGTGCATTGTATAAGTCCCGATACGCTAATGAAATCTTGGCGCGATCGTCATTTTTCACAAACAACTTTTTTTGGGCCTCTCCTTGAGTTGTAAGCCCCATCTTTTCTTTTAAAATCATTTTTGGGCCTCTAATAGAGTGTAAAACCCAACCCCCTTTTAACCAAAACTTTTTAGGCCTCAGTGCATTGTATAAGTCCCGATGCGTTAAAAGAAATCTCGGCATAATCGCCAGTTCAAAAATCAAACCATCTGGGCCTACCCTCGTGTTATAAGCCCTATTCCTTTTCTTTAATCACCTTTGGGCCTCTAAGAGAGTGTAAGACCCATCCCTTTGTACAGAAAACTTTTCTGGGCCTCAGTCACTTATATAAGTCCCCGTACAAAACAACAGTGCAATCACTGATAAAACTCTTTGGGCCTCTCCTTGAGCTGTAAGCCCCAACAATCTTTTCAAAGCACTTTCTCCTTTGATTTAGAATATAATATTGTTATCAAAGCTTTCTTTGTTGAACAACTAACAAAACAGCATGGAAGCTCTACAACCAAGTAAGTGTTTACCCGCTTTCTTTATCCGCTTTCATATATATATATATATATATATATATATATATAACTGTATTGTGGGGCTGCTCACTTTAAGTCTTCTTTCACAAACTTTTATATACTTGTCAAATATCAACTGTGTAATACTAGTATAGTTATTTAGAGTTTTCCCCGACAACTACGTATAGAACTAGGTAAAGCCTGTTGGTCACTCTTAAATACAAACAAAACTAGATCCCCATAGGATTACCAAACACAATATTCCCTCCTCTTAGGGTTAAACAATATGGAGACGTGAAAGGCAGCATTCTCGGTGAACCCTTTCTCAGACTGTCACTCTTAGAAATTGTCAAAGAAACTCTACTCCCCAGAGTTGATCTATTCTCCGTGAATAGCATCTCTTGAGTTTCTTCCAAATTCTCAGACTTTCCTGGCTTGATCTATTCACGGTGAATAACATGTCTTGAACTTCTCGGGGTTTGGGGACCCACAGGCTTCCTAAAAGCATCCCCGCCTCCTCTTGGGCGTTGTACAAGGACCCTTCGGCTTCTTAAAAGCTCTCATGCCTTCTCTTGGGCTTACTACAAGGACCCAGAGATCTCTACAGGTATAGGAACAAAACCTAGTCATCAATTTGCTAGAGCTGTCTTTCTGAGTCAAGTATCAGATCTGTTAATGGGTTGACCTTCATCCCTTAACATACCAGCCTTCTCTTGGGCATCATACAAAGATCACTCACTATCTGAGAATCGATTTCTCAAAACACCAGTAGACTTGGACAGTCTCAATACCCTTTGGATTTTCCATTTCCTTAAAGAACAGGAAATATCCCTGATCCTCTGATCAATACCAAAGCACAACAATACCTTTCATCTTTCCTTCATAAGAACTGATTTTCTCTTTTATCCAACATACTGGACCTGTCACTAAACTGAAATAGTCACCAGCACAGTCAGCCTTCTCTTGGGCTTTGTACAAATGATTCTCCCTAGCGGTGCTAACCTTTTCAAACTCTCTTGTTGAGTCAGTCTTTAGCCTCTATCTCGGGCTTTGTACGAGATACCAAAAACACTCTCTTGTTGAGTATAAAAGACTCTCTTGTTGAGTCAGACCTCTTTAGCCTCCATCTCGGGCTTCGTACGAGATAGAAAACACTCTCTTATTGAGTATAAAAGACTCTCTTATTGAGTCAAACAACCTCCAGACTCTCTTGTTGAGTCAATCACCTGTCAAAAAGACTCTCTTGTTGAGTCACTTCCCTTTTAGCCTCCATCTCGGGCTTCGTACGAGATAGAAAAAACTCTCTTGTTGAGTATAAAAGACTCTCTTGTTGAGTCAGGCCTCTTTAGCCTCTATCTCGGGCTTCGTACGAGATACTAAAACACTCTCTTGTTGAGTATAAAAGACCCTCTTGTTGAGTCAATCTCCCTTTAGCCTCTATCTCGGGCTTCGTACGAGACATCAAATCACTCCCTTGTTAGTATAAAAGACTCTCTTGGTAAGTCAAACCTTTTTAGCCTCCGTCTTAGGCTTCATATAAGACAGATAAAAAACTCTCTTGTTGAGTTAGTCACTTGTTAGCACCTGTAACGCCCCGTTTTGTCCGATTTATTTAATCGGGTCGATTTAATTATTTTTGTTTTTATATTATTTTATTCTTGATTTTTATTTGACAATATATTATTTTTCATAGTTATAATGTTTTATCACGTTTTGAGAGCGTTTGCGAGATATTTGAGCCGAGGGGTAAAATGGTCATTTTGGAGGTTAGATATTTTGTTAGAAATAGATATTTTTATATAAGTAGAATTAGAGGGGAAAGAAAAGAGAGAAAAATATAGTATAGAAAAGAAGAGAAAGAGAAAGGGAAACGTGGGAAAAGAGAAGAGAAGGAGAAAACATGGATTCATCATCTTCTTCAAACTCCTCTTCGATTAATCGGGTAAGGGTGAGAAGTTTCGATTATATTTCGATTGTATATGTATATGTATGTGTTGTTTGTGTTTGTTTGGTTGAAATATATACTTTTCCTTATTGGTTGGATTGAAGAACAAATGTGTAAATCGATGTTTTAATGGTTAGAATTTGGAATAGATTGTGTAGAATAGCCGAGTAATGTTTGGGTTTAATCGGGAATACTCGTTGGTATGATTTAGGGAGTTTTGGAGTGAGTTACATAGTTTGTGAGAGTTAGGGCAATAATGATGAAATGGTGAGAAATCGATGTTTTCACGGTTGGAATGGAGAATAAATTGCGTAGTATAGTCGGGTGATGATATGATTTACTCGGGTAAACTTGTTGGTATGTTTCCATAGGTGTTGATTGAGTGTTGGGGGTGTGAATGTATTGATAAAACTATGTTTCAAAATATTTCAAAAATGGAAAATGTGTTGGTTGGCTTTGTAATGGTGAAAATATTGTAGTATTTCGAATTCTGAGACCGGGGCTTTTTACGGAATCGAAATCGGAGGTCCAGAAGGCATTTAACGGTCGAAAACTGAATTTTTGGCAAAATCTGCGCATTCATGCGCTAACCCCCAGATTTATACGCTAACCCGGGCAAAATTTCCAGGATCATGCACTGACCCCCAGCCTCATGCGTCGACGCATGATCACAAAATTTTCCAAAATGTCCGATTTTGTTTTCTTCATAACTTTTGAACCGTAAGTCCGTTTTGACCTCCGTTCGAAGCGTTGGAAAGCTAATGAAATATTCTTTCTATTAAAAATGGTTTAGAGGACAATAGATGTTTTATTTAAGTTGTGGGTTTGTGAGAGTATGGTGTTGTCGGATTTTTACTATCGTAATTGTGTGCGATTGATGTGTTATCATGCTATATGCTTTTGATATGTAACGTGTAGCTTGTGTGCTGTTATATGATGTGAATATACCTGATGGAATATTGTGATGATGGTTGGTGGCCTTATGGTAAATATGTGCATTGTTTTGATTAGACCTCGATGCGTGATTAATGATGTTGTTGTGTGGTGAAATACATTGCTTGATTGAATATCAATGTATATTGTTATGATGTATTGTGGGTAGCCTTTGTGGTGTGAATCCCTTGTGGAAGTAATTGTGATTGTATGATTGTGGTGGTTTGTGATGAAATGCATTGTTTATGTGAAATTTAATGTATGTTGTGTGGTGGCTTTTATGGTTTGAAATGCATTGTTTGAATTGTTTTCAATGCATGAATATGACGATGAGGTAATTCAAATTGTTGATTATGAAGATGCATTTGATTGTCATGAGTCCTTGTATGCCAAGCATCATGATATGCATCTTTTGATGTCGTGTGCCCTAGTGGGTGTGAGCGACGAAACGATTCCAGAGGGAATCCACTATAACATCGTGCGCCTTATACAAAGAGGACTGAAAGCGGTGATTATAGACGATCGTGCGCCTTATACAAAGAGGACCGAAAGTGATCGGATTGTGCGCCTTATACAAAGAGGACTGAAAGCGATCCATAAACGTCGTGCGCCTTATACAAAGAGGACTGAAAGCGACGGGGAACATCGTTTGCCCGACGGGGAGTTACACTATGTAACAAGCGATGATTCCAATAGTTCATGAGTGAACTGGTGATGAGATTGATGGATGGATGATACCGCATTGCATTTGCATAGAGTCGTTGTGTCGGTCTCTTTGCATTTGCATAAATCATGAATGGATTGATTATGTGTGGAAAATCATGAATGGATTGATTATGTGTGGAAAATCATGAATGGATTGATAATGTGTGGAAAATTGTGAATTGATTTATTATGTGTTGAGATTGTGATAGCATTGGTGAATTGATGTGCATATGGGATAAATGCATTGGTTGTGGATAATATGTTTTATGTATAGCCATATGCTAGGTGTTGTGGAGATGTGGTGCATTACCATGATGGTATTAATTCTATATGGTATGTTATTTGTGAATATCCGTGATGTGGTGGTGTGTTTCCATATGTGTCAACTTTGAGATGCATTATGTGTGAATATGTGATTATGTTAGTATAATCGATATATGTTATGTATTTGTGGCATGTTATATGTATTAGCATGTGATGCTTATGGTGAGAATAACTATGCAAGTGAACTTTTATGTGTTTGCATATTATTATGCAATCTTGATTTAGTTGTTATTTCTCACCCTTCTGCTGTGGTTTTTTGCTCTATGAGGCAATTGCAGATTAGTGTCTTGGAGGCTTTTGAGAAGTTTAGTTCTCCATCCTTGTGTTGGTTTGTCTACTCTGATACGTAGCACGGGAGTCGGGGAACGCTTTTGTGATATATATGTATACATTTGTTGAATATACTTCGTATTACTTTTGTATGTATATTTTGATGTTGTAAAACCATGTATTTAGTAAAGCAAGTCAGTTATGGATCTTTCCGCTTTATTCCATAATTGAGCTTTTCCTTTTGTTGGAAATAGCTTCCCCTTCGAGGGTATTCTATTTTGTGTTATGTATCAAATTTACGAGCAGGGATTGTATTTTCTTTCTATTGTTGTGGCATCCTTATTTTTGTTGGAAAAATAAATTTTTTGTTACTCTGATTTATTTATGTATTATTTGTTCGCGATGGGAATTGGGGTGTTACAATAGACGTATCAGAGCAGGTCGGTCTGTCCGGCCAAGTTGTTGAGTCAGTTGGTGTGACAGTTGAATACTGTCGTTGTTGTTTGTTCCTTAGTATGTGATATGTGTGTGAAGCACTGTCAGTACTTTTTTGTTTTCTAATCCTTTGTCTTCAGGATTGAGAATGAGATAAGTGGGGGAGAAGCTTGTGCTTCTCTAAGTTGCTTCAGGTGTGGAGCATTGGCTCGGTGTGCCGTTGGTTGCAAGCGTGTAAGTGTTGTTTGAACATTGTGGTTCCCGTTTCCGGCGGGAATGCGGAGGTAAGCTTTATGTCAACTAAGGATTTGTGCCTTAGGTAGTTTGTGCACAAGGTGCAAGAAATGCTATTATAGTTTGGTAAAGAAGGTTTATGCCCCATCATGATTATCCGCTGTCTATTGACAAATTGAGGAACTGATCACCCTTAATCTCTTGTTGATAGCAGACGGGAATTATGTTGGATGGAATAGACGTATCTTTCCGGCTTTGATAGTGTGTGCAATGAATTGTTGGAATTAAGAAAATGATTACGGATTATTTTGTTGAGTCGATGAAGATTCTAATATCGGAAGATGAGGCGGATTAGAGGCTTTAGTATGTTGGTCCAGTTGGGAAGTCATTGAGAGAGAACGATTGGGTATCGTTAATGGTTGTTCTCAGAGAGTAGAGTGTGAACTCAAATTTGACGAAGGTGAGGATTTGAGGTTTGGATCTGCTAAGTAAGTAGAAGAATTTTTAGGGAGTGAAACTCAGACGTTTGCCATGTTTGTGATGATAGTGTCCTGGAAATTGGCAGGAAAGCCACAGTGATGGGACGTTAGTTGTGCATGGTTTTCAGATGTGTTTTTGGATGAAACATTAGTGTGTCGACTTGAAGAAGTCCAGCATGGTTGGTAAGGAAAAGGATGATAGCATGAGGTTGTGTGTTAATTAGTGAGTAGTATGGAAACTTGCGGTCGTGTTCGAGATAACTTGAGTTTTGAATTGTGATGAATTGCGAATGAATTGAAGTTCCTTGATGGTATTACTTTTGTTATGGGTTGAGATCTCGTGTCAGCAGAAACCTTGAGTGAGTTGGAACCCCGTAAGAAGAATTGATATGGAAGGTGGTAACCAGAGATTGTTAAGCTAATTTGGATAAATTGTTTCGAGCTCAGAATGAATTTTGAAGGTTGTATATGTTATGGTTGTGGAGTATATGAATCGTATCTTCCATACTTGTTTGGATAAGTTTATGGTGATGTTTATTGGATGATATTCTGATTTATTTTAAATGAAAGGATGAGTATGTAGAGTATTTGAGGATTGAGTTACAAGGGTTGAAAGAGAGTGAGCTTTATGCTAAATTATCGAAGTGAGAATTTTGATTGAAAGAGGTTAGTTCTCTTGGATATGTTATTTCGGATGAGAGTATGGGTAATAGATCCATCAGAAATAGATGCAGTTCTACATTGAGAGACTCCGAAGTTGGTTAAGGAGATTAGAAACTTTTGGGCTCAGTTGGTTGTTACTGCAGGCTATGGAAGACTTTCCTAAGTTCGTACTTCTGTTATCTCAGTTGACTTGCAAAGGGTGAGTCGGTTGTTTTGGATGTTCGTTGTAAGGAAAGTTTCAGAGAGCTAAAGTAGAAGTTGTCTACGGCTCCAGATTTGATACTGCGTGATCCTAATAAACCGTTGGCGAGGTATTGCGAGGTGTCTTTTATGAGTTTAGGCGGTGTGTTAATGCAAGGGGGTAAAGTGGTGGCTTATGCTTACGACAATTGAGGGTTCATAAAAGGATCTATACTATTCAGGAATTGGAATGGGTTGCGGTTGTATTGTGTTGGAATATTTGGAGGTATTATTTTTATGGTTCTGGGTTCGAAGTGTTTAGTAATCACAAGAATATTGAGTACCTGTTTGGTCGGGAGGAATAGAGTATGAGACAACGAGGATGGTTAGAATTCGTGACGAGTTATGAATTTGGCTTGGAGTACCCTTCGGGAAAATCGGACGTAGTGCCTGATGAGTTAAGTTGAAAGTCTTTATATATGTCTATTTTGATGGTCAGAGAATTAGAATTATTTGAGCAGTTCAGAGACTTGGGTCTGGTGTGTGAGATAACTCAGTGGAGTGTGAGGTTGGGTATATTAAAGTGAACAGTGATTTTTGGCGAATATGAAAAAGATTTAGACTTTGGACGTGGAATTGATAGTTTTGATGGTTTCAAAGTAATCAGAGTGCGCAGCGGAAGCGTGATGTGGCACATTTCGTATATGCGTGTGTGACTTGATAGAGTTCAAAGGTTGAACAGTGGGAAACGGTAGGAATGATGAGACCGTGGGATGTTCTATAATGGAAGTGATAAGTGGAAGGTTTCAATATTAATCAGGTACTAATATGTAGATGGATGTTTGGGTTATATGTTCGGTTGGTGAATCGTAGCATTGCTGTAATATTGTTGTGTGACAAGGATGTTTGGTATCCTGGTTTAGTCGAGGTAGTTGAAACGATGTTGTGTCTTGGAACCTTATGTTCTTGTTTGTGTGGTTGTCTCGTTTCCATGGTGATGGGTCGAGTGCGAGTGGCTAATTTCTTTGTGGGGAATTAGGGGAGTGTTACCTTTGGTGAGGGTAATGATCTTGTTGTGTTCTAGTTCAAGAGTGAACCTGTGTGTTAGTAACTTGTGTATTCTTTGAGTCGTGAGTTGGTCGTCAAGTGCATTGTATGGGCTTTGCATCTTGTCGTTGTAGTTGTCGTTGTTGTAGCTGCTGTTAGCAAGGTGGTTTGTCAGTTTATGTTATTCGTGGTGTGCCTTTTTTGGCATGAGAGTGGGTTAGTCGGATGCGAGAATCGTATCCGGATTTGTTCGTATCAGTATATTTTCGAGGACGAAAATTTCTAAGTGGGGGAGATTTGTAACGCCCCGTTTTGTCCGATTTATTTAATCGAGTCAATTTAATTATTTTTGTTTTTATATTATTTTATTCTTGACTTTTATTTGACAATATATTATTTTTCATCGTTATTATGTTTTATCGCGTTTTGAGAGCGTTTGCGAGATATTTGAGCTGAGGGGTAAAATGGTCATTTTGGAGGTTAGATATTTTGTTAGAAATAGATATTTTTATATAAGTAGAATTGGAGGGGAAAGAAAAGAGAGAAAAAGATAGTATATAAAAGAAGAGAAAGAGAAAGGGTAACGTGGGAAAAGAGAAGAGAATGAGAAAACATGGATTCATCATCTTCTTCAAACTCCTCTTCGATTAATCGGGTAAGGGTGAGAAGTTTCGATTATATTTCGATTGTATATGTATATGTATGTGTTGTTTGTGTTTGTTTGGTTGAAATATATACTTTTCCTTATTGGTTGGATTGAAAAACAAATGTGTAAATCGATGTTTTAACAGTTAGAATTTGGAATAGATTGTGTAGAATAGCCGAGTAATGTTTGGGTTTAATCGGGAATACTCGTTGGTATGATTTAGGGAGTTTTGGAGTGAGTTACATAGTTTGTGAGAGTTAGGGCAATAATGATGAAATGGTGAGAAATCGATGTTTTCACGGTTTGAATGGGGAATAAATTGCGTAGTATAGTCGGGTGATGATTTGATTTACTCGGGTAAACTTGTTGGTATGTTTCCATAGGTGTTGATTGAGTGTTGGGGGTGTGAATGTATTGATAAAACTATGTTTCAAAATATTTCAAAAATGGAAAATGTGTTGGATGGCTTTGTAATGGTGAAAATATTGTAGTATTTCGAATTCTGAGACTGGGGCTTTTTACGGAATCGAAATCGGAGGTCCGGAAGGCATTTAACGGTCGAAAACTGAATTTTTGCCAAAATCTGCGCATTCATGCGCTAACCCCCAGATTTATGCGCTAACCCGGGCGAAAATTCCAGGATCATGCGCTGACCCCCAGCCTCATGCGTCAACGCATGATCACAAAATTTTCCAAAATGTCCGATTTTGTTTTCTTCATAACTTTTGAACCGTACGTCCGTTTTAACCCCCGTTCGAAGCGTTGGAAAGCTAATGAAATATTATTTCTATTAAAAATGGTTTGGAGGGCAGTAGATGATTTATTTAAGTCGTGATTTTGTGAGAGTGTGGTGTTGTCGGATTTTTACTATCGAATTGTGTGTGATTGATGTGTTATCATGCTATATGCTTTTGATATGTAACGTGTAGCTTGTATGCTGTTATATGATGTGAATATACCTGATGGAATATTGTGATGATGGTTGGTGGCCTTATGGCAAATATGTGCATTGTTTTGGATTAGACCTCGATGCGTGATTAATGATGTTGTTGTGTGATGAAATACATTGGTTGATTGAATATCAATGTATGTTGTTATGATGTATTGTGGGTAGCCTTTGTGGTGTGAATCCCTTGTGGAAGTAATTGTGATTGTATGATTGTGGTGGTTTGTGTTGAAATGCATTGTTTATGTGAAATTCAAGGTATGTTGTGTGGTGGCCTTTATGGTTTGAAATGCATTGTTTGAATTGTTTTCAATGCATGAATATGACAATGAGGTAATTCATATTGTTGATTATGAAGATACATTTGATTGTCATGAGTCCTTGTATGCCAAGCATCATGATATGCATCTTGTGATGTCGTGTGCCCTAGTGGGTGTGAGCGACGAAACGATTCCAGAGGGAATCCGCTATGACATCGTGCGCCTTATACAAAGAGGACTGAAAGCGATTATTATAGACGATCGTGGACCTTATACAAAGAGGACCGAAAGCGATCGGATCATGCGCCTTATACAAAGAGGACTAAAAGCGATCCATAAACGTCGTGCGCCTTATACAAAGAGGACTGAAAGCGACGGGGAACATCGTTTTCCCGACGGGGAGTTACACTAAGTAACAAGCGATGATTCCAATAGTTCCTGAGTGAACTAGTGATGAGATTGATGGATGGATGGTACCGCATTGCATTTGTATAGAGTCGTTGTATCAGTCTCTTTGCATTTGCATAAATCATGAATGGATTGATTATGTGTGGAAAATCATGAATGGATTGATTATGTGTGGAAAATCATGAATGGATTGATTACGTGTGGAAAATTGTGAATTGATTTATTATGTGTTGAGATTGTGATAGCATTGGTGAATTGATGTGCATATGTGATAAATGCATTGGTTGTGGATAATATGTTTTATATATAGCCATATGCTAGGTGTTGTGGAGATGTGGTGCATTACCATTTGTATTAATTCTATATGGTATGTTATATGTGAATATCCGTGATGTGGTGGTGTGTTTCCATATGTGTCGACTTTGAGATGCATTATGTGTGAATATGTGATTATGTTAGTATAATCGATATATGTTATGTATTTGTGGCATGTTATATTTATTAGCATGTGATGCTTATGGTGAGAATAACTATGCATGTGAACTTATATGTGTTTGCATATTATTATGCAATCTTGATTTAGTTGTTATTTCTCACCCTTCTGCTGTGGTTTTTTGCTCTATGAGGCAATTGCAGATTAGTGTCTTGGAGGCTTTTGAGAAGTTTAGTTCTCCATCCTTGTGTTGGTTTGTCTACTCTGATACGTAGCACGGGAGTCGGGGAACGCTTTTGTGATATATATGTATACATTTGTAGGATATACTTCGTATTACTTTTGTATGTATATTTTGATGTTGTAAAACCATGTATTTAGTAAAGCAAGTCAGTTATGGATCTTTCCGCTTTATTCCATAATTGAGCTTTTCCTTTTGTTGGAAATAGCTTCCCCTTCGAGGGTATTCTATTTTGTGTTATGTATCAAATTTACGAGCAGGGATTGTATTTTCTTTCTACTGTTGTGGCATCCTTGTTTCTATCGGAAAAATAAATTTTAAGTTACTCTGATTTATTTATGTATTATTTATTTGCGATGGGAATTGGGGTGTTACAATAGTGGTATCAGAGCAAGTCGGTTCGTCCGGCCAAGTTGTTGAGTCAGTTGGTGTGACAGTTGAATACTGTCATTGTTGTTTGTTCCTTAGTATGTGATATGTGTGTGAAGCACTGTCAGTACTTTCTAGTTTTCTATTCCTTTGTCTTCAGGATTGAGAATGAGATAAGTGGGGGAGAAGCTTCTGCTTCTCCAAGTTGCTTCAGGTGTAGAGCATTGGCTCGGTGTGCCGTTGGTTGCAAGAGTGTAAGTGTTGTTTGGACAGTGTGGTTCCCGGTTCTGGCGGGAATGCGGAGGTATGGTTTATGTCAACTAAGGATTTATGCCTTAGGTAGTTTATGCACAAGGTGCAAGAAATGCTATTATAGTTTGGTAAAGAAGGTTTATGCCCCATCATGATTGTCAGCTGTCTATTGATAAATTGAGGAACTGGTCACCCTTAATCTCTTGTTGATAGCAGACAGGAATTATGTTGGATGGAATAGACGTGTCTTTCCGGCTTTAATAGTGTGTGCAATGAATTGTTGGAATTAAGAAAATGATTACGGATTGTTTTATTGAGTCGATGAAGATTCTAATATCGGAAGATGAGGCGGATTAGAGGCTTTAGTATGTTCGTCTAGTTGGGAAGTCATTGAGAGAGAACGATTGGGTATCGTTAATGGTTGTTCTCAGAGAGTAGAGTGTGAACTCAAATTTGGCGAAGGTGAGGATTTGAGGTTTGGATCTGCTAAGTAAGTAGAAGAATTTTTAGGGAGTGAAACTCAGAGGTTTGCCATGTTTGTGATGATAGTGTCCTGGAAATTGGCAGGAAAGCCACAGTGATGGGCCGTTAGTTGTGCATGGTTTTCAGATGTGTTTTTGGATGAAACATTAATGTGTCGACTTGAAGAGGTCCAGCATGGTTGGTAAAGAAAAGGATGATAGCATGAGGTTATGTGTTATTCAGTGAGTAGTATGGAAACTTGCGGTCGTGTTCGGGATAGCTTGAGTTTTGAATTGTGATGAATTGCGAATGAATTGAAGTTCCTTGATGGTATTACTTTTGTTATGGGTTGAGATCTCGTGTCAGCAGAAACCTTGAGTGAGTTGGAACCCCGTAAGAAGAATTGATATGGAAGGTGGTAACCAGAGATTGTTAAGCTAATTTGGATAAATTGTTTCGAGCTCGGAATGAATTTTGAAGGTTGTATATGTTATGGTTATGGAGTATATGAATCGTATCTTCCATACTTGTTTGGATAAGTTTATTGTGATGTTTATTGGATGATATTCTGATTTATTTTAAATCAAAGGATAAGTATGTAGAGTATTTGAGGATTGAGTTACAAGGGTTGAAAGAGAGTGAGCTTTATGCTAAATTATCGAAGTGAGAATTTTGATTGAAAGAGCTTAGTTCTCTTGGATATGTTATTTCGGATGAGAGTATGGGTAATGGATCCATCAGAAATAGATACAGTTCTACATTGAGAGACTCCAAAGTTGGTTAAGGAGATTAGAAACTTTTGGGCTCAGTTGGTTGTTACTGCAGGCTATGGAAGACTTTGCTAAGTTCGTACTTCTGTTATCTCAGTTGACTTGCAAAGGGTGAGTCGGTTGTTTTGGATGTTCGTTGTAAGGAAAGTTTCAGAGAGCTAAAGTAGAAGTTGTCTACGGCTCCAGATTTGATATTGCGTGATCCTGATAAACCGTTGGCGAGGTATTGCGAGGTGTCTTTGATGAGTTTAGGCAGTGTGTTAATGCAAGGGGGTAAAGTGGTGGCTTATGCTTACGACAATTGAGGATTCATAAAAGGATCTATTCTATTCAGGAATTGGAATGGGTTGCGGTTGTATTGTGTTGGAATATTTGGAGGTATTATTTTTATGGTTATGGGTTTAAAGTGTTTAGTAATCACAAGAATATTGAGTACCTGTTTGGTCGGGAGGAATAGAGTATGAGACAACGAGGATGGTTAGAATTCGTGACAAGTTATGAATTTGGCTTGGAGTACCCTTCGGGAAAATCGGATGTAGTGCCTGATGAGTTAAGTTGAAAGTATTTATATATGTCTATTTTGATGGTCAGAGAATTAGAATTATTTGAGCAGTTCAGAGACTTGGGTCTGGTGTGTGAGATAACTCAGTGGAGTGTGAGGTTGGGTATATTAAAGTGAACAGTGATTTTTGGCGAATATGAAAAAGAGTTAGACTTTGGACGTGGGATTGATAGTTTTGATGGTTTCAAAGTAATCAGAGTGCGCAGCAGAAGCGTGATGTGGCACATTTCGTATATGCGTGTGTGACTTGATAGAGTTCAAAGGTTGAACAGTGGGAAACGGTAGGAATGATGAGACCGTGGGATATTCTATAATGGAAGTGATAAGTGGAAGGTTTCAATATTAATCAGGTACTAATATGTAGATGGATGTTTGGGTTGTATGTTTGGTTGGTGAATCGTAGCATTGCTGTAATATTGTTGTGTGACAAGGATGTTTGGTATCCTGGTTTAGTCGAGGTAGTTGAAACGATGTTGTGTCTTGGAACCTTATGTTCTTGTTTGTGTGGTTGTCTCGTTTCCATGGTGATGGGTCGAGTGCGAGTGGCTAATTCCTTTGTGGAGAATTAGGGGAGTGTTACCTTTGGTGAGGGTAACGATCTTGTTGTGTTCTGGTTCAAGAGTGAACCTGTGTGTTAGTAACTTGTGTATTCTTTGAGTCGTGAGTTGGTTGTCAAGTGCATTGTATGGGCTTTGCATCTTGTCGTTGTAGTTGTCGTTGTTGTAGCTGCTGTTAGCAAGGTGGTTTGTCAGTTTGTGTTATTCGTGGTGTGCCTTTTTTGGCATGAGAGTGGGTTAGTAGGATGCGAGAGTCGTATCCGGAGTTGTTCGTATCAGTATATTTTCGAGGACGAAAATTTCTAAGTGGGGGAGATTTGTAACGCCCCGTTTTATCCGATTTATTTAATCGAGTCGATTTAATTATTTTTGATTTTATATTATTTTATTCTTGACTTTTATTTGACAATATATTATTTTTCATCGTTATTATGTTTTATCGCGTTTTGAGAGCGTTTGCGAGATATTTGAGCTGAGGGGTAAAATGGTCATTTTGGAGGTTAGATATTTTGTTAGAAATAGATATTTTTATATAAGTAGAATTAGAGGGGAAAGAAAAGAGAGAAAAAGATAGTATATAAAAGAAGAGAAAGAGAAAGGGAAACGTGGGAAAAGAGAAGAGAAGGAGAAAACATGGATTCATCATCTTCTTCAAACTCCTCTTCGATTAATCGGGTAAGGGTGAGAAGTTTCGATTATATTTCGATTGTATATGTATATGTATGTGTTGTTTGTGTTTGTTTGGTTGAAATATATACTTTTCCTTATTGGTTGGATTGAAGAACAAATGTGTAAATTGATGTTTTAATGGTTAGAATTTGGAATAGATTGTGTAGAATAGCCGAGTAATGTTTGGGTTTAATCGGGAATACTCGTTGGTATGATTTAGGGAGTTTTGGAGTGAGTTACATAGTTTGTGAGAGTTAGGGCAATAATGATGAAATGGTGAGAAATCGATGTTTTCACGGTTGGAATGGAGAATAAATTGCGTAGTATAGTCGGGTGATGATATGATTTACTCGGGTAAACTTGTTGGTATGTTTCCATAGGTGTTGATTGAGTGTTGGGGGTGTGAATGTATTGATAAAACTATGTTTCAAAATATTTCAAAAATGGAAAATGTGTTGGTTGGCTTTGTAATGGTGAAAATATTGTAGTATTTCGAATTCTGAGACCGGGGCTTTTTACGGAATCGAAATCGGAGGTCCGGAAGGCATTTAACGGTCGAAAACTGAATTTTTGGCAAAATATGCGCATTCATGCGCTAACCCCCAGATTTATGCGCTAACCCGGGCAAAATTTCCAGGATCATGCGCTGACCCCCGGCCTCATGCGTCGACGCATGATCACAAAATTTTCCAAAATGTCCGATTTTGTTTTCTTCATAACTTTTGAACCGTAAGTCTGTTTTGACCCCCGTTCGAAGCGTTGGAAAGTTAATGAAATATTCTTTCTATTAAAAATGGTTTGGAGGGCAGTAGATGATTTATTTAAGTCGTGATTTTGTGAGAGTGTGGTGTTGTCGGATTTTTACTATCGTAATTGTGTGCGATTGATGTGTTATCATGCTATATGCTTTTGATATGTAACGTGTAGCTTATGTGCTGTTATATGATGTGAATATACCTGATGGAATGTTGTGATGATGGTTGGTGGCCTTATGGCAAATATGTGCATTGTTTTGGATTAGACCTCGATGTGTGATTAATGAAGTTGTTGTATGGTGAA
>JALAZF010000616.1:987500-1007500 GCA_022829125.1 Lathyrus tuberosus | reverse complement strand
AAGTCCCTCTGTACAAGTAAACGGCGCGATCGTCGCCCGTTTAAAAATAAAAATCATCGGGGCCTCTCCTTGAGCTATAAGACCTATTCAAAACTCTTGGGCCTCTATTAGAGTGTAAGACCCAATCCCCCTTTTAACCAAAACATTTTGGGCCTCACTTATTGTATAAGTCCCTCTGTGTTAAAAGAAAACCTCGGCGCGATCGCCATTTTTAAACGAAAAATCATTTGGGCCTACCCTCGTGTTATAAGCCCCACTCTTTTTTCTTTAAACCTTTTTGGGCCTCTTGAGAGAGTGTAAGACCCATCCCTTTGTACAGAAAACCTTTTTGGGCGCCAGTCACTTGTATAAGTCCCGCCGTACAAAGTCAAACAGTGCGCTCACTGATAAAACCCTGGGCCTCTCCTTGAGCTGTAAGCCCCAAATCTTTCTTTTTCAAAGCACTTTCTCATTTGATTTTGAATATACTGTTGTTTTCAATCTTTCTTTGTTGAACAACTAACCAAACAGCATGGAAGCACTCCAACTGAGTAAATGGTTATCGCTTTCATTTACTGCTTTCATACATATAACTGTATTGTGGGGCTGCTCACTGTAAGTCTCCTTTCATAAACTCATATCTACTGTGTAATAATATATAGATATTTCGAGTTTCCCCGACTACTACGTCTAGAACTAGGTGACGCCGTTTCATTTATTCATAGAAATAGACGCCTAGATCCCCAATAGGAGCACCAGATACAGTCTTCTCTTCGGCTGTCCTCCTTAGGAATCGTCAAGAAGCTCTACTCCCCAAGATGAATGTATTCTCCGTGAATGGCATCTTTGAGTTTCTTCCAAATTCTCGAACTTTCCTGACTTGATCTATTCCTTGTGGATAGCTTGCCTTGAATGTCTCGGGGTTTGGGTACCCACTACGGTCATAATCTTGGACCTTAACTAAGGAACCCTCTTCAAAAGCTAAAAGTCGCTGGATAGTAAACCTCGCACGTTTACCAGTGGTTTTTATCTTTAAAAGAGTTATCTCTCCTAATGGAAAGGAGATGATAGACCCACGGGCTTCTTAAAAGCATCGGCCTCCTCTTGGGCATTATTCAAGGACCCTACGGCTTCTTAGAAGTATTCACAGCCTCCTCTTAGGATTCGTATAATGATCTCTTCCTCCGGGAATGATAGCCTCCTCTTGGGCTTCGTACAAGGACCCGTCGGCTTCTTAAAAGTTTCCAGCCTCCTCTTAGGCTTCGTACAAATTGTCCCGACGACCTCCTAGAGGTATAGGAACAGAACTTAGTCATCTTCATAGAACAGTCCTTTCATAGAGTCTACTACTGTTTCTCAAAGCATAGTACAAAAGATAAAACTCTCGACACGGACAGTCTAACTTCCTTGAGTCTCAAAAGACATTCTCAAGTGACCCCTTCGTTAAATAGGAAGGAAACCCGCAGACTCGGACAGTCTCAACACCCTTTGGATTTCCAGTTTCCTCAAAGAAAAGGAGACCACCCCGATCCTCAGACCCCTTCGTTAAATAAGAACTGATTTTCTCTTTCAAAATCAGTATACTGGACTATCACTTAACTGACATAGCCTCCTCTTGGGCTTTGTACAATGACTCTCCCTAGCGGAGTCAAACAACGCTTTAGCCTCCATCTCGGGCTTTGTACGAGATACAAAGACTCTCTTGTTGAGTCAAAAACTTTTAGCCTCTCTCTCGGGCTTTGTACGAGACACACAAATTAGCCCCCTCTTAGGCTTTGTATAATGATTTTCCTAGCGGAAATTAGCCTCCTCTTAGGCTTTGTATAATGATTTTCCTAGCGGAAATTAGCCTCCTCTTAGGCTTTGTATAAGAAAACCACTGGTTGATCCAATTAACCTTTTAGCATCGAAGCTGTGCCTCATTCACAGTACACAAACATCAACAACTCCTTTCCCTTCATCTAATCACTGTAAGCGGCAAGCCTCTGGATCATCTATATCCACGCCACTATCCCTCTTTTAGCATGAGAAATTCCTAAGGAAAGATGGCATTGCTCTACACTGAGTTAAAGTCTTCTCCTTCAGGTTAAAACCCTTTCTTCGGAAATTATGGCATTGCTCGGATCCGCGTATCCCAGTTAAAGTAATTCTCCTTCTCCCCTCTTTAGAGATGACAAATTCTCTCTAAAGTCGAGGTCTTTCAGCTTCACGTCTTGGGCTTTGAACAAGACACAAATAGACCTTTTAGCTTCACATCTTGGGCTTTGAACAAGATACCAACCACCTTTCGCTTCACGTCTTGGGCTTTGAACAAGACACCAAAAACACCAATTTCCTCCCATAGAATAGGAGGAACTACGAACGCTCTGATTTCCCTGTTTCGGTAAACGGGAATACGTAGACATAAGATCGAAAGAAAAGATCTTAGCGAGCACAATCAACAAAAAACCCAAATCCCATATCTCCATCAATCAAAAGCAGTATTTCAAAAGCATCAGTCCTAACATCCTAATCCTTGTTCCCCGCCAGAAACCTTCTGCCCAGGTAAAAAAAGAAAGAAAACAGTATTGGCGAAAATACAAATAACCAGTACAAAGGCCCCCCACATTGATAGCATCCGTAACCTAACAGACCGCTGTTTAAACTCAGTATGCAAAGCAGGGTTAATTGGAGACATCTATTTCCCTTCCTTATTCAGCTCACAATAGGATAAAAAATGAATCGACCTGTAGTTCAAGCTCAACCGCAGAGAGCGACCAGCGCTTAAGAACCGCGTCCAAAATCGCTCGCTACGGAAAAGTGGCGCCCACCGTGGGGCCAAATCTTCTTTCTTAAACGTTTAAGGTGGAAACCTTGGACAAACCTTTTTTCTCTTCACTTGTGTGAATACCACAGATTGGGGCTTCCGTCGGGGAACCCATTTTTGTCAGGAACTTAGGAATCATAGCTTTATAAGTCTAGGATGATTAGGATAAATATATATACTGCTTTTCCTAATTGCTATATGTGTTTATTTTTCTGATACTGGGAATGCGTGTGATGCCGCATGTGGTGAGAATGAGTATACACTTAAGATAAGTGATGGCGACGGGGTCGACCATCAACCTCAGTGGAGGCTGACCAACGCAACCCATTCACTCTTCTAGCCAATGGGCCGGTTGTTAAGTCTGAGAAGCTGAGGAGCCAAACCCTTTCGTAGTGCGAAAACTATCGGAAATAGTTGTTACGCGATACTACCCTCATTTGAGGCTGGTGATCTATTCTCGGTGAATGGCACTTACTCTAAGATTGCTCTACAACTCGCTGGCGATCCGCTTGTTGTTTTACTTTCCTGGGAGGAGCTGATGATAATGAGTACAGGTACAAAAATCACCCTAGTATAAACCTTTGGGGATGGGTAGAGCCTTGACTTCATGACAATGACCCTCTGACCCCATGTTTTTTCTATGTTTTTGTGTGCTGCATTCATGCATTCGTTTAATAAAACATTAAAACATTCAAAAAACTTTCTCTTCTAGTCTCTCTGTTTTTCAAATTAAACTAAGACTGTGATTGCAAATATTAGAGAAGAGGATTACGCTAATGGATTTCGGTAGAAGGAGAACTCACCAGTATACCTTCAAGGTTCCAAAACTAGGGGATTTGAGAAGGTTAGCAAGGATGATCGTTAACCCAGAGGCTTTCAGAGCCAAGCACGGTGGTTTGCTACCACTGTTAAGAGTCCATGTGATTAAGGGGATCATGGACGCGCTCATTCAATTCTACGATCCGGTTTATCACTGTTTTACATTCCCGGATTACCAGCTATCACCAACGCTGGAGGAGTATTCTCATCTGACTGATTTACATATCACTGGTCGAGCTCCATTTTTTGGACTGGAAGAAATTCCAAAGAATCAGACTATTGCAATAGCAATTCATTTGGACGAGTCTGAGGTCAGGACTCACATGACCACTAAGGGTGGCATCCAAGGTTTGCCAGCCCAGTTCTTGACAAAAAAGGCTCTATACTTCGCTAGTATAGGGAACGGGAATGCTTTTGAAAGCATCTTTATCTTGCTCACCTACGGGTTATTTTTGTTTCCCAACATCAATAACTTCATCGATATCAACGCTATTAAGGTTTTTCTCATTGGAAACCCTGTGCCGACTTTGCTTGCAGATGCGTATCATTTTGTACACTTGGGAAATTTGTACAGCGGAGGAGAGATCACATGCTGTGTACCTTTGCTTTACAAATGGTTTATCTCTCACTTGCCCAAGTCTGCTGCTTTTTGGGATTGCAAGAGTGTCTTACGTTGGTCGTAGAAGATCATGTCTCTTACCAACTCTGATATAGATTGGTGTAATAGGATTTATGAGGGAATTAGAATCATTGACCGTTGTGGAAACTTCCCCAGCATACCCCTCATAGGAACTAAAGGAGGAATCAACTATCATCCGATATTGGTTCTTCGTCAATTTGGATACCCGATGAGACACATCCCACTGGGTGTTCATCTGGAAGGTCTTTTCTTCAAAGAAGGAGAAAGTGACAGAGCACTAAAGATGGAAATAGTGCGAGCTTGGAAACATGTTCATAAGAAAGGACGAGAGTCTCTGGGAAAACCGGACTGTGTCTCGGTGGAGCCTTATCTCCACTGGGTACAAACCAGAGCTCTCAAGCTAAAGATGCCTTATCCTCATTACGGAATTCTTCCGCCGAGGGAATCTGTCATGTACTTCATGACGGAAACTGAAAAGGTTCAGGTTACTCTCAACAAAGTTCAAAAGGAAAGAAGATCTTGGAAGAACAAGTACCGCACCCTCGACGTAGAGTGTATCCAAATACAACAACTACTAAAAGAGAAAGATGCTCTGATTAAAATTTTGGAGCAGCATGCTGTAGAGAATCAAGATGACCAAAGGAATTTGCTCGCTCCTTTCACCTGGCAAAGGAATGACAACCTAACAATGGCCCAAGCGCCCCGGTCAAAGAAGAGGACTCGGGACCCATTAGTTTAGGTTTGTGTTTCTGCACTTTGTAATCTACTGTATTTCCATTTCTGTAATCCTTTGGAATTCAATAAAAAGGGGGTTCCCCACTGTTTGATATTTGCAATCTAATTGTCGAAGTTTATTTTGATTAAACAAAAAAACAATAATTAATATAATCATTGCATTCATCATTCTTACATCGCGTATTCTCCTTACCTACGAATCTCACGTTTGTGTCTCGATTCTAGAGTCAAACTGTCTCATTCGTACAATACTCGGGCCAATCATCAGAAAAAGATGGATGATCTTGAGGAAGAAAACAGAGAGTTGAAAGAAGAGATCGACGCTCTGAGAGAGGATATGAGAAAGCTTCGTAACGACATGCAAGCCATGGCAGAAGCTCAGCTACAAAGAACTGTGATCTCAGAGATCACCTCAACGCCCATCATGGAGAAGTATGATCCTAGGTATCAGATACCAAAAGATCGTCCTTGGGGCATGCCTGTTAACTATATCCCGGAAGGATATGTTCCGCCGATCACTGAAGATCAGGGAATCGCAACAGAAGCCGCTGGGCCTGAAGGTTACAAACTTCGGGAAAGTGAAGATGCCAGGGGCATACTCAAGACTCCTGAAGGTTACAAACTTCGGGAGGCGCCAAGACTTACTACCGTAGTCACGGTACCACCCCCTGTGGTGCACACTGTCCCGGAAGGACAGATTCCACAGACACCTTCTGGTAAGAAGGAAACTATGTTTGACAGAATGGATGAATTCCAGGAGCAGTTCTTGGAAATGCAGAAAGAGCTGCAAGCCATTCGCGATCAGGATCTATTTGGAAAGGACGCCGCAGACCTCTGCTTGGTCCCAAATATGAAAGTCCCGCACAAGTTCCAAGTGCCCGACTTTGAAAAATACAAGGGTAACTTTTGCCCTCAGAGCCATCTGGTGATGTACGCTCGGAGGATGTCAGCTCAGACGGAGAATCAGGACCTGCTGATTCACTACTTCCAGGATAGTTTAACCGGTGTCGTACTCAAATGGTACATGGGTTTAAACCGTACTACGATAAGTACATTCAGAGATCTTGGTACTGCCTTCGTCCAACAATACAAGTACAATTTGGACATGGCACCCGACAGAGATCAACTCAGATCAATGTCACAAAAGGACAAGGAAACCTTTAAGGAGTATGCTCAAAGGTGGCGTGAAATTGCCGCTCAAATTTGTCCACCTCCTGAGGAAAAAGAGATGACAAAAATCTTCTTAAAGACCTTAAGCTCATTTTACTATGACCGAATGATTGCCAGTGCACCCAGTGATTTCACCGAAATGGTCGGCATGGGTGTACGTCTTGAGGAAGCCGTCCGAGAAGGACGTTTGGTAAAAGACACTGGTTCAACGAGCGGTACTAAAAAATACGGTAGTGCTCTCCCTAAGAAAAAAGAGCAAGATATTGGGAATATCTCTCTCGGAAAGCAAAGGCGACGTCATCAGCCAGTAGCAGCTGTTACTCCTGCTATCGGCCCCGCGCCTGTTCCTATGTATCAACCTCAGGTTGCGCAGAGCCAACCTGACCAACAAAGGACACAACAGCCTCTTCAGTAGGCTCGTCCTCCATATAACAACAACCGTACAACACGGCCACCAGGATTTGATCCTATACCCGTAACGTACGCAGAGCTGTTTTCGTTACTGTTGGCTAAGGGGCACATCCAGACTAAGTCTCCCCTTTCAGTTCCAGAAAATCTGCCTTTTTGGTTTAAAGCGGATCAAACATGCCCTTATCATCAAGGAGGTTCAGGGCATAACATTGAGACTTGTCTCAATTTCAAATCCAACGTGCAAAAGCTTGTTAGGAGCGGGCTCTTATCTTTCAAAGATACGAATCCTAATGTTCTCACGAACCCGCTGCCTCAACATGAGAAAGCTGCAGTCAATCTGATTGAGAAAGAGACTAACAATGTCTATCAAATTCATGATGTACTCTTGTTAAAGACCAATCTGGTCAAGATGCATTGTAGACAGAGTGGATATGGCCATGTGCCACCTCATAATTATCACTAGTGTGATATCTGCTCTAAAGACAACCAGGGATGTTCTGTAGTGCAAGCAGCTCTACAGGAACAAATGGATCTTGGATGGATCCAAGAGCACCGAGTTCGTGGAGTTAACATGGTTTACACGAATTCCAATGTCATTCAAAACCATGACATCCGTGCGATGAATGACAACTTGGTGGAAATGCACTCAAGGCAAAGCCAGTATCATAATCTGCCGCGGCACGATTACAGTTCCTGTCTGATTTGCTCGGTAAACAAACAGGGATGCTCTTTCATACAAGAGGCCCTCCAGCGTCAGATGGATCTTGGATGGATCCAAGACTACCATGATAGGAACTCCTATCAAATCAACATAGTTCAGATCTTTGACATTCGCGTGATGAATACCAACCTGGTAGAGTTACATGATGAGCAGGTCCGACTTGGATTCTTAATATCACATGATTATCAAAACTCTAAAGCAGGTTGCGAAAACGATCGAGGTTGTACCCTTGTCCAGGAGGCACTTCAGCACTTGTTAAATCACTGGTGGATGCCAATCTATATGGACGAAGATACTCAGCAGATTCGTATCAATCACAGGAATCCTACTCGTCGTCAAAGTCAGGATGTCCGATCAATGGAAGATAACCTAGTGAGGTTACATTGCATTCAAAGTGGGCGTGGCCAGGTGCCACCACACAACTATGACAGTTGTAGCGTCTGTTCGGAAAGTAACCAATGGTGTTACCTTGTGAGAGCAGCTCTTCAGGGTCAGGTCGATCATGGAGAAATTCATCCATATCCAGGTTCAGGACCCATCATTTGGTCGCCGAACTACCTTTCCGAGCAAGTTGAGGATGTTGTCACGATCTCTGGTCATCACAGGACCAGGGATGTTTTTGCCATCATCCCTCTACTTGACGAATCTAGAGTTCCCAACCGGGAACGGATCAAGGTTACTTATGATGGTCAGAAAAATCAGAAGGTTCCCATAGTCATCTATCTACCGGGGCCACTACCGTATGAATCAGCTAAGGCAATCCCTTACAAATACGGTGCAACAATAATCGAGAATGGAAAGGAAATTCCATTACCCTCCGTCGTGAATATTGCAGACATCAGTCGTGTAACACGGAGCGGTCGAATCTTCAACCGAGGGGTTGGAGAATCCAACAAAGAAAAGGAACTTCAGACAGAAGCTCCCGATCCACCAATCGGTCAATCTAGTAATCTAGACTTTTCAAAAGACAAAGATGAGATGCTAAAGCTCATCCAAAGGAGTGAATATAACATTGTTGATCAACTGTTACAGACTCCTTCAAAGATCTCAGTATTATCACTGTTACTCAGTTCAGAAGCACACAGAGAGGTTCTACAGAAAGTCTTGGAGCAATCCTTTGTGGAACAGGATGTAACAATCAGACAATTCGATAGCATTGTCTCTAACATCACTTCCTGCAATAATTTGGGATTTAGTGATGAGGAATTACCTGAAGAGGGTCGCCGTCATAACATGGCGCTCAATATCACAGTTAACTGCCAGGGCGATGCTTTAGCCAACGTACTGGTAGACACAGGGTCAGCCCTGAATGTTATGCCGAAGTCCACCTTGATGCAATTATCATTCAAGGGCCCTCCGATGAGAGTCAGCGAGGTCGTCGTCAAAGCATTCGACGGATCCAGAAAAACAGTTATCGGCGAAGTTGATCTTCCCATAACTATTGGTCCTCACACTTTCCAAATCACTTTCCAGGTCATGGACATCCGGGCAACATACAGTTGTTTATTAGGAAGACCTTGGATACATCAGGCTGGAGCGGTTACTTCAACCCTCCACCAAAAGCTAAAGTTCGTCAAGAACGATCAACTTGTCACGGTTTGTGGGGAACAAGCCTTGCTTGTGAGCAACTTATCATCATCTACTTGTGTGGAACCCGAGGAGGTTATTGGAACTCAGTTCCAAGCACTATCGGTGAGCAAGGACAGTCAGTTCAAAGAAGGAACTTCAATTTCTTCATACAAAGATGCTATCAAAGCGGTCGAGAGTACCGATACGACAGGATGGGGATGACTTGTCATTCCTATTGACAATAAAACAAAGAAGGGTCTTGGCTTTTCTGCGACCTGTACCCAGACAGCCGCCAACGATGAAAGTCTTCATCCCCTTCAAAACTTCTTCCACAGTGGAGGTTTTCTTCACCCAGTGTCTCAGACAGTTCATGCTATCAATGAGGAAGATCCCTCTGACGCAGATGAAGAGTGGAAGTCCTATCTTAATGAGGACGGTTATATGTCTCAGGAAGAGGTACCTATGCCTTTTGGCTTTCCTACAGAAAGTCCAAGATTTATACCAAGATCAGATGTCGAAATAATCTACGGAGATTGTGATCCGGAAGGATGCCGTGCTCCGCCAAATTCATTAGAGGAGGACACTCTGATGAAAGACAATTTTGACCACAATTACTATGGCCCGATGGATGGCCTGCCAATGTGGCAGCCTTACCCAGGAAACTTGGGGCAAGAAAGTCAGCCGAGTAATGAAACTCAGCTGAGCATCATTGAACAGAATACTTATGTCTCCACCATGTCATGGGATCAACACTCAGGTCATTCAGAAACTACTCAACATGAAGATGAATTCGCAACGTTTACAGGACTAGAATTCATCAACTATGCTTTTCCCGAGGTCAACGTCATCGAGAGAAATGACTCCTCCAGTTCCAAAGAAGTGTGGGACACCTTGGGACAACCAAGTGGAAAATACGACTATATGGTCAAGTACACCGCTCCCGAAAGCTCTCGTATTAGGCTCGAAGATATCCAGCCAACTAGATGGGGAGATACAGCTGAGAGCACAAATGCTATGCAAAATACAACGGAGGAATCCTCCTACGACAATTCTGCTTGGGAGACAGATTCTAATGATCCTGCTCCACCAGAAATCAGCGTCATTTCTGAAGACAAATCAAGGAAGGTGCCAGACTTTGTGATTCACTGAGGAGTTCGCCGCCAATGGGTTACCGTCGAGGTTCCGAAGGTCGTTCGTCAGTCAAAGTAATTGCCATCTTTAACCTTTCACCCTGCCCAGGTGAAACGGATATTTTGATAGGGCTCGTTTTCTGTAAATTTCCCTCTTCGCTTTGCCCAAAGCGACAGAGTTTTGTTTTATAGGGCTGTAGTTTCAAGAGTCGACTTGTTCATTAATAAAATAACGTCATTCTGTAATTTCTGCATTAATTGCTGTTTTCTCTTTTTGCTTTTTTAGAAAATGGTAATCCTAAAAGACATTCAATAATAAAAACAAGCAGTAAAATCAAAACACTGCACACACTTGCATTTTCTCTATCTCTTCTACACACGAATCATCACGTCATGCAGATTGCTTGTTTTATACCCCGTTGAAACATACGATCCGATGCCTTCTTCCAACTTTGAGTTCCCGGTATTCGAGGATGAAGAAGAAAATGACGACCAAATTCCAGAAGAGATCTCCCGACTACTCAGACAAGAGGAAAGGTCCATCGAACCTCACAAAAAGCCATTGGAAACGGTAAACTTGGGTTCAGAAAAAGAGAGAAAAGAAATCAGGATCGGAGCACTGCTCAGTCCAACTGCCAGAGAGGGTTTGATAAAGCTTCTCAAAGAATTTCCCGATGTATTCGCTTGGTCATATCAGGATATGCCAGGGTTGGATACCAGCATCGTGGAACATCACTTACCGTTGAGATCAGAATGTCCGCCAGTAAAGCAAAGGTTGAGACGCACTCACCCGGACATGGCCATCAAAATCAAAGAGGAGGTACAGAAACAGATCGACGCGGGTTTCCTCGCTACATCTGAATATCCTCAATGGTTAACCAACATCGTACCCGTTCCTAAAAAGGACGGAAGGGTCAGAATGTGTGTTGATTACAGAGATCTGAACAAGGTAAGTCTAAAGGATGACTTTCCTTTACCACACATTGACATGCTGGTTGACAGCACAGCAAAGTTCAAAGTATTCTCCTTCATGGATGGATTCTCGGGCTATAACCAGATCAAAATGGCGCCGAAAGACATGGAGAAAACTTCGTTCATTACCCCATGGGGTGCCTTTTGTTACAAGGTAATGCCGTTCGGTTTGAAGAATGCCGGGGCAACCTATCAAAGGGCCATAACTACTCTGTTTCATGACATGATACACAAAGAAATCGAGGTATATGTCGATGATTTGATTGCAAAATCAAGAACAGAGGATGAGCATGTTGAACATCTGTCAAAATTGTTCGAACGTCTAAGAAAATTCAAGCTCCGCTTGAATCCCAACAAGTGCACCTTCGGTGTCCGTTCGGGGAAATTACTAGGGTTCATCGTCAGCCAGAAAGGAATTGAAGTTGATCCTGACAAGGTTAAGGCCATTCAAGAAATTCCTTCTCTGAAAACTGAAAAACAAGTCAGAGGATTCCTGGGACGTTTGAGCTACATCTCCAGATTCATATTCCTTATAACCGCGACGTGTGCGCCGATTTTCAAATTACTCAAAAAGAACCAGGATTGCGTTTGGTCAGAAGATTGCCAAACCACCTTCGACAGTATCAAGGAATATCTGTTGAATCCTTCGATTCTATCACCTCCAGTGGAAGGAAGACCACTGATCATTTACCTCACAGTCCTAGAGGACTCAATGGGATGTGTACTTGGCCAACAAGACGAAACTAAAAGGAAAGAGTCTGCCATTTACTATCTAAGCAAGAAATTCACCGACTGCGAGACTCGGTACACGATGCTTGAGAAAACTTGTTGCACTTTGGCTTGGGCAGCCAAACGTCTTCGCCAGTACATGATTCGTCATACTACTTGGTTGGTCTCCGAAATGGATCCAATCAAGTACGTTTTCGAAAAACCTGCTCTCACGGGAAGGATTGCCCGTTGGCAGATGTTACTATCAGAATATGACATAGAGTACCATGCTCAGAAAGCCGTTAAAGGAAGTATTTTATCCGATCATTTGGCTCATCAACCGATTGACGATCAAGAATCAATCGGGTTTGACTTCCCAGACGAAGATGTCATGTATCTAAAGATGAAAGATTGCGATGAACCGCTACCCAGTGAAGGGCCAGAACCAGGTTCCCAGTGGGGACTTATCTTTGACGGAGCAGTCAATCATTATGGAAACGGAATTGGGGCAATCATTGTTACCCCTCAGGGTTCCCACATTCCTTTCACTGCCAGACTTACGTTCAAATGTACGAACAACGAGGCCGAATACGAAGCATGTATCATGGGTCTCGAAGAAGCGATTGATTTAAGGATCAAAAACTTTGACGTATACGGCGATTCAGCCCTGGTTATTAACCAAATAAAAGGAGATTAGAACACATACCAATCAGGATTGATTCCTTACAAAGACTATGCAAGAAGGTTGTTACCCTTCTTCAACAGAGTCGACTTTCATCACATCCCTCGTGATGAGAATCACATGGCTGATGCATTAGCCACTCTCTCTTCCATGATTAGTGTAGGTCGATGGAATGACATACCTAAGATCGACATAATACGCCTTGAACGGCCCGCTTACATCTTCGCGATTGAAGCAGTCATAGACAACAGACCTTGGTATCACGATATCAAATGCTTCCTTCAGAAACAAGAGTACCCATCTGGGGCACTCAGAAAAGACAGGAAAACCCTCAGAAGATTGGCTGGAAACTTCTTCCTGAGCGGTGACACTCTTTATAAGAGAAATTTTGACATGGTCTTGCTCCGATGTGTCGACAGACCAGAAGCAGACGTGCTCATGAAAGAAATTCATGAAGGATCCTTTGGCACTCATGCCAACGGACACACAATGGCGAGAAAAATTCTCAGGGCCGGGTATTATTGGTTGACCATGGAATCCGACTGCTACAAGTACATGAGGAGGTGTCACAAGTGTCAGATATACTCCGACAAAATTCATGTACCGCCATCATATCTCAAAGTTCTTTCTTCCCCGTGGCCATTTTCCATATGGGGAATCGATATGATTGGTATGGTTGAGCCCAAGGCTTCAAACGGATATCGGTTCATCCTGGTAGCCATTGACTATTTCACCAAGTGGGTCGAAGCAGCGTCATTCACCAATGTAACCCGACAAGTGGTGGTCCGATTTATCAAAAACAATATCATCTGCCGTTATGGTGTTCCAAGCGAGATCATTACTGATAATGGATCTAACTTGAACAATAAGATGATGAAAGAGTTGTGTGCAGAGTTCAAGATCGAACACCATAACTCATCTCCCTACCGACCCAAGATGAACAGAGCGGTAGAAACGGCTAACAAGAACATCAAGAAGATTGTTCAAAAGATGGTTGTAACCTATAAAGATTGGCACGAAATGCTACCCTTTGCTCTTCATGGTTATCGCACATCTATCCGTACTTCAACAGGGGCAACCCTTTTCTCTCTAGTATATGGCATGGAGGCAGTGCTCCCCATAGAAGTAGAGATCCCATCAATCCGGGTATTGATGGAAGCGAAGCTCATCGAAGCTGAATGGTGTCAAAGTCGACACGGCGACCTGAACCTGATCGAAGAGAAGCGAATCACGACACTATGCCACGGTCAGTTGTATCAACAGAGAATGAAGAGGGCGTTCGACAAAAAGGTCCGACCTCGTGTCTTCAGGAAAGGAGACCTTGTGCTCAAGAAGATACAATCATTTCTCACTGATTCTCGGGGCAAATGGACCCCAAATTATGATGGCCCCTATGTGGTCACGAAAGCTTTCTCAGGCGGCGCCTTGAGACTTGCAATCATGGACGGAGAGGAATTTGCCTACCCCACGAATGTTGATGTAGTCAAGAAATACTTCGCCTAAAACTAAAAAAAAAAAAAAAAAAAAACGTCTCGGTGGATTGAAAACCCGAAAGGGCGGTCCAGGCAAAAGTTAGAGACATGAAAAGAATCATCCCTATGGATTGGAAATCTCATAGTACAATCCAGGAAAAAGTTAGGGATAATGGCAAGTAACTATGTTCAATAGAGGCAAGTCCCTCAGCAGCAGTTGCATCATCATCCGTCAGGAAAACTCCAGTCAAGGTCATCTTCGACAGAAGCTCAGGATGTCCCGAATTCAAAGTTGGTAGAAGGATAGTGGTCGTTATGTTTCAACGTAGCCCTTTTCCCTGTAAATTACCATTTTCTAACTTTGTATATACTCTTTGGAATCACGCGTTTGGCTGATCTCCATCTTATCAATAAAATTTGAGCCCTTGTGCTTTTGTTTGTAATTCTTTACTTGTTTTAGCTTTACAGAACGACGTTGTTTAAACTTAATCAGCGATTCTTGAAATAAAACAAAAATAAATTTACTTGTTAAACTTTTTCTGCTTTTAAATTAAAGATGGCATTTCTTTTGACTGTTGAACATCGGAAGAACATCGATCGCTTCTCCCGAAGTAAGCGGACTTCAAAGTGCAGAATCAAAGTACTCCTTCTAAGCCAGTATGCCTGAATGAAGGGATCAACTGTGTCAGAGACCTTGTTTCGTCTGACACGCCTCGGCCGAGTTCTCATCTCCTAAGCCCGATCAACATAGCTCCCAACGGGACTATCTCTCCTAAGCAAGGTGGAATTGCTATTTTGAACCAACGGTACTTCTTCGGCCCGCGATGGCCGAGTATCCAATTGTGTTCATCCATTAGTCTGTATGTCGCGTCTATTTTGTCAGCATATACATACGTACTTCATGCATTTTTGATTTGCATTTACTTTTCATATTGCATCGTTATCACTCTAGCCGGTCTTGTCCCCTAGTGATAAACAGTTTTCTCAATCGAGTTTGTCAGTTCTTTCCTCGTCAGGAAGTGTTGCGTCTGCATAATCTCGCCACCAGTGTATCTTTAGATCAGAGTCGGCACGTGGCCACTTTGATAATTTGAACCTCTGAAAGATCAGAGAACCTTCAATAGATGTCACTCTTCGCCATTAAAGATGATATCCTTGCTTTCCCGGATTAAGGAAAATCCACAGAGAAAGCCTCGTGATCAGAGATTCGGCAGCACGCCAGTTTTGCTCCGAAAAACCACTGATGAGAAGGTCATTGGCACCTCAAAATTGGACCCCATCATATGGCGTTTCTCCGGGAAGATCCCGAGAAAAGTATGATGAAAGATCCCAAATGAAAACAGTCTCTCAAGAGACTCGCTTTCCCCAGTAGAAACAAATGGCGTCTCCAACTGAGAAGTTTGTACAACTCTACAACTCAGACGACTGGGGTCCCCAGCAAGTCTGACAACAAAACATTTTCTACTCAAATGGCATCTCCCCAGGAAAATTCGGCGAGAAGTTTAAAGGAAAACCGCTACACATAGCGTCCCTTGTCAATAAAGTTTATTGACAAAAGAAACTAAGACCATTTCCTTGGTAGGAAACCAGGATCGAGGGGAAGTTTATTTCAAAAGAAACTAAGACCAGTTCCTTGGTAGGAAACCAGGATCGAGGGGAAGTTGACAAAAGAAACTAAGACCAGTTCCTTGGTAGGAAACCAGGAACGAGGGGAAGTTCATTTCAGAGACTGAGACCAGTTCTTGGTAGGAAACCAAGAACGAGGGGAAGTTCAAAAGAAACCAAGACCAGTTCCTTGGTAGGAAACCAGGATCGAGGGGAAGTTTATTTCAAAAGAGACTGAGACCAGTTCCTTGGTAGGAAACCAGGATCGAGGGGAAGTTTACCTTTTCTAAGCATCATTGCTTAGCTAAAGAATATGAATGCGTAAGCTACCATTCATAACCACCATCAAAATTTTGGGTATTCCGATATTTAATCCTCTTGCACCCCGAATGCCCGAATCCCTTCGTCATTCACACCTTCGGGTCCAAGAAGATTAAATAGGGGCATCTGTAATACCCCAAATTTTGACCACTTAGATTTCCCATCATTGTGAAAATCATCATCACAATATGGATGTACCTTTATGCTTCATTAGTCTCCCCAAAGATGGGTGAGCATCCACTACAATCAAAATTAGGGTTTCAAGCCCTCTCTGAGCGCTTAGACAAAGGATCAATCAAGAAATGACATGATCTTCAACTTTTATAATCTCTTAAACATCCACAATGGATCAAAAAGGACTCCCACTTCAAGGATTAAGCACAAGGCTGCTCCCTTCTAGGTGGATCAAGTCTCAAGATCGACAGTGTCACCAAATTAGGGTTTTGGTCGACCAGGGCCTCCAGATGGAAATTTTCATCTGGGCACAAGGAAATGATCCAAAACATAACCTAATATACTTCATGGAACCTCATGAACCCATGCATCAAGTCAATTTTGCCTCACGGGATGCATTCATCAAAAATCAGGAATTAGGGTTTCTTGACCTAATTCACCCCTAAGTTGACTTTTGGGACAAACCATGAGCCAAGACCTCAAGAGATGATATGAGGGTCTCTAATATACCATATTAATCCATTTGGAACAATGGATTGATCCAAGAAGTTTGAGCAACAAGTCTCAATTTCATCTGCACCACAATTAGGGTTTTAAGGGAAAAGTCAACTGTAACTTTGACTTTTGACCAGGACATGCTCCCAAACCCTAATACATGATTGAATATACCCTATTACACCCATGGAACATGTCCATCAAGTTTGATTTAGGTCAAGGACATGATTTCCTGAAGAATTGCACAGTTTGGAATTCATCTGATAAAAAGTCAACTGTGCACAAAAGTCAACTTTGACTTTTTGAGATTTTTCACCAAAATGGATTTTTAACCCTAAAATGATGTTAATGTATGATTTGAATCATCATTCATCAAGAAAAATCAAGAAAAGTGAGATAACTTGTAAAAGGGGTAACCATAAAACTTAGAAATTTTTCTAAGTTAAAAATAAAGTGGGAAAGGTACCAACTTTGAAGGACCATAACTCCTAAACCACAAGGCCATTTTTTCTCATCCAAATATGGATTTGTAGCCCTCATTATCACCTACAAAAACTTCAACTACAAGTCATTCCAATTCATTAAGGATTTTGAGTTATGGAGTGATCAAAGTGGCTGAAAAGTGAAAATGTCACTTTTTCCAACACTTAGTGAAATTTTCACTAAGTCAGATTCTGCCTCACTTTTTGCCAAATGTAGGGGGATTTTTCACTTGGAATCAAAAGAGATCAAAACCAAACTTGTTCAAACAATTGTTGTATCATGTAAGAGCTTTCCAAAATGGCCAAGAACATTGCCAAATTCAACCTATACCATGAGATACAACATTGCCAAGTTGCCTTGCTGAAATCTGTCAAGGCAAGGCAGAATTTGCAACTTTGGTCGATTTGCCAAAATCAGCCAAATTCAATTGCTCCTATCCACTTGGACACCTCAGAGGATTGAATCTAAAGGGGACAATCACTGAGCTAAGCCTCCAAAGTCCATGGAACAAGAAATAGCATGTTGAACCTAGAATGGCCAAAATAGGGACAAGACTTCAAATTTGGAATGAGGCATTCAATGGAACCATCAAGGTGGCATGGACTGAGCCATTCTCATCTGAAATCAGTCAAGACTTATCCAAGACCAAGGGGACCAAAGCTCTGTGCCCTAACCTCTAGTCAATGGCTAGAGGAGACTTGGATTTTCATTTGCCAACATTGGCCAAACCTACTTACCAGCTGCCATGCACTATTCCTTGCAAAACAAACTTGCTCTACTATAAATAGAGCTCAATTGTGGTCAGTTTGAGTACACCAAAGCCATCTAACAGATGCTTTCCTCAAAATCTCTTCTTTCACTCCAATTTTGCCTTCTAAGGCAAGTCACTATCGGGTTTTGAGTTTGAAAGCAATTCCAATCAAACCAATCACTCACACACCTCACATACATCACATATGAGCTGATCAAACACTTAGATTACTTCTGAAACATCAATTTCACAAAATCACCAGCTGGTTGCTCAAGGTTTTAACCAAAGTGCAGCTGAGGTACCACAAAATGATCCAGCCAATTTCAATCAAGTCCAACCATCCAAACACAATCCATAGGGTGTAGGGAAGCTGTTCAGATCATCACCACTCATCTGTAACACCTCCAAATCAAAAATCACTTTGAACTTGCTGTCACGGCCTAGAGGTAAGCACATACTTGGTCATCTCTCAATCTATGCATATTTCCTCGCACAATAATTTGGCCATATGTTCATAATCATGCATGGAATGTTTTCCCTCAATTAATTGCATTGTTTGAATCGTGTATCAAAAATCCTAGCCTTCATGCAGAAATTAGGGTTCTTGAGGTCTCTTCGTGATTTCTTGTTGTATGTTTAATTTAAATGAAATTAAAGTACATAGACATGATCGTGAGGTTGAGACGAGCATAATGATATGTGGATTGCATGATATGATTACGTATTCATGGAGATTGGATAGAAAATGCAAATCTGAGAAACCAAGAACACGCGCGTGTTCTTCAGCTGTTCTTGGCGCCATTTTTCATAAATTCAAATATTTGAATTTTGTGATTTTGTTTAATTGATTCAAAAATTAATTTCTCTCTGAGTTTTAATGATTTTGAGTTGATTCTTTTTTTTATAATTCACAAAAATGTTAAAATATTTTATTTTCACAAAAAATCCCAAAAATATTATTTATTTCATATAATTGATATTTTTGTAAAGAATTAATATTTTGATTGTTTTTGGCATTTTAAATATTTTTTCTACATTGATTTTGCAACTTTTAATGCTTTCTAATTATTTTGTAGGTCAATACTTAATTTTTGAAGCATTAATCCAAGATCACAATTTGTTTTCCATGTGTTAAACAATTTTTGATCATTTTAATTGAATTTTTATTCAATTAAATACATTTTGAAAACAAATTAGGGTTTTGATTTAATTCAACCCTCATAAATCATTTTCAAAACTCTTTGGGCCTCTTGAGAGAGTGTAAGACCCATCCCCCCTTGTACAAAAACTTTTTGGGCCTCACTCATTGTATAAGTCCCTCTGTACAAGTAAACGACGCGATCGTCGCCCGTTTAAAAATAAAAATCATCTGGGCCTCTCCTTGAGCTATAAGACCCATTCAAAACTCTTGGGCCTCTATTAGAGTGTAAGACCCAATCCCCCTTTTAACCAAAACATTTTGGGCCTCACTTATTGTATAAGTCCCTCTGCGTTAAAAGAAAACCTCGGCGCGATCGCCATTTTTAAACGAAAAATCATTTGGGCCTACCCTCGTGTTATAAGCCCCACTCTTTTTTCTTTAAACCTTTTTGGGCCTCTTGAGAGAGTGTAAGACCCATCCCTTTGTACAGAAAACCTTTTTGGGCGCCAGTCACTTGTATAAGTCCCGCTGTACAAAGTCAAACAGTGCGCTCACTGATAAAACCCTGGGCCTCTCCTTGAGCTGTAAGCCCCAAATCTTTCTTTTTCAAAGCACTTCTCCTTTGATTTTGAATATACTGTTGTTTTCAATCTTTCTTTGTTGAACAACTAACCAAACAGCATGGAAGCACTCCAACCGAGTAAGTGGTTATCGCTTTCATTTACTGCTTTCATACATATAATTGTATTGTGGGGCTGCTCACTGTAAGTCTCCTTTCATAAACTCATATCTACTATGTAATAATAGTATAGATATTTCGAGTTTCCCCGGCTACTACGTCTAGAACTAGGTGACGCCGTTTCATTTATTCGTAGAAATAGACGCCTAGATCCCCAATAGGAGCACCAGATACAGTCTTCTCTTCGGCTGTCCTCCTTAGGAATCGTCAAGAAACTCTACTCCCCAAGATGAATGTATTCTCCGTGAATGGCATCTTTGAGTTTCTTCCAAATTCTCGAACTTTCCTGACTTGATCTATTCCTTGTGGATAGCTTGCCTTGAATGTCTCGGGGTTTGGGTACCCACTACGGTCATAATCTTGGACCTTAACTAAGGAACCCTCTTCAAAAGCTAAAAGTCGCTGGATAGTAAACCTCGCACGTTTACCAGTGGTTTTTATCTTTAAAAGAGTTATCTCTCCTAATGGAAAGGAGAT